>OX387343.1:20339309-20939309 GCA_947563465.1 Archips xylosteana
TCATATCATATCAGAAGATTGCTGAACAGCTTAAATGCTCGAGAACTAGAGTATTTAACGCCATTAAATTTTTAAATAGAATCAAACATGCCAGAAGGTCCAGCAGAAGAAACGACCACGTTCTATTGAAATAAAACGTCAACTTTTTGGGGAGCAATCTGGTCTGGCAGCTCGTACTTTAAGGAATCAACTGAACGAAGCGAATTTATATGGCAGAGTAGCTCGCAAGAAACCAGTATTGAGCAAAAAAAACAGAGATGCAAGGATTAAATTTGCAAAAGAACATGAAAGCTGGACTTTGTCTCAGTGGAAGCATATTTTATGGTCTGATGAAACTGAAATTAACAGAATAGGACCTGACGGTCTAATCTACGTACGCCGACCGCCAAATATCGCGTTAAATCCCAAGTATACCACCGTAACAGTGAAACATGGCGGCGGTAATCTTAAACTGTGGGGTTGTTTTTCATGGCTTGGCGTGGGACCATTGGTGCAAATTGAAGGTATTATGAACCAGCATGTTAACAAAAATATTCTAGAGAACACCATGCTGCCATATGCTGAAGAAACTTTACCAATAGGTTGGGAATTTCAACATGACAACGACCCCAAGCACACTGCGAAATCTGTAAAGGAATGGCTACCTCGTAATTCCGTTTCTGTAATGACTTGGCCTTCCTGCAGTCCAAATCTCAACCCTATAGAGAATCTCTGGAACGACGTCAAAAAAGGCTTGCCAATAAAAATTTTAGAAATCTGAACGAACTTTATGAAGTAGCACTCGAAGCGTGGAATTCTATACCTACCTGTAGAACGATGCCGAGTCCTGGTGGAGTCTATGTCGAAAAGATGTCAAGCAGTGCTCAAAAACAAGGGGTTTCTTACCAAATATTAATATAACTTAGCGTTTTCTTTCGTAATTCAGGAGATTTTAGTTATGTTCTCAATTAGTGTGCCAGCTTATTTCTCTATGTCATGGTTCAATTATTAATATTTAATTATCAATAAACCGTTAGCTGCTAAAACATGTTTAAATTAACTTTATAAATACTCTAATTGAAAAATAAATACCAAATATGGATAAAAGTTTCACTATGGATATGAAACTTCGCAATTTTATAAGATCTATATGTTATACAAAGGCTCTTCTTAATTAGTGGGCCACGACTGTATATGTTATTTTCTAAATTTGAATCGTATGTTTTTTATCCAGTAGCCTAAATTTAGAACAGTCTTTTTATATTTGTCAATATTTGCTTACGACAATATCAAACGCACTGAATCGTTTACAGTTACTATTATTATCGGCCTTGCGTTTTAAGACGGCAAAGTAACTGTCATGATTCTTGGGTCATTGAACTACCGGTAACAACGGGTCTGTGCTAGTCGTATTGTTCGTAGTGAATGCAATTCGTGTGAAAACAGAAATCAGGTTAATTCTGATGAAAACAATGGAGGTAGCAATTAGTTGTTTTTATAATAAAACCAGAAAATGCTTGGAATCATTGTTGCTGTCTATGTGTGAAAAGGTTTAACGTGGTAATGCCACTAGTGTATAGGGCACCCTTGGCGGGTCTGGTTTTGTTTAGAGGTACTCGTACGATCCGGAGCGGTTTTAGAGTAAGATCCCGTGCCCGCCAGATTTTCGTTATTTCATAAAGGCTGAAAGTTTCTCAGCGCATACCCCTAGCATAGGTAAGAACACTATGAAATTTAGAGTATGGTGGCTTTAGCCGTTAACAGGTGACAAAGGTGTGTAATATACTAGCTAAAATTCGATAAATTATAAAACCAAATAAAACCCATTTTTTTTATATTTTAATTTGCACAATCGCCAGACCTCAACCCGATCGAAAACTTGTGGACAGATAGTAAGAATGCTGTAAGTAATCAAAAACTCACCATAAAGTCCTCATTATGACATGTGGTACAGTCGGCATAGTCCTTATAACTAGAAACTCTACTCCCTAGATAGGTAAAACCTGTGCTCTACCTAGGATAAGCATATAGTACCTGGGCGACCGAGCTCTGCTCGGGCAGAAACTCGGTACCAAGCGTTTTCCCAGAGATAAGACCAAGCTAGATCAATTTTTCATCCCCGAAAACCCCCAAATACCAAATTTCATCGAAATCGTTGGAACCGTTTCCGAGATCCTGATTATATACACCGGAGGGGTGGGGGGTGGGGGGGGTGAGAGGGGGGGGGGATGCGGGGGAGGGAGCGCGGGGGTATTAAAGGGGGGATGAAAATTTCATTGATTTTGCCGTAGGATGCACCGTTTTCAAGATATTTGACAAAAACACCGGAGGGGGGGGGGGGTGAGTTACGTTAAACTATCGTCCGTAAACCGACTTTACAGACAACCGGCTTTTCCTGTTCTGTGCTCCCAATAGGGAACGTGCACATAGACGGTGCTGCCAACTGGTGCCATAAGGGTGCCATCAATTTGAATGTTTTACCTTGATAAGTTTGTTTTACTGTCCGCATAGTGTCTCTTCTGTCGCATTAGTGCTGCCGCCTATAGTTACTGCACGTTCCCTATAATACTTTTTCTAACAAAAAAGTAACTTTTTCTCACAAAAAAGTAACTTTTTCTCACAAAAAAGTAACTTTTTTCTCACAAAAGAAGAAACTTGACGTTTTCTCATAAAAAATAAACTTAAAAAAAAAACTAAAAAATCTCTGGTATCGAACCGAGGTCGGCTGGATCCGCGACCACCCGATTTCTAATGTGCCATTATGATCTGCTCGAAGTCGGCGAAATTTAGCTTTATATTCTAATGCAAACAAAAATAGCCGGAAAACACGAGTAAAAGCGATTTTCTGAAAATGAAACATAGCTAGATCAGTTTTTCATCCCCGAAAACCCCCACATACCAAATTTCATCGAAATCGTTGGAGCCGTTTCCGAGATCCTGATTATATATATATATATATATACATATATACAAGAATTGCTCGTTTAAAGGTATTAGATGTGTATATAGCGGGTACTAGTGGCTACTCATCATACATCGTTATCGCGGGAGCAAGAACAAATCAGTTAAAGGACATATACATATAACAGAATGTCTGTTTAGTAAACGGATATATTCTGCCTATAAGTTCTAAGCATCTAAGATGTTTTAGTAACACTAAAGTTTTCGCTGGAAAAGGTCAATCAAATTTGTCTTATACTTACTGTTTAAACGTTTACAATCATGGAAGTCAATGTGTCTACTTGAATAATAAGCCAGCAATGTGTGTAATTTTTATTAACGTATATTTACTCGGATTTTATTTGGATTTTGTAATAGATCACAAGTAATTATGTTGTAAACACAGTTATTATTACGAATAAATTAATAAATGACAATGTCAAGCAAGAAAAGTGGCTGAAGAGTTTGACGCTGCGATTGCGTAATTAATATTTTTTATGTATGTTTTAGTAATCAAGTCAAGTATAGATAAGTAGTCTGATATTAGTAATATAGTTGATAAATTTTGAACTCTTGGTCATAAATGTTGCTCGATATCAGTGTCGCTTCTGTTATTGCTAATTTTCATAATGTTTCAGTACTGTCAAATCGTTTTTGCCCCCGCGAAAACGATGTATGCTACTCATGCATATTTTGTCTACAAGTAAAAAAAAAATCAGAAGAATATTAAAATTATTTTTTACATACTGAAGTATAAGGACATGATGCGGGTTAAAAATATGCATTTTGTAGCCTATTTTATTATTGTCAAATATAATTTTGTTTGGTTAATCTTACTCGAATAGTTTACAAAATATGCCACTTTCAATGATACCACAGAAAGTACTAACGTACAGAAGGATCACTCTCGAACAAAAATCAACTTTAGGTATAAAAACTTCCCTATTCTTACTGCTTGCACGCGAAATTGAAACTTATCGTGTGATACGAGCGTTCATATTCCGTTGGGCACCGCTGATCCGAAACCAAGGACACAGGGTTCCCACTCGCCGATATTTGGTAGGTATATAAATCAAGAAAGATAACAGTGTGTATTAATTCACTAAAATACCTTTAGCAAGTAAGTAAGTTATTTATAAGATCGTTTAGTCCCGTTTAGAAGTCATTGTTTGTCGCAAAAATCACAGAAAAATAAACACGCGCGACGCGGCTAGCGTGCGCATCGAATTCCGAGCGACAACCTTCTGCCATACGCCACCCCGGGAGGCGCGTCGGCCGAGCATACCTAAACTGCGGAGTAAAACCCCCCTGATGATACGCTGATTATTTTACATTATCTTGAATAACTCGAAAACAAAAGAAGATCGAGGACTGATATTAAGCATAGTGTTCTTAGGACTTGCCAGTACACCACCTGGAAGAATGACCAAATCCGTCGTTGGGGGCACTTCTTGTTCGCTTAGCCTGCTCTGCCTGCTAGACCCTTTGTGCAATATCTTGACCAATAAAAGACAAAACGACACATATTTTTGAATTACAAATGCTGAATGTTTTACAACTTTCAAAATAATGAATGCGAATTTTGTCCAAATTTCATTCCGCATACGTTGTGTTTTACCGGCTGTTGCTCGCGATTCCGTTGGCGAAGAATTCGTCGCTTTTACGCGGGAACTACGCAATTTGCCTGGATAAACTATCCTTTGTCCTTCCCAGGGTCTCTATCTCCATACCAAATCTATACTAATCTATACTATAATATTATAAAGTTGAAGAGCTTGTTTGTTTGAATGCGCTAATCTCAGGAACTACTGCTCCGATTTGAAAAATTCTTTCAGTGTTAGATAGCCCATTTATCGAGGAAGGCTATAGGCGGTGGAGGGGGTGCGGGTTGAGGGGGTGCGGGGGCTTAAAATGGGGATGAAAATTTCATTGATTTTGCCGTAGGATGCACCGTTTTCAAGATTGACAAAAACACCGGGGGGGTGGGGGGTTGAGGGGAGGGGGGTGGGGGGTTGAGGGGAGGGGGTTGGGGGGGTGAGGGTCCGGGAGTGTTAAGGGGGATGAAAATTTCATTGATTTTGTCGTAGGATGCCGTTTTCAAGATATTTGACAAAAACACCGAATTGAGTGCGGGGGAGGGGGTTAGGGGGTATTATAGTGGCGATGAAAATTTCATTGATTTTGCCGTAGGATGCATCGTTTTCAAGATATTTGACAAAAACACCGGGGAGGTGCGAGGGTTTTAGAAGTAAAACTTTTATAGGCACGCTTGACTTGGGACGAACGCGGGTGTGCGGGGGGTGCTGTGTGGGGGGGGTTCAGGGGGTGCGGGATTGCTTTGCGGGGGGGGGTGCAGGGGGAGCGGGTTGGAAGGTGCGGGGGGGGGGGTAATTTGTTTTTATATCGAGGAACTAAGGAGAGTCATAATTGATGAAAAAGCAAATTGGATAAAAAAAATAACCTGCCCAAATTACTAATTCCACGCGGACGGAGTCGCGGGCAAAAGCTAGTATCGTTTAATTCTGTCCTTCGGTTTTAAGCTTTAATAGGTAACATATAGAAATAGTTAACTTTCGCATTTATAATATTAGTAACGCCACCAGTTGGTGTATTTAGATAGCTTTTGTTTTTAATGTTGTTTGCAGAGTCACTAGCATCCTACTGAATAATCTATATATAATTAACGGTGCTCACTTGACTATTCATTACTGGCAATTAATTCCCGCGGGTTGTGTGCCGCGGCACTGAGATCGTCCTCAAGGGAAATTAAACTGCGCGGGCCGTCTTCTACCGCCCACCGACTCCGTTCACCCGACCTTTCTTCACACGTGAGTGAATACTAACTCATCTGTTTATAAAAAAAATGCATTATTTATGTTTCTTTTTTTTATTGACGTCACAGCGACAACTTAAGACAATTTAATTATGATTTTGTTCTGGATATAATATAATAGCACAGTTAGGTTTTTTTTTTATTGTTTTATTTAAATAGTAGCCGCCGCCACCGCTGCCTTAGGCAGCCTTGCATGAATAGGTCATTAAATATACAGCTATGATCAGTGCAGTGTTCACAACCCGACCCCCCCCCCCCCCCCCCCTCTGTCTTAGTCTTCAGAGAACAGCATGATTGTTCATAATTTTTCACCCATTTAATTACAGACAGTTATTGCGTTATTTTGATAAGACTGCCAGAACATATGAGGTTGAGCATGTTTACTAGCTGTTATCAGTATTTTTTCTGCTTGGAATCACATAGTTTATTGCTATCCTGCAGGATATCTGCTACTGTCTGTTATTACGTTACCTATTTTATTCCTCAATGTAGTAACTTTTTCTTGCCAAATGTCATCAAAATTGGTTCAGAGGTATTACAGTAAGCAGGTGCTGGAGAGAAACATTTATTCTCCACTTATTGTTATAGATATTATTATTAGTTATTGTTATAGATTTCAATAAGTTCATTTAAGACGCTGTCAACACCAACGTCGGCGCACACTGTCTATTTGTATCGGAGTAAACGAGATGCCGCTATTACTGGGCAGCCGGGTATATTGAAATTTATCGGGCAAATATTGAATTAAAAAAAAACTGGATTATTTGCGAAATATGACTCGTTAGCGGTTTAGGTATGAATATGTTCACTTCATGTTTTTAATTGCAGACGCATACGCCAAAAAAATAAAGACATAGAACCGTTTAATGATGATTTTAAGACCTATCTTTGCAATTATTTTCTATCGAGCCGATTTCGTCCAGTTATGTATCGAGTCCGTCCACGGTCTTTGAAATATGATGAATTATTAACATATAATTTTTTGATGTGCTAGAACAAACAGTTTTTCTAAAAAAACTGTTTAAATGACATCAATTTCAACAAAATTAGGTGTTGTCAGCCTCTTAACTCACGGAATTGAATATTTACTGCCATGTGCTTTTTACTGAGCAGGGCTTATTCCACCTAATTTGCAGTAATCATCTATCCTATCCTATCCTATCCTAATCTGGCCAATCGTTTAATTCCGCGTCCAGGTCGTCTCGCCATCTGCGCCTGGGCCTGCCTCGCCGTCGGTAACCGTCGTGCGGTGCGGTACCTACCATGTGGCTGAGTGCGCCCACCTTTGAGGGTTCATCCGGCACACATGTCTGGCCCAATCCTATTTGAGCAAGTCGGTCCTTCTTCCCACGTTGGCTATTCGAGTCCTGGAGCGCAGAGTGCGCACTAAATTGACTAAATCTTAAATGGGCTCATGATACCTAAAATATAACTGACCTAAAACCTCTTATGACCGATATGCCTAAATATTGAAATGTACATTTTCTTAAAATACCGAATCACAGATACGACAAAATTCAAAAATAACTTTACTGAAAACTCCAAAATGGCAAAATGTCCCAGTTTCAAAATGCCCATTATTAAGTTTTTACAAGCTTGCAGGATGCGACGACGATTATGTTTGTCTAACAAATTAAGTCCTACATAATCTTTTTTATTATAATGCTACTTTAATGTAAGTGGTCAGCACTAAAGAAGATAGTAAAGCAAATTATACCTACACTAGCTTTTGCCCTCGACTCCGTCCGCGTGGAATTAGTAATTTGGGCAGCTTATTTTTTTTATCCAATTCGCTTTTTCATCAAATTATAGCCAAGCGTACTGTACGCTTAGTATAAGTTTTACTTCACCAAAATACAAAATACTTCTCGATCGCGTTTACGTAAAAATTTCAATTCTATGGAAACATTGACGCTCGCGCGCGGAGGCGCTGTCCATGTTTCCATAGTAATTGATTTTTTTACGTAAACGCGATCGAGAAGTATTTTGGTGAAGCAAAACTTATACTAAGCGTACAGATCGCAAAAAAGATAGTGAATGAATGAAATGACTGAGTGAATGAAAATGTGAGTAAAATACTTACTCAATACTATGCATATTATAATTTCTCTTTTTTCATAAAACCTATTTTTAAAATTAATTAATTTGATACTCATAAGAAATCGCAAGAAAAAATCGGTATTTTATAAATAGCGAAAAGTATGCATTTCTGATTTATATAAAATACATCAAAATATTTTATTTTCTATTTTGTTCGAACTAGATGTATTTTCCTAAATTTTTCTTATAGCTCATTTACACTCGCGTACGAGTGGCGAGACGAATTGCGAGACGAGCAACGAGACGGGAGTGTGAATAGACGCTCGCGGCTCGCCTCGCGCCTAGTCTCGTACTTCGCAACGCTCGCGACGCCGAGCCGAGACACGAGACGAAGCACGAGGCGAGGTACGAGGCGAGAGTGTAAATCAGGAATTAAAGGAATAGGTTGAAGAAATTTTTAGTCTATCTTGTAATTCTATGTTGAGTCTGTTGAACTTGCTATTGGTACGAATGAATGTCAAAATCCTGCTGTCATTACATGTTGTGTTGTTGTTTGCGTGACCTCAACTCTGATGGCGTTACCTATAAAAAGCAGATAAAAAAAGTACAGAAGTAGAAAAAATAGTTGTATAGACGAAAACGGATGCAGTCTATTTGGATTTTCATTTTAAAAGGTTATAAATGCAGGGCATTCTCGGCGAACTTTAGCTCAAAGAAAGTTGCTCACGTAGCCCGAAGGCGAGTATAGTAAGCGCCTAGTGTCGTCCGCGCGTTTATGAGATTATTCTCGCTTTGACAACCAGAGCTCGTCCGCATGCTTCGTTCATGTCTTGCTTAATACTTTATAATCCTAAATGCCTATTAAGTCTTTAATCTAGCTTACCTTGCGCTTTATTCTTATGTAGTCACATAACTTCACATAACTTTTTAATTTGTTAGTTTATTTTTTTGTAGCATGGTTGCAGAGGCTAGGCCGGCCGGTTTCAGAAAAATATATCAAAGTAATGTTATTTTTTTTTAAAGAAAGAAGGTATACTGAATTACAAACAAGAATTGAAATATCAAGATACATACAGTCGCCCTTTTAGTATGTAAAAATAAATCCAAATTTCTCAAACATCCAAGGAAAAGTCGTCCTTATATTCGAGACAATAGAACGCGAAGGACTACATTGTAATAGCACTTATTGAACATTCGTTCTAATTTCAAATTAGAGGACAATAATGGAATTTCATACAAATTGCTAGCCATGGCCAGCAAAGAGATTCTCTTTTATTAGTGGGTTTTATTTTTTTATTGACATTTATGTATGACGTACTGTCAATTAAGAAAAATATAGTTTGTGAATTTACTTTTTAATCTCTTATTTGAGTAGATTTAATCAGGTATTCAATAAAATAAACAAGTACACTCATAGTGAAATTAAACGGATCACTCACGTCTTAAAACGAGTTTATCTCGACATGTTTCGTGCTAATTCGTAGCCCTTCTTCTTAGAGTCGCGCGTCAGGTCGGCTGCCAAACGCGCACTACGTGCTACCGCCCTGTATGCTTAGTATAAGTTTTACTTCACCAAATACTTCTCGATCGCGTTTACGTAAAAAAATCAATTACTATGAAAACATGGACAGCGCATCCGCGCGCGCGCGTCCATGTTTCCATAGAATTGAAATTTTTACGTAAACGCGATCGAGAAGTATTTGGTGAAGTAATACTTATACTAAGTATATTGGTCGCGCGGTTACTCGATACAACTGACGGCGACACACAACTACCCCCGTTTTCAACATCACTTTTATTTTCATTGTATTATATGTACGTCACTTATTAAAGGTTCGCTCACACTCGCCGTTGACGCAATACGAACATTCAACACTGTTTTCCAACTCGGGGGTACTGACCAACCTCTATCCTGTACCTCTACCATGAGTTACACTAGTTAACAGTGACCGTACTCGCTAGCGATGGCGTAAATGATTTGTATGGAGAATTGTGCACAGCGCCTCTAGCGGTCACTTACGGAAGTACAATTCTCCATACAAATCATTTACGCCGTCGCTAGCGAGTACGGTCACTGTAAACTAGTGTAACTCATGGCAGAGGTACCGGTAAATTTGGATGACGACCAATCTCAATGGCTTACCGCACCTTCCGCGGAATGAAAAACTTTTCTCTCGCAAGTACGAAAGCCTTATCAAAACGAGCGTCGAGCCCGAGTCCATTGATTGTTCGGCCACCGCAGACCCCTTGTTGTCTTGTTTTTTCATACTGCGTATATGCTCCGATAGCCTTGTGGAAACATTACGTCCAGTCTCTCCGATATAATTCTGGCCACAGAAACATGGAATCTTATATACTCCAGGACCACTAAAGTGCCCCCTATCCTTCGGTGAACGCACCAACTGTATGAGCTGCAATAAGGACGGTAAATCGACTTGATGCTGCATCTTCGGCGTGACAAGTGCACGATTTTATCCGTTACCCCCTTCACAGACGACTCTTAAGAAGAAGGGCTACGAATTTATTTTCACTATTGACATTTATTAAAATAACGAATTAATAAGGTATCGTTATTTTTTAATAAATAAAATCAGCTCAAGATTTGGTGGAAAAAACATTAAACCGAACGGCTTACAAAAAAAAAGTTGAAAAAGAGTATTTTGGCGGGAATAGAAAAAATAAATAAATGCTGATTCTGTTTGTACCTAAAACGTCGTTTTTAATTAAAATAAGTGTTATTTTTGCCGATATGAGCAGAAGCGGAAGCGGAGCCAGCAATGTTGAAATTGCTGCCTCCCAAATCTAAAGAATAGTACAGCCTGGCAAAAAAGTGTAGAAACAAAGAGTTTAATTTGTTTTTTAATAAAACACTAGGTTTTTTAAATTTATTTAGTAAAAGCATATCGCTGAATTTAACCAGAGTGCATTCTCATCCTTCTTGAGCTTCAACTTGGATAAGGCGGTAGTACTGGCTTAACGAGATTTGTAGGGTACTTAATGCTTTGCATGGAGATTTTTTTTTCCTGTAAATATTTTTTGATAACTTTTTTATCATTTTTGAATGTCCATTAAATGGACATGTTTTTAGGCTAGTAGGCAAAACAGGTGTCATGTATTTTTTTTTCACTCTGATAGATCAAATCTTGACCAAAGTTTAGGAGAAGAGGCAAAATTTAAATAAAAATAAATAAAAAACTGCAATAGTTTTTTAAAAATTGTTTTTTGTGTCTGACAACACAACTATTCAAGATTATTTTTCAATAAAAATAAATGCAAAAAATAATTAATTCCGAATATCACAACTCAAAATCTTAGTCCGGGTGTACATTTTTCAAAAAATCAGAAAAATCGTAATTTCTCGAAAACGGTGCGACTTTTACAAAGGTCATTTTTTGATATTTGGTAGACGACCTGCCCACCTATCTCCCCTTTTCATTTTGGCGTTGGTTTTAGGGACACCCTGTAGATATAAGGTACCATTTTATAAGAGGTATTTTAAAGGACAACAAGAGTATAGAATTATCATACTTACCTACAGATTCTATGCTCGCTGATATATAATTAACAAAAGCTTGGTTTGCCTAGAGTTAAGCACTATAAGTGCATGTGTCTGGTTTAGGTATTACTTGTTAATCTATACTAATATTATAAAGAGGAAAGATTTGATTGTTTGTTTGTTTGCATTGAATAGGCTCCGAAACTACTGGACCGATTTCAAAAATTCTTTTGCCGTTAGAAAGCTACATTGTCACTGAGTGACATAGGCTACTTTTTACCGCGGGAAAATTGATTTATCGCGGGTGAAGCTGCGGACGGAAGGCTAGTAGTTTATATTGCTAGAGTTGTTACTCCTTTGTTATACTTTCTTTAAGAGCCTTTTGTTTAATATATATTATTTATTTTGTATGATTAAAGGGGCGTATTGGAATAGGTTGTATTATGCGTATTCAAATTAAAAAGAAAATGTTTTTTTTGTACTCATGTCATGTTTGTTACGTACTGTAACTCCTGTTAAGATCTCCATTATAATTATTCACAAGATAAGTTGCTTCATTTACTGGTCTTCTTCTCACGTTGAGGCAAGCTGCTCCCCAACAATTTAAACAATCAAAAAAAGTGAAATAATATATATTATTTTCAGATATCCCCATAATTAATTAAATAGTAAGTTATGGTACTTTAAGAGCTCTAAGACTTTGAGATTAAAATCTCATTTTACAAAAAAAGGTGACTAGACATGTTCTTTCCGTGTACCCTTCATATAGATAGACTAATATAGTCAGAACATTTCGTGCTCCACACGCCACGACTTTATATCAAGTATGAGTTTTTACCTATGTTTATTTGTTGCTTGGCGATGGTGGCACTTTATTACTTTCTTGGCGTGGTGGCGAAGAGGTTAAAAACATTAAATCGTGAGCATACAATAGAACCTGAGAGTGGAGTCCAATTTCTTTCTTAGACTTACATTAGTGAACTAAAACAATTACTTACATTAGCTTAAATCGCTCTCAACGTAATCAGATTTCGGGTGTGCATTGTAAGTATTTAAATAACCATACTTTCGAAAACGGAAAATACAAACGAGTAGATTAAATCTGTGCTTGAACCAAGTATCTATATCTCTAGGTCGCACTATTCGTGTTGCCATATAGGCGATAGTGGCGCCCCTATTAATTTCTACTGTTTTTTGCCAGGCTGTACACGTAAGTTGAACAATCGTATTATTATTTCCTTGGATTTATTTGAAAAAAGCACTAAGTATACAAGCCTCGGCCGCGAACAGGGATTGGCGACCTCGTATCTCTAAATGGCCTCGTTAAGGTTGCGTTTCCACCAGAGATGTGCGAGGATGCGTTGCGAGGGATGTGTCTGTCATGAACCAATAGAAACACTTCATTCACTTAGGACCTTTTAAATGAAGTGTTTCTATTGGTTCATGACAGACACATCCCTCACAACGCATCCTGCACATCTCTGGTGGAAACGCAGCCTAACATTCGGCCATCTATAACTATTCGGCCGGCAATCTCCTATTTCGCGGCCGCTGCAGTAATGTACTATTAATTACAGACTTTTTTTCAGTGACACAATCGTTCGTTCTATCTGAACTAGTAGGTATATAGTCATTAAAAAAAAGTTGATCTGTCAAATGATTTGGCGCCACTTTAATTCGTTGTACATAATTTTATTTATCTTTGTTATTAAGTATCATAAATTAATACCGTTTTTAGATCAATTATTTTGTTACACATTTGTTTATGCAAAAAAAAGTATGTATTTAAAAATGACATAGCTTACGATATCTTCTGTAATCTCTAGTAATCCCTAGGACGACTTTTGCTTTTAAGAGTTCCGTACCCAAAGGGTCCCAACGGAACTCTATTACTGAGACTGCGATGTCGATTCGTCCGTCTGTCGCAGAGCTTTTATCCTCTGAACCGTGAATAGCTAAACCCTTTAAATTGTCACGTATACACGTACGTACGTTGTACATACTGTCACTGTAGGATCCGTTACCCACGTGACCCTCAAGGGGTGAATACACTGGCTCGCCCGCCCACTCACACACTGCAATGACTCGCGTCCGCTCTCGCCCGTGGCTCTCGTGTGACTGCCTCCGCACCCTGTTGTGGTGCGCCCGAGACGGCGTGTATCTATTTATGTATAGATACTACCACAAACACTACAGTCACTATAACTAAAAATAGAATAAAATTAAAGTGGGTCGTCATACAAGAAACCTGTTTTCTTTTCAGGAATTTTAACTCCATCTTTAAAATAATAGAATATGAAACCAAAAAGATTTAAGTCGTCAAATCCAATGTGTCAGGTTAGAGTAAGACCAGGATAAGTCTGCAACGATTTCAACTTTTTCACTTTGCGTGTGCAGTGTATGTGTTATTTATAGTATATGTCATAATTTCATGGAAGTTTGACGTTTAATAGAACACTTGCATTGCGTGTGTTGTCAAAATCGTTGCAGACTTATCTTGGTCTAACTCTAGTTACTATTAAGTGATGATGATGATGGCTGTGTATGGATCCTCTTCATAGCAGTACCAGTAGTGAGAAACACGAGCGCGTCTTGCCCCCCACGGGTAAATGGCTTCAGTTAATTAAGTTTAATCAGAGCCATGACGTACGGCGCGGCCGACGACCATCTGCCGGTCGATGCACGCCCACTTCTATTGTTACGGACACATGATCAATTTTATCAGCGAAATCACAGAACCAAACGATAGCAGTTTTAAATAATTACACATTTTGAATACTAAGGTCCACCATTTATTATAACCACATGTGCTTTGTGAACTGGTCTAATACGCCCGAAAAAGATTTTTTAATTAAATAAAGTTGTAGAGTTGTATTACATAATAAATGTAAGACAGACCGTATTTCTCAACGCCTACACAAGATAGTTTTTCTAATGTAAAGAAAAAGTTAGGTGCACTACCCTACACCGTTAGCGTAAAAGCATGGGACGCTGTTTATTCAAAAATCGTTCCATAGCGAGTCGGACTCGTGGGTTCCGTACTTCAGTACAATGTTTTAAAAACAAGCCGGTAAAAAATTCGTCGAAATGTTGGCATTTAAAGCGCAAACATAGGTTTGGTAAACATCCGAACAGCATAGGGATCACTTGCGTTGCCTAGCGAATGCTGGCAAGAACTGACGACGCCGGAGTTAAAAACGCTGAGAAAAACACGTTTTCACTTCTCATGTCCCTAAAGTTCGTATTTATGGTGGATGTGAGCTTCATAGAATTACTTTTTATGCTCTAGCTAGTGCATAATAAAGTAAGCTCTAAGACCAAGTTAATCAGGCACAAATAGTAGAAATTTATTAAATATACATTTCGTGTTTTTTTACAACCGGTGTTTTATATTTCTGTTTAATGAAATTTAGTACATTGTTATAAAAATTGCAATGTATGAAAAACAAAAGCTTGTAAATAAAAAATTATTTCCAATGTTGCTGTTTCCTTGCAATCTAAGTGAAAAGCAGAATGTAATGTTAGACGACCAGATGGCCTAGTGGTTAGAGAACCTGACTACGAAGCTTGAGGTCCCGGGTTCGATTCCCGCGTCGGGGCAGATATTTATATGAAAAATACGAATGTTTGTTCTCGGGTCTTGGGTGTTTAATATTTATTTAAGTATGTATCTATCTATATAAGTATGTTTATCCGTTGCCTAGTACCCATAACACAAGCTTTGTTTAGCTTACTTTGGGACTAGGTCAATTGGTGTGAATTGTCCCGTGATATTTATTTATTTAATGTTCGAACATTAAACCCTTTACGGACGTCTCGGGTAAAATAGCTCGTTTTATGCTCTTGTTGTACAATCTATTATTCTGGTATGACGACTCACTGTAATTTTTAACTATAATTTATTTTTAGTATTTTTTGTTGTAGCGGCCACAGTAAGTTGCGTTTTATAAATAGGGTAAAAGGTTAAGCGTAACTGGGTGAATCAACTTTTTAGTGACACCCGTTGCTATGGTTACGTCCCTTGGACAACCTAGAATTTTCTGTGAAACAGTATGAAGTGTCACTTGGACAACTGGGGACAGAGTAAACAACATTAAAAAGTTAATTCACCGAACTAACTCATTTTAATCACTTTTTAATTTTAGTGAAAATTTCTCTAGAATATACATACAAATCGCCAAATGCAAGCAAAGGTGCTAAAGATAGTAAAGAATAGCGTGTTCGGGGACCATTAACGCAGCGTGACGAATCGTCCGGTGGAATGGAGTTCATCGGCATGGGGAGGAGCGTGCCCGTGCCGCTCGCCCTCCTCTCACGCGATCTTATCGTGCCTTCCGTGAACATAGCTTCGCGCTGTCCGTTTCTATCTGTTCCGTGAGTGTCTTTACGCGTTTTTGTATCATTAGTATATAACGCAACTGTGTTAAAACACAATACGTGTAAATAAGTTTGGTTAACACAAAGGTTTCTAGCTGCTAAATCAGTCAAAAGGGGGATAGTTTACTTTGTGAGGATGCTACTACTGCGCGTAATGAGCGGCCAACCTTTGAATGGCTGCTGCAATCCAAAAGCAAACGGGTGGTTAATTAGGCAACGTAAATCTGAAGCCAAGTTCGTAGTCTCTTTCATTATAATATACCAGATTTATCTACTTATTTATAACCTTGCTGTTTCATTGACCCCTGAAAATTACTACAGGAACCGAAAGAGTATTGCCTCCTGAACACGGAAAAATATTTATTATAATTTATTTCTCCATATTTTAAAAAAATATTTTTGATTTTACCAATTATACTTTTATACTACAGAATATATGTTTCCTTTGCCTGTTTCACCAGAAAAAAGAGCTGTCATAATTTTAAAATTTACATTAAAATTGAGACTTGACATATATTTAAATGATCTAGTTTTATTAATGTTAATGCACGAACGACGTGTTATTGATTTAAATAAGATTTTAAAGGAGTCCGTAGTTGTGATCGAAAAGCAAGAAAGAACCAAACTGCCTAAGCAAACACAATGTCAACGTCAGATTTACGTAATCACTTTTTTTTTTAATAAGAGACTAGACTAAAGTAATGGATCTATTGTGTGGTAGTTTTAGAATAAGAACATCTTAAAAGACCGGCCTAGAGCGTGTCGGACACGCCTAAGATAGGGTTCCGTAGCAGGTACGAAAAAATCTTTGCATACTTTATTAATGTGTTTGTTTTGGTCCCAACACCCGCGGTCGGCGGTACAGCGACGTCTATCGGCGAATTGGGTAACTAATCTAACTATTAGAACTAACGTAAGTATGTTGATGTTTTTTCAGATGTAATTCTTTATTATTTTTATTTGAAAGAAGATACTGTTAGCGTGATCTTATAGGTAGGTACTTAAAGAAAAAAAAATGCTTGCAGTGGCGGTTAAATTACAATCTTAGTCTAGAAATATTTTTTAAAAAAAACTTAAAAACTGCTCAACTGATAAGTTGAAAATAATTTTCCTAGAAAGTTTTTATTAAGTTTTACTTACGTGATTTTTTTCATATTTTTTAGACGTGCGGTTCAAAAGTTAGAGGGGGGGAAACACATTATTTTGAACTTTCGGAGTGAATATCTCCGAAAATATTAATTTTATCAAATAATGGTTTTAGCAAACCCCTATTTATTGTCAAATACCTATCCAATGATACCCCACACTATAGGGTTAGTCGAGAAAAAAATAATCACCTCCACTTTACGTCTATGGGAGGTACCCTAAAAACATTTTTTTTTAGTTTTTTTATTTAACCACTTTGTCGGCGTGACTGATATATATATTCGTGCCAAATTACAGCTTTCTAGTACTAACAGTCTCTGAGTTTAGCCGCGGACAGACAGACGGACAGACATGGCGAAACTATAAGGGTTCC
The DNA here is from genome assembly GCA_947563465.1 of Archips xylosteana. Lineage (NCBI taxonomy): Eukaryota > Metazoa > Arthropoda > Insecta > Lepidoptera > Tortricidae > Archips > Archips xylosteana. The sequence continues at coordinate 20,356,494 of OX387343.1, forward strand.
TAGTTGACTACGGAACCCAAAAAATGGTTATAAATAAATTAATAATCGTAGTGAAAATTTAAAACTATCAGCGTCTTTCTCAGATTAATGATTTATAAAACAAAGCTCTAATTAATATACCTTATACGTGGTTTAGTTATACGTTTTCGCTTTTACCTTTCAAAACTCTGAAAGAAACCCATTCCAGTACAGATATTTATTTCAGTTGTAGATCGATAAAATATAACAACCATCCCCATGCAAATATCAGAGTGAACTTTAAATGTCACACTAAGGTGTATTGTGATGTGATGTGGTAGGTTAAAACAAAATGTCAATAGGTAGTACAAATGGATCAGTCAAGTACATAGGAATAGCGTCGACAGTCGAGTTCATCGATAAGGGAACGCTTCTGAAGAAAACTTCCGGTCGGGCGCACGATATTGTTAAAAGCCGAAACATTTAAATATTAATGTGAGGTTCATATCGCGGACATCAAGAGATTAAAAAAAACTGCGTCTTCACGACGAATCAGCGCCAAACCAGGTCGAAAAGCACGTGTTCGAGTAAAAATATAATTAATAACGTTCGTGAGCTTATTACAACGAAATCTAGCCCTAAATGCGAGTAAACTCGCTACTCGCTAGACAGACATATGAAAATATCCCGTCCATCAATATTACAACATGATTTAATCTTGGTTTAAAGGACTACAAAATACAGAAAATTCGCAGCTTAACCTTTTCAACGCTCTGTCAAATACAACAACTCTCACTCATACGCCATGACATCGGAATGTCAAACGCGAAGTTGAACCCTACAGAAATGCATGTAGGTAGATATCTCTCTGCACGCCGTGACTGATAAATAAGTCGTTGGCGTAGAACCTGCGGTGCTGATATATGTGTCGTTGGCGTCGAAAAGGTTAACAGGTGCCCAGAAAATACCTAGAGTCGAAAAAAAACAGGGAGTTGCTAACTTGGCATGAAGGCGATGATATTATTTTTTCTGACGAAAAAATGTTCCCATTACAAGATAGTCACACACAATCAACACATTAATAGTGATTATGGTACTTCATTGAGGGATCTTCCAGTAGACAAATTACCCGTACAACGTATTCAAAGTGCTTCGGCTGTCATAGTTTGGGGTGCGATATTTCCCAGAGGCAAGCTACCATTGATCGGGGAGTAAAAGTTAATGAAGATTTTTATTTTTAAGATGAGATGTGAGATGTTTAGAATATTTTGTCCAATATGATATTGTCACCGGTGAGCTTAAGCGGCACTTAACTGGTTTCTGTGTACATTCCGTTTACTTTCAATAAATCGACCCTAAACAAATCGTGTTATGCTCTACTTATTAATATTTTATTAAATTGTCAACTTACAATATGGTTTTGTTGGAGGGATGTTAAGTACTAATTCACCTGTTACAATATGGTTTTGATGGAGGGATGTTAAGTAGTAATTCGCCGGTTTCCGTTGCCGCAGGAGCACCGGAGATAACGTCTCCTCCTTCCTAGATATTACCAGCCATTGCTGCAACGAGCCTTCTCTACACTAACTAACGCTTATTAAACTTCAACAACGCTTCCACTGATCACTTCACCATCTTGTTTGCTCTCTAAACTTAGATTAATGGTTTGCTCGGATTCGTTTATTTAGTTAGACACCAAGCAATTTGCTAGTTCGTAGTTAGTGGCGTTATGTTGTTGTTATAACTAACCTTTATGGCGTCAAATAACAATCGAATATGTCGTAATCACACCATGTCATCGGTGTGCTAGTTACGCTCGCTGTGCGACTGTATTCATATTGGCTGTGGTAACCTCCTTACATTTGTCGCGGATCTCACCAAAGGATTTGCTGTCGGCCCGACCCGCGGTCGCGGCGAGGATTTCCCGTGTCACCATCGGCATAGCCCAGGCTTAATGTACAAACCCAGATTAATGAAATGTGCCCGTCGACAGAAGTCGTAGTTTATTTCGGTTGTTTTGTGAAGAAGAATTATGTTTTTCAACTTAATTACGTACTTATTTATTTCTCCTGTCCAAATACGAACAGCCATATAAAATGAAGAAATAAATTAGCATTTTTTTTTATCAATTTAGTGATATTTATACATATACTCGCTCATTGAAATAATGTTAATTTTTGGGTTCCGTAGTGATAACAAGGCTTTGCCATGTCAGTCTGTCTGTCTGTACGCGGCTTAGCTTTGAAAGATGTTAGTGCTAGAAAACTGCAATGGAAAACTATTGTTATATCTGGCAGTTGAATCGAAAACGGAATATTTACACATGCGGAGGAGATGCAGGAACATTTTGGATCCCAGAGAAAACCTTGATGTAAACGGTGTCTCATACAAAGGGGTTGGGAAATTCGAGCACCTAGGTTGCGTGATAACTGATACCAACAGCAGGGAAAGAGGAAATTGAATTTCGCATCCAGGTTGCTCTAAGATGTGCGGCGGGCGGCTTTTCACAAAGTGCTAGTGTCCAAGATCATGCGCCAAAATACTAAGATCCGTACCTACTAAACTATCATTAGGCTGGTCTTAATGTAAGGTTGTGAATCGTGGACAATGACACTGAAGAAAGAAAATTACTTTTTGCCGTAAGTAAAATATTCCATAAGCATATGGGACCAGTGCAGAGAGAAGATGTTAGCTGCGTTCCGCGCCGCGATTAAGTCTTAAAAAAATTAAACGATGAAAATTTTATTTAGGTATATAGCAAGCAGACTATAGGAAATAACGCTGTACCTGTACTTTGTTCACGTTTGAACATAATACAAAAATTAAAAATTTTGTATAATTTTCGCTTTTCAATAAGTGCTTATTCCCAAAATGTCTGAAACTTCAAAATATCCGCCTTCTTACAATTTTTGCATTCCAGAAAAATCTTTTTCCCAAAATGTCTGCAATCATGAATATGCAACATTTACTAAAATATCTTCGTCATTTTAAAGCGACAACCTTACGTCCTAGCCAGGTTCTTAAACCCATCTTAAGCAAACAATTAAGCCTTTCACAGAACATTGATTTGAAAATAAAACAGGCATTATGGGAAAACAAACATAATAAGACGATAGCCTATTTACAAAAGTGAACAAAACGGAAAAGCGAAACTTACGGTAATGCTAATATTATAGGAATCGAAACATTATGAATAGACGACTTCCTGAGATTGTACACATTTTAAATAGCAGACATGTTGAGAAAGCTGCCAAAATAGAAGTGCTAACATTGTGAAAACGCAGACGTTTTGAAAATTGTACATTTTTTTTTTTCATAAAACTGTCCCGTGATTGACCACTATCACACCTGATGAAAAGTGTAGATGAAGCCAAAGGTGTACCTCACTGGTTCAGTAACAGTCTATTCACTCTAGCATTGAAGAGGCCTAGGTTGTATTTATCTTGAAATACAGACGATGGGAGCGAATTCCATTCCTCAGCAGTTCGCATTAGGAAGGATGTCTCGAAGCGCTTCGTACGGGCCACTGGAATACTAACCACATAAGGATGAAGATGCTCCCCTCGCCTGGATGCCCGTTGGTGAAATGGAGATGGAGGAATTAAATTATGTAATTCCTGCGCACACTCACCAAAATGTATCCGATAAAAAACAGACAGACAAGCAACTCAACGACGGTGCTCGAGGCTCTGTAGCCTGCCACCGATCGACGGACTCCAATAAGTCTTCGGGCTCGATGCTCCACCGAATCTAACGCCGCCAACTGATACTTGGCGGATCCGTCCCAAAGGCGGCAGCACCGCAGCAGTATTTCATACATGATCTAACCTGTGCTTTGTATAAAGTAAAAAGTTGCTCCGGCGTGAAATACTGCCCCATCTTATATAAGATACCAAGTTTTTTAGCAGCAGTTTTCGCCTTGGACTCAATGGCCGCGCCGAAGTTGAGATTAGATGGCACGCTCAGTCCAAGAAGCTCGAGATGGGCTTTGGGTGGTAAGGATAAATTCTGGAAAGTAGGAGCCACGGTGAATGGACTCTGATTTGCGGTGAACAGACACGCCTGTGTCTTTGCAGCATTAAACTAGACCAAGTTGGCCAATCCCCAGTCGGACACGGCCTCCAAGGTCTTTTTCGTCCGTTGTACCATAGCCTCCCTGAGTAATCCGATCTCGTCACCACTGGCTCGGCTGCTAGATAGGAACCTCTCTGTGACTGTGCTGTCATCGGCGTACCCATAGATACCGGGTATGAGCAAATCGTTGATGTGCAGCAGACAAAGAGTTGCAGAGAGAACCGATCCTTGAGGCACCCCAGCATTAATTGTCATGAGATCCGACGAGCACCCGTCAATGACGACTCGTATAGATCGATGCCTCAGGAAGTCAGAGATCCAAGAGCAAAGGACAGCAGGAATCCCATACGCAGATAAATAAATAAGTATCGATTTAATTCTCCCATCGTTATATACCTATACCTTAATTCGACGACATAAGAGCTATGGGACATATTTATGAGCAAGTTGTGTGCACCCAGTTGGGCTTACACTAGGTAACAGTTTCTGGCAACACGGACACTCCCAAATAGGTTTTCTATAACTGTGAAATCATGAAGTCCAAAAAAGCCAAATTTATCAGTTGCATGCAACTAATGGGGAAGTATAGTATAAATCTTCCCAGGCGAATTTTTCGCTTCGAGCCCTTATCTTTCAAAACAAACGGTATCGTCATAGTATTAAGGTTCAAATTTAATGTAATGGCTCGAAGCGAAAAAATCACCTGGGAAGATTTATACTATACTCGTCACTAGGCAAGTTACCTAAAAACTGATGGGTTTATTTTTTGTCGTACAAAGAACAGAGAACAGGCGGGGTATTATGCGCGTATAGGACAGCTAATTTGATAGAAATCAATTCAACTTCACCTTTAGAAGTCAGGCGATTTAACGTACAACAAAAGCGAAAGGTTACGTTAGTACGTGCCCTATTGTTAACTTTCGTCCCTTGAACAACATTCCCCATTTTCAATAGTTTTTACTGTAACGTTAACTTTTGTTTCTGTTTCATTCAATAGCAGATAGCTTTTCAGAGTAGGAACTTAATAGGTTAGTAGGTGTACTATGTTTTTTTAAACACTTTAAATATATATATATATATATATATATTTTAAGTTTAATAATATGTACGACGTGCTCCACGTATAACCTCCATCACGATATTTAAAAAAAAGATTTTTAACCTAAAAGTAAAGTAAGGTAAGGTACTAGCTATTTTAGTTGTTTGTTCGACAAGTTTCACAAAAGCATTTTTTCATAGTAGCGAATTTTCACATCGCGTTCTTTCATGATCGCAAATTCGTCTTTTTTCATTTAGCGATTTTTCATAAAGCGTTTTTTAATGTTCGCGTTTATTTTTTTCGCTTATTTTACCAGTAAATTAATTTATTAGTCGCAATTTTTTTCAGTATCATATAGCGCGGTTTGTTTAATATTTTGCTCCAAATCATTATTCTAATAAATCTATAGTTCAACCTCTACCATTACCTTCTTAGTGTCCATATTGTTACGTATTAATAGGTAGGTTAGGTTCGTTAGTTATCTTACAGATGCCCGAAGGGCAAACTGCCCAGAAAAAGGACCCCCGAGCCCCGAGCGGGGCTCCGAGCTCCGTCGAACATAAGGCGTGATGGGTTGCCTAATTCTACTGAAAAAAATTTGCGACTAATAAATTAATCTAGTGGTAAAATAAGCGAAAAAAATAAACGCGAACATTACCAAACTATTTATGAAAAATGGCTACATGAAAAAAGACGAATAATTAAATTTCCGATCATGAAACAACGCGATGTGAAAATTTGCTACTATGAAAAAATGCTTTTGTGAAACAATTCGAACAAATCGCCCGTTATAGTGTATCGGTATGTAGCGGAGAGGTGGCATGAAAGGGATACGTAGGTATTGAAAAGGACCATTCAAAATTAAAGTCCATTTACGAAAGGGAAAAACGCATCTTTTAAAGATGCTAATTTAAACAACTAAGAATTGATTAATGTCAATTATTGTATTTCAATGAACTGAAACAATTACAGTAACTGTTTCAGTTCATTGAAATACTTAACTCACCCGCGACTTTACTACAGTTATCTTTACTTTAGTTACGTTTATGTAAAACATGCGTGTTCATGCAGTTCCTCCACCTCCACACTGTACGAACACACTTGAATCACACAAACCCAACTATCACCACCACCAAACTACTCTGGCGCGTTTCGAACTCAACCAGAGCTCATCTTCAGAGTAGATACCACCACCGTACGCAATGCTACCAAATATAAGACTAACAAACCAAAACAAATGTTTTAATTTGTCACTGTAACTTCTCAAGTACCCACTTTATTTATCTCAAACAAACTACCCCACAGAAATTAACTTTTATTGTCATACTAGCTGTTGCCCGCGACTCCGCCCTCGAAGATTACGGGTATAAAAATAGCCTGCGACCTATTCTCAGATATACCGAATGTAGACAAAAAAGGTTCATAACAATCGGTCAAGCCGTTTCTGAAGAAGATACTAAATTTACATGTTCATTAATAATAGACCTCATAGTGTTGTATTTAACTATTTCCATGCATTCTAGAGCATCCAGGCGCAACCCCTTTCCGCAATAATGTAACACTTCATAAGGATCCGAATCTAATAATGAATGATTTAGACATACATATGTAACTTTATTCGACATCAAAAAAGAAAATACACCGACTAATACAGGAGAAAAATAAAAAAAATAAACAATAGTAATAATAATTAAAACAAAAAACATAGTTCAAAATATCGAAAAGAAATTTGACTCAGCATTAAGCTGCAGTAGGTACCTGCTACGGCGCTGATTAGGAAAAAACGGAACCCTTATAGGATCACTTTGTTGTCCGTCCGTCCGTCCGTCCGTCCGTCTGTCTGTCAAGACCCTTTTTCTCAGGAACGCGTGGAGTTATCAAGCTGAAATTTATATCAAATACTCAAGTCTACTGTCCCTTGGAGCTGTGAAAAAATCAAACTTCTAAGCCAACGCAATCAAAAGATACAGCCGTTTATGACGCAAATTTCCGCATATTTTCGAAACTCGCAAGGGAATCAAAACCTAAAGGGTACTTCCCGTGAACTCAGAATCTTAAAATTTGGTACGAAGCAAGGTCTTATAGCACAGATAAAGGAAAAATTGCGAAAAGCATATTTTTTTTTGTCTGTCTGTCTATATCTTTAACCAATCTACAATGATCCCACACTGCGCAAATTTTGCTTAGGAGCAGGGGTCTGCTAAGACTGGATGTTCATAGATTCATATAAATTTGTACGGAACCCTCGGTGCGCGAGTCCGACTCGCACTTAGCCGGTTTTTTTATCAGTGCATCAAACTTGTTGGACTGGAATCAGCCCGAATAAGTGTGTAACAAATAAATAGATACATATATATTGTACAAATGTACAGTACTCGGCGATAAAGAATGCACATCGGCCTTTAGCAAGAGACAATTCGCATTTTACGACGATTTCCGAACACTGGCGACTGTCCATCAATCGCCGTATTTATTAAGTGACGTTTGATATCAAATAAATACTGCACTCCATGGACTTAATTAGTGTACGTCAAATTAATGATATGTAAAGTTTTGATATCTATAGAGGGTTGTTGCAACTACTAGAAAAAGGATAGTCAACAAAAGAGATTAGAGTATATTTAACGACCGCTTTAGCCTAGTTGGTAGTGACCCTGCCTACGAAGCAAGAGGTCCTGGGTTCAAATCCCGGTAAGGGCATTTATTTGTGTGATGAGCACGAATATTTGTTCCTGAGTTATGGATGTTTTCAATGTATTTAAGTATTTATTTATTTATATAAGTATGTTTATCGTCGTCTAGTACCCATAGTACAAGCTTTGCTTAGTTTGGGACTAGGTCGATTTGTGTAAGATTGTCCCCTAATATTTATTTTATTTTATTTATTAAAATTTTTTTTTTACTATCTGTGCTCTCAATTTGGTCAATATCACTGTCACTATCAGCCGTATTTATTATTAGTCTATCAGTGTAATCCATCATACAATTTAAAGTTGGGGGGTTTCAATAACTCTATATTATATATTTTCACCGGAACGCGTTCGTACCCTACCGCACCTGAACAACGACTGACAAACGTCACATAAGTAGTGTGTGACAACGCTATACGAAGCCGACATTTGCAGAGTCTTTTTCCAAAGACCGATGTGCATTCTTTATCGCCGGGTACTGTATATATTATACACACGGTATATATCTAAAACTTGAAAATTTAACAATAAACAGCAATTTACATAGCGTCGTCATTTCATCTCTGCTTAAAATTAAGAACCCTAAAAATGAAGGTAGTCGCATCAGAGGTACGGGGGCGGTTTGATAAGTCGGTGACTAAGGTATTTTTTTATTTTTTTGTTCACTTATTTTCATTTTTTTTTTCTACGTTATCTCCTTCCAACGCTATATATTTCGGCCAATAATGTTACAGCTTTTGCTAATTCATACACATTCTATCTTTAGCTTTAGTGTTGCCTTATGTTTTGTAAAATATTGATGATGTGTCTTGTGATGTTGTAAATAAATGTATTTTCTTTCTTTCTTTCTTTCAAATGAGCAATCTCTTCGAGATAAACCTTTATACTTGAAAGGTTTTTGGTAATTAACTTAATGTAAACAAAACAATGTCAACTGATGTCTTAAATACTGTAATTCTCCCATTGAACTCTCTAAACATTTACATTTCTGTATTAAAATACGATAGTCTAGTTTGTATTACAATGATAGATAAATAAAATGTTTTGAATCCTTGAATGTGCCATATTTGGAAACAAGTTTGTTTACATTTAGTTAACTACCTTAACCTTTCAAGTATAGATACCAACATTTTGGTAAATTTAAACCGGAATTATAATAATAATATTTTATGTTTCCTTATAACATTGAAATGAACTGATTAAAAGTGAAATTGTTAGGTAACTATTAACTTTTCATTGTTTTCACTTCATATCTCTATTTCACATCAACAGCCATCATTCATAATCATTAATCATTACTATCGTTTATAAACGGCACAGTTAACGAAAATCATTTTGATTAAATGTCGTGATTAACTATCTGTTTGCAGGTCTGTAACAATTTAGGAGCGTAAACGCAATTTCGTGTGGGTCGTCGACAAACCCATGTCCCGAGACGATTCATTAGCTCGACCGCGTAAGAACAAACAAATTAAAGCGTCCGCTGTTTTACTCGGCGTAAGGGCGCAAGGGCAGCATGGCAGCGGGCGATGGGCGGTGCGCCAGCTGCGTGCTGCCGCACAATAAATCTTACATGAAGCGATGATCGGCCCGCGCCAATGCTACCGCAGAGAATCGCCCAGCGCTCATCATTCAAAATGTAGGCTCGTCTAGGCGGTAATTTGCCTTGAGGGTTTGCTTAGAGTACTCACATAGCAGTCAATAAATTGTGTGATAGGTACCGGGTGTCACAAAAACTATTATTGCACAATTGGTTGTCGCTCGTGTCCTTTTGCAGCTGCAATGTTTTTTTCACGTATTCACATGAGAATTACGTTCAGCTTGCTTCATTCCCGGAAACGTGTTAGGACAGGGATTTTCGGAAAAAAGTTTGATCTGCATTTGCGATCTCTGGCTTCAAATAACATTTCTAATGTGTTAAAAAATTGTTATGTTTTACAGATTGTATCCGTTAACACGATCAATAAATTAAATTATACATCCTTTAACCTATTCGCAGCCACGTCAAAAAAACAAGCGTGCCACCCACGCCTGGCAAAAATTTGCACGTAAACAACCTGTCAAACATAAGGAATCCAAAAGTCCATGTCAATAAATATATCATGGACAAAAAAAGATTAATGATAAGTATAAGACGGACAGACAGACAGAGACATGCTTTGTCATTTATAATATTAGTGTAGATTTTAAAATAAAACCCTTTGATTTATAATGCAAGTACAGGTCTACCATAGTACAACATTAGTTACATTTTGACGTTTTAGCATAAGAATAAATAATAACAGAGTAGAAGGGAATCTCTTTTGACCGCGTCCAAAACGCCGCCATTTATATACCTACTTCCCCCTTCACATCGTTACACCCCTCTGTCGTCCAGGCGTCTTGCTAGGGTTGCTTACTGTTAAATATTACTTACGTCTAAAGATAATATCGTTAAAATATAAGTTTTTACTTACTTTGAAATCATTATTAGCAAGTAAAGTACTTGCGCAAACTTAGCCCCACCATAACGTCCCATTTTGTCCAAGATATTTGGCGGAAACTATAGGTACGTATACATAGTGTGGGTTTAAATAACTGAATTTGCGCCACTACGCGATCGCGTCGCGATGCGAGGCGAGCGAGAAAAGGTCAACGACCGATGGCGGGGCTATTGAAGATTTGACGAAAAGCAATAAAATACTGTAGGTACCTACTTTAAACTAAATTTTACCATTGGGTGAAACAATTGGCTACACAAAAAGAACTGTTCATGTCTTTTTGATTAATTAGGTACAAAAACGAAATAATATTTAGAAAATATTACTTACCGCTCATCATCTTTGGGCAAACTAAAAAAACTTAAGTGTGGCATCGTTTTTCCGTTATTTACACACCCAAATACACCACAATATCTTGACGTCATTGTTATCAAATTTGTTCACGAACGCGCAAACAGTACCTAAACTAAACAGACAAACGCGCGTGCGGCGACGCCGGCCGTGACACCCTGACTGAGTTCGCGCTTAGAGAGTACTCTAATATCGTGACCTTGAGTCCGGCCGGAGCGGGAGTTTCCCTTCTACTATTATTTATTCTTATGGTTTTAGATAGACTTGACGACGCCCACGCGCAATAAGTCGGTAATCGCAAAATGTAAATTTTACAGGAAAAATGATTAGCTGTTTTTGTTGAATATCTTAGCAACCGATTGGAATACTGAAGGTATTGAAATATGAAATGAAAGCTAATTTTTTATGTGGTATTTTATAATCATTAACACTTAAAAATGTGCACATAGCATTATGCAATTAAAGAAAATTTATTTTACAGATAATAAGTTGAAATTAATTTCCAGTAATAGTAACTTACCGGATTATTTTGGTGAAAATGCTAAAATTGTGGATTGGTAACAGCATACTGCTGACTTTTATAATGTATTTTTTTCTTTGAAGAGCTAAACTGAGTTTTTGTTAAACTGAGTTTAACATTTGGTAGCATAGCATACGGTTGTGGTGCTCTGAGGATGAGGTCTGGTTGAGTTCGAAACGCGTCAGTGTAGTTTGGTGGTGGTGACGGTTGGGTTCGTGTGATTTGTGTGTGTTCGTACAGTGTGGAGGTGGAGGAACTGCATGAACACACATTTCTTACATAAACGTAACTATCGTAAGGTCGCGGGTGTGCAATAGTAGATTGATAACTAAGGATGGAAAGTGACCCATTGAACCCGAGATATTTCTGGCGCTCGAACGAAGTGAGAGCGCCAATAGTTCGAGGGGAAATGGGTAATTTCACCCGAGTTCGTCCGTCCGTCCGTCCGTCCGTCCATCCATCCAACCATCCAACCATCCATCCATCCATCCATCCATCCATCCATCCATTCATTCATCCATCCATAGTTTAGGCGGTTTTATAGGTATAATAAAAGAAGATAGATTTTTTTTATGTCGTAAGAATGCTTAGAGTTGGCTGTATGTCATTTTTCCTTTGTCAGTTTAATGTTAGTAAGCAAATTTAAAAAGTTAGATCAAATTTCTTGTTTCAAACGGATGTTCGGCGTACAACCTCCAGTGTTGTATATAAGCTCCATGGTCACGACGTGCATCTAGATGGCCATGTCGAAAAGACGGAGAGGCAAACGAGCAAAGGAATTTTGCTGTTGCACGACAATGCCCCAGTGCACACTGCTCGCACAACAAAGCTGGCCATGTCCAAAAATGGCTTCGAAGAAATCAATCACCCTCCTTACAGCCCAGACCTGGCCCCTTGTGACTATTTTCTATTCTGACTCCTGAAGAAAGATATGAGGGGACGCAGATTTTTGACGGATGGAGGACATGAAGTCTGCGGTTAACGAGTATTTTGACAATAAACCGAAAAATTTTTTTTTTAATGGTTTAATGTCACTATTTGAAAAGTGTAACAAGTGCATTTCTCTCGCAGGGGATTACATAGAAAAATAAATAAAATCACCCTCATTGGTCTTTTTTTCTTAGTTAGGTAGATTACTTTTCAGCCGCCCCTCGTATGACTATAAGGTATGAAATATGACTTCCGCAAAGCTGATTATACTAAAACAATTGATGAAATAAGATGGGACGAGGAGTTGAACCACCTGCGGTCCGACGCAGCAGTGGACCGATTCTATGAATTGATCTATTGCGCCATAGATAGTTTTATTCCTACAAAAAATCACAGAAGTGTTAAATTCCCCAAGTGGTTTTCACCAGCTTTAAAAAGTACATTAAGAAGGAAAATTAAGGTCTGGCGACGGTGGAAAACTTATAAATCATTATCCATTTATTCCGAATATTCGTTTCTCCGAAAGCGTTGTAAAGTCTTTACGGTGGAATGCTCTAATAAATATATGGCTAACACAGAACAGTCGATTAAGAGGAACATTAAAGTATTTTGGTCGTATATTTCTTCACTTAAAAGTAACTCATCAGGTTACCCAGCAACCATGGTCTATAACGGCGAGTCATCGAATACTCCTGAAGCCGCAGTTGAGCTATTTTCAATATTTTTTCAATCAGTGTTTGAACCCGGCCATAACATTACAAACACATCAAATCCAAAACATTTGGATTAACAATATTTTTTGTTTTTCCATTTTGAGCATGAATAAACAAACGGCTGGGGGTACCGACTCTGGAACAGGCAACATAAAGTTGGCCATGTGAAAAACATGATTCCTCCAAATTCACACCACAAACGTTAAGTGTTTGCCCTTGGGCCTTGTTGATGTCGCAAATGATAAACGCACAGGATATTGTAAGCGTTTGAATTAATATTTTTTTGTTTGAAGAAATGAATTTGATGTTCCAATTAATTTTTTTTAATATTTCACTTTATACGTAGCGAAGCACGTACCGGGCCGCTAGTATTAGTATAGATTTCAATTACTTTTTACGTTAAACGCGATCGAGAAGGACTTATTTGGTGAAGTAAAACTTATACTTAGCATACAGATCTTTGCCGAATGTTTGGGATCGTTGTCGTTGTCTGACGACACTGCGTGTCTTATTACGTGGGGCATACTGAAAGTTTCTGGAACTGGCTACTTATAAAAAGAAAATTAAAAAAGCAATAATAGGATTTGAAAAAACAACTCTCTGGCAGTATATTACTTTTTAATTTGCGAGACTGTCATTTGTTTTTTCATCGTGGTGTTGGATTGAAATTTGGGTGTCGCTATTGCAATGAATTTAAGTCGTGAAAATTTTCGATCCATGATTTCTTACGATTTCCGATGTTGATTAAGTCAGCAAGAGAGTTGTTGTCAAAGACTTCTAGCATTTGGTGATGAAGCCCCATGTCATAGCTCTGTCTATATTCGTGGTTTAGTGAGTTTAGACGAGGACGTGACCATCTCCATGACGATGAATGTGAAGGCCGGCCAGCAACTGCGGTTACCGATATTAATATTAATACTGTACGACAACTAATTGAAACTGACAAAAAATTACATGTCAGCAAATTCGTACTACCTTAGGAATTGGAATGAGCCAGGTGCAAAAGATATTGCATTTGCATCTGAAGGTTCGGAAACTTTGCACTCGATGGATACCGCATGATTTATCGGAAGACCAGAAACGACTGCGTGTAGAGTGGTGCCGCAAAATGATAAAAAAATTTGACTGAGGACTATCAATGGTTGTATATAACATCGTGACACGTGACGAAACCTGGGAATACTGCTTTGAACCGGAAAGAATAAGTCAATCGGCTGAATGGGTCTTTCCTTTTGAAGAGGTTTACAAGTTCGGAAATGGCAGTGAATGCTTTCCACGAGGCCATCGAAGAAGTCCCTAAGGAAAACTGGACCCACTGCTTTTCACAATGGTTCCATCGAATGCAAAAGTGTGTAAATAGGGAGGAATAAGAACAATAAATGTGTCAGAACGATAATGCGTAGTCTTATTTATTAGAATTTTTTTTTTTTTTTTAGAATCCAGAAACTTTCTGCAACTGCTCTTTTCTAAGATTACCATCAATTTATACGATGTCTCCAATATAGTCTAAGATCCGGCTGCAAAATTAGTACATTCATAATGTAGAGATCACCAAGACTTCATTTTAACATATTTTTATAAATGTCGAATCCATTTCTCATGAGGTGCCAATTAAAAAGTGGCCGCCATTACTATTAATTAAAATATTATTAATTGGCTTTTCTTGAAATATTTCGTTTACGTCGTATGGAAATAAAGCGTATTCTATTTCACAGCAATGTATTTAAGGACTTTATCAGACGGTCGACCTTTATCTCGGAGGTTATCAGACGTATAAATCTAAAACTATAACTCAAAAAAAAATAAGACCGGTTTTAGTAGGTACATACATATCATTAAGAAAATTTTGTAATTGAAATGTCCACGGGCGACTGAACAGCTACTACTTTTATGTCAAATTTGAAGAGTCTAGTTATTATAGTTACATAAATAGGGTCCTATTGAATTGAAATACAGGGTGAGGCATGAATATTGCACCATAAAAAACCTAATTTCTTTTTTTTATCATAGACTCTACACCGTCCTTTGTTATATCATTTTACGCGGGAACTAAATATTTTTTCAATATGAATCGCATTAGTGAAGAAATTAAGATTAAAATAGTGCAATTATACCACAAGCTGAAATCGATCATTTTAGTTCAAAGAGCGTTCAAAGGGGGTAACAATTTTGAAACCACCAAGTCCTTGGACTATTCTAAGGATTATGAAAGTGTTTAATGAACATGGCACGGTCCAACCCAAAACTTACCATAGCGAGCCTACTGCTAGAGTGACCAACGCAATTGCTGCAGTATCTAAAGCATTTCAACTGAATCCCAGAACTTCCAGAAGACGATTAGCACTGGACGTAGGAGTCAGTCAAAGGACTGTGTTGAGATTATTGCATTAAAACTTGAACTTATTTCCATATGAAATTCAATTAGGAAGTTGCCTAAAACCAGAAGATTTGCCAATTCGCCGAGAATTTTGTGAAAAATTAATGAGAGTCGCAGATGCTGACCCGAACTTCATAAATTGTTTATTTGTGTCCGGTGAAGCTCATTTTGACTTAAATGATAATGTAAACAAACAAAATTGTCACATATGGGCTAAGCATAACCCTGGAAACATTCACGAAATGGATCTTCATCCGGACCGTGTGACGGTGTGGTGTGCAGTTTCGTCATCCTGCGTTGTCGCCAGTTGTCGGCCCGTACTTCATTGAGGAAAACGGTACTACGGTGACCGTTACCGGTGCTCGCTATTTGGAAATGTTGAACGACTTTTTTTTTCAAAATTACGCCAATAACGCGTGCCATTAAGTTCAGTATGTTTTCAACAAGATGGTGTGACCAGTCACATTGTAAGAACAGTCATGGCAAAGATCCGCGATAAATTTGGAGATAAACTCATTTCAAGAAACGCTACACACTGTTGGCCTCCAAGGTCGCCGAGTATTGCTGTTCCCGACTTCTTTTTATGGGGATATTGTAAACAAGAAGTCTACAAAACTCGACCCCGCAATAGGAACGATTTGAAAGAAGCATTCATACAAAAAATTCAAGGCATCTCACGAGCTACTTTGCAGGCGACGATGCGTAGCGTACTAGACCGGTGCAGGGTCTGCGTTAATCAGGATGGAGGCCATTTAAAGCAAATGATAAATAAATAAATAAATAAATATCACGGGACAATTCACACCAATTGACCTAGTCCCAAAGTAAGCTTAGCAAAGCTTGTGTTATGGGTACTAGGCAACGGATAAACATACTTATATAGATAGATACATACTTAAATACATATTAAACACCCAAGACCCGAGAACAAACATTCGTATTTTTCATACAAATATCTGCCCCGACACGGGAATCGAACCCGGGACCTCAAGCTTCATAGTCAGGGTCTCTAACCACTAGGCCATCTGGTCGTCTAATGATGTTTAATAAATGAGTAACTGAAAATAATCTTATGGTTGTACTTTATCTATTAACGATTACATATACATATAATTTTATAAACTATAAAACAGAAATTTCACTTTCATTATGTAGCAATATTCACGCCTCACCCTGTATATGATTCCTTTTTTTCCTGTGTGTTTTCCCAAAAGGAGTTTGAAAAATCCGTAGTCTAATTCAGAAAGACAACCTCTATGCAAAATTTCAACCTTCTATGGGTCACATTTGACTGGGCGTATGTATTAATGACATCTTTGTGTTTAAAACGTATTTTAAACGCTTTAGCACCTTTTATGATAACATTGTTTAGAGTTTAGTGCAAGGGATTTATTTGTAAGTAAAATAATAATTTTTGTTACCTCGTGCATAAAAACGGGTGAAAATGTTTTTCAGTCTGCAAATAACTGAATAGACGGCACTGATTTAGCGCGAGTGAATCATTTACTTTCAGGTGAGGTCGCATTCCTCAGCGCTCTGCCCTACCTGCGCGCCCAAAATACTCCGCAAATGATGATAGCGTTGCCCGTCGACTCGCTTACAAGCTCACCGATTATTTTTGGCGTTTATTCGTTTTACATACTTTGATCTTAATGAAGTAATAGAACGAATAGATGAGTGCACATTCTAGAATTCTGTGCTTTAGGTAGGTATTTACGTGAAGTTCGGTTCGGCGATTATTACGTACTAGCTGGTGCCCGCGACTTCGTCGGCGCAGTAAAGCGTCTTCATTTCTTTCATTGAATAAAACAAAAATCCGACAACGGCAACATCCAAAAATCCATCGTCTCATCATCATTGGTATTACTTAGTGAATATAATAAATCCCGTTTATTTCCTATCCCGAGAGAATTTCAACAAATCTATCCTTTTTTCGCTGCTCGATATTGATAACGGCAACAGGTAGACGCTTGAAATACTTATTCACAGAATATTTAATGTACACATTCACATTAAAAATAAATTATTAAATTAAAACAAAACAAATACTTAAGGGGGGCTCCCATGCAAAAACATGATTTTTTGCCGTTTTTAAAGATAATGGTACGGAACCCTTCGTGCGCGAGTCCGACTCGCACTTGGCCGGTTTCTCCAACATTTTGGCAAAAAAATCTAAATGCTTTACATACCCCACGCAAACTGCGGTTTGCCGATGCCTGCTTTAGTATAGCAATAGCTTTTATAATTATGGTTTTGTATGACTCGTAAGTTTTATGTCTTACTACTATATTAGTACAAAACATGTTAGGTATGTGGAGCATTAGGAAATGTAATACTTATTAGTGAAAACTTTTTAAAATGAAGCCCGAAGTTGAATTCATTTATTTCTACCCCACGGACAAAAAAACCAATAAAGTTTAGACTATATTTTCCTATCCTACGGGAATTTCGAAAAATAATTTATTTAGTAATGTCAATTCTGTAGCACCAGTTCTTAAGGCTGTGCGTTGTCTGTCAGTCAGTCAGTCACAGTGCTTGAAATCTTCCCATGAAAACTCGTCACCTTTTTTTATTTATTCTAAGAAGTTTTAAATTTGATAAATAGTTCTACTATTACTGGTCTAGATTTACTAAGCTCATCCATCACTGTTGTTATACTCTTATAATCTTTTTATCTTTTGTAGTTATTGTACCTACTGTTAACGCCTTCTTCGTTCTGTTTGGCTCACCACTTAATTAGGTACTGCTCGTAAAACTGTCTTCCTCATCTTATATTTACCGCGTTTGCCCTTTTTATTATCCGATTACATGGGCCGCGCTCTTTGCAAAGCGTTCTCTAGCGCGAGGGGAGCAGTTTCATTTGTTTCTTCAGAAATTACTTCACACGATCTAATTTCTTGGAAATTCGCCCTTTTATACAAGCACGGCTACTTTTATCGGCATGTCTTTAGTAAAATTGATTGTAAAGTTTTATATCGGATTGGACAATAAAGCCAAATAATTAAATTTTAAATATCTTTAACAGCCTTCATGGCTAGCGGCTAGACCTTGTTACCCCAGGGCAGTAACAGCAAGAACTTACACTTAGGTATTTGAGTTTTTATTTTAACCTTTCATTTCAATTTATTTCACTTATTATCTATACATTCTATAATATTTCGACATCATTTTCTCGTTACTTATTTAACCTTTTCGACGCCAAGCCGAATGTCAAAACACTCATTCATACGTCAAACCGTTTTCTTGCAAGAAACCAAGTAAAAGGTTAGGGATGTCACATGTAACTATCGATACTTTAAACATTGTAAAGAATTTGATCTAAAATAATAGGCCTATGCACGCTGTTATACTCATTCGAGTATTATATCGTTTTTTAACGTCTTTCACTTAATTTCGTTTGTGTATAATTCACTATTACATTTTTTTTTTCAAAAATAGATTTCTTTGGAATTGCAAAATTCCCAAAAAAAAAATTAAGTAAGTTAAAGTTCTTTTAGTTATTTCTTTGACCTTATTGAAATTAGTACGAGTATTAGTACGAGGCTATCTGTTACAAATATTTTAATTCCATTACAGAACTGACATATTCATATTTTAGTCAGAGTGTGCGAGCGGGACACAGCTCTTGCTATAGACCATCTATAGCGGTGCCCCGCTTGCACACCGGGAGGGACGTGCAAATCGCATCCAATGACCGCCTAAGATAAAATATATTTTAATACATTTTAGTCAGAGTATATTATACAGTTATTGAGAAATCGGGTATATCTTAGTCTTAGACGATTCTCACATTGGATGCGATTCGCTCGTCGCTCTGGAGCCCCTGGGTGCGAGTAGGACAACTCGGAGCTTTGTTGGGTTTTGGTTAATTTTGACGAATGGTCCTATAAAAAAATTCGAAAAATTTGAAAAAGACGATATCCAACCTCTAACTTTTTCAGCCTGGCCACTGGCCACGGCCCACCATATTGTATCGAGTAGCCCACTACGCGAGTAATCTAGAGGGCAATGCCGAAATTTGAAAAAGTAAATTTGTATGTCAAAATGTGTACGGGCAGCTGAATAGAGGATTTCATTCGAGGTACATTGAATGAGAAAATAATTTACGCAACTTAATTTACTCCATTCGGGGTTGAGACCTGAGGTCCGTGGGGCCGGAGCGCAAAAATACTCTTTTTTTTTTTTTTTTTTTTTTATTATGCCAATTTTTGTGTCCCCCTGCTGGGCAAAGGCCTCTCCTCTCTTGCTGCACTCTTGCCTATCAAAGGCGAGCTCCCGCCATCCCACATTATAAGCATCTAGGTCTTCCCTCCATCTCCTCTTCGGTCTGCCTCTATTACGGTATCCGTCACTAGGGACCCATTCCGTGGCGATTTTGGCCCAACGTTCTGGGTTCATTCGACAGACATGTCCAGCCCAGTCCCACTTCAACTTAAAAATACGTTAAAGATAAGGCGTTCATTTATTAGCTGCAGATATTTTTACAGCTGTCAGTACTCAGTCCCTGGAGTATATTTAAGTACTAGCTTTTGCCCGCGGCTTCGCTCGCGTGTATCATGAGTATTCCAAAGAACCAAGATATCAAACAAGCAAGCGTACAGGCAAGCAAGAAAGCATGCAAGAAAGCATGCAAGCATGCAAGCAAGATGCAAGCAAGCATGCATGCACGCAAGCAAGCAAGCGTGCAAGAAAGCGTGCAAGTAAGCGTGCATGCAAGCGTGCATGCAAGCACGACTAAACTTCAGGTAGATACGGTCCTTTACAGTATTTCTTTGTATACAATGTTTTTCACTAATTCGGAAGCGGACACTAAAAATCTGAATAATCAGAAAGAATACAACTAAAGGTCTCTATAATGTGCATATGATATTTAAAGAAACTTCCTATAACTCCTTACCATTAAGGAGTTTAACCTTCCATCATCAGCTCACCTGGATAACCTGAAAAAATACAACTATCGGTCATAACGTACCTATAATATTTGAAAAAATATCCTCAACTCCTAACCGTTAAGGAGTTTTACCTTCTATCATCAGCTCATCAACATGAGATGATGTCTACGAGACGCAAACACTTCAATAGCTTGAAAAAATATATGAAAAACGTAATGCGTGCCTACAAAAATTTGAAGGTTGCCCTCGATTTCCCTGAGATCCCGTCATCAGATCCTGATTTGGTGACAATGTGACCATCTCAGGAGTATATTATATTCTTTCGAATAAAAAAAGAATTTTTAAAATCGGTCCACAATTGACCGAAAAATCGGTGAACATACCTACATAAATAAATACAGTGGAATGCATAACCTCCTCCTTTTTCTTTACTTACAGTATAAACTTTTGAATTTTGAAATTTTACCTTTCTACAACCAGTAAAACGCAAAATCCCGTTTTTTCTCGTTCCCGTAAGAATTTCGGGAAATGCTCTATTAATGCTCCCCTACACTCCCCAAGGAACCAAATTTCAGCTTTCTACGACCAGTAAAACGAAAAATCCCGTTTTTTCCCGTTCCCGTGGGAATTTTGGAAAGTCCTCTCTCAATGCTCCTCTACCCTTCCCAAGCAACCTACATGCCGAATTTAGGCTTTCTACGACCAGTAAAGCGAAATATCCCGTCTTTTCCTTATCCCGCGGGAATTTCCAAAAATCCTTAAAACTGTTTTTTACTACTATAATTACCTACTTCTATGCCAAATATGAAGAGTCTAGTTATTTATAGTTCATAGGATTCCGTTGAACTGAATATATAAATCCCATTTTTTTCCCCGTGGGAATTTTGAAAAATCCTGAAATGAATGTTTCAACTAATGTAATACCTACTTGTGTATCAAATTTGAAGAGTCTATTTATTATAGTTACTAAGATAGGGTCACTCGGAATCGAATATATTAATCCAGTTTATTCCCGTTCCCGTGGGAAGTCTCAAAAATCCTTCCTTAGTGGATGCCTACATTGTATAAGGTATCTATGTGCAAAATTTCAAGTCTCTAGGTCCAGTGGTTTGGGCAAAACCTTAAAAACGACACCCATATTGATATTTAGACATTTCAACCCCATCGCACCCCATCCAGGGAGATGGTATTTTACGTATGCCACATCGGATTTTATAACCGTTGTTGTTTTCATAACCAGCGACCCGATAAACCATAGAAACAACCCCCATGATGGATTTTCAGACTTTGTTACCCCTTTCCCCCTTTTAGGGGTTTAATTCTCAAAAAACCTGAAACAGGTGTTTACTCGTTTATCATTAGGAGTACTTTTGTGAAGTTTCGAATAAAATAGTCGAACTAATCTTGTTTCCCCATACAAACTTTGAACCCCCTTTTCACCCCCTTAGGGAGTGAATTTTGAAAAATCCTTTCTTAGTGCACCCCTAGACCTTATAAGGAACCTACAAGCCAAATTTGGAATCTCGAGGCCCAGTGGTTTGGGCTGTGCGTTGATATGTCAGTCAGTCAGTCAGTCAGTCAGTCAGTCAGTCAGTCAGTCAGTCAGTCAGTCAGTCAGTCAGTCAGTTTCTTCTTTTATATATTAAGATGAAACATTACCTATAGCTTTTCCAATTTATTTTTTTTGAGAAAACTGAATAACAAATTTGCTACGTAAAAACAGCCTGTTAATGTGTAGTGGCCGGCCAGTTACAGTTAAGTAGTACTTTAAAGAGGTACTAGAATCTGTTCAATGAGTTCTCATTTAATAATCACATTAACAGGGTGTTTTTACGTAGTCCGCATTAGAAGACCATATCTGTACTGTACGTAACAAGCCATACCGAAATAAGCATCCGCAGATGTTGTTATCTATACATATAAAATCCTTTGTCCTGACTGACGGATCAACGCACAGCCTAAACCGCTGATCGTAGAGACCTGAAACTTGGAGGGTGTGTTCTTTGTATGACGTAGGCATCCGATAAGAAAGGATTTTCCGTAGTTCTACTTCTAAGGGGGTAAAAAGGGGGGCAAAGTTTGTATGAGACATCGTGATTCCTTGGTCCAATCTACTTCAAATTTTGCATAAACATTCTTTAACAAAATTGATGGAAGACGTGTTTCGTATTTTATTGAAATTCATCCCTTGACGGGGTCAAAAAGTAGTAGAAAGTTATTTTGGGGGTGATTTGCTTCGAAGTTGATATCAATACTCCTTAGTGCTTTTGATTTAAATTACATTTTATTTTGACACATTGTAAACGAAACGAAACTTCAAATATTGCAAACCATTTTTGTCTACGTTTGTCAACCACGTCTTGATCTGATCTCTGATAATAGCTAATTATATGTATTAAGTATTTGCATTTCACCAAGCTTTTGCTTTTACAAGCGCAGCGTGGGACGTCCAACGAGATAGACGGACGTTTTGGTGAAGGCCGCAGGTTCAGGGTGGATGCAAGTCGCTTCCAACCGTAATGATTGGACGTCAATGAGGGAGGCCTATGTCCAGCAGTGGACGTCCTACGGCTGAAATGATGATGATGATGAAGCTTTTATGCGAGTTCAACCTTTTTCGAATAAAATCGAATTGAGTATTCAAATATCATTGTTGAACTCGCATAAAAGCTTGGTGCAATGCAAATACATATAAAATGCTTTGTCCTGAAGTCCTAAATGACTGACTGCCGGATTAACGCACAGCCTAAACCGCTGTATGTAGAGACCTAAAACGTGGAGGGTGTGTTCTTTGTATGACGTAGGCATCCGATAAGAAAGGATTTTCCGGAATTTCCACGGGATAAGGAATAATCGGGATTTATATATTTCATCAAGAGTGACCCTATGCCCGTAACGAAGATTACTAAACTGTACAAATTGGGCATGCAATTAGACTATTAGAATATAAAGCGAATATAAAGAATTTTGAATTCCACGGGATAAAGTTAAATCAGGATTTATATATGTAGGTACTCAAATCAACTGGACCATATCTCCGTAACTACAATTACTAATCTTTTCAAATACAGTATTAACGAAAATGACCATAACAACAAAAAAACTTATTGCAGGATTTTTGGAAATTCCTGTGGGATAGATAATCTCTGAAACTTCCGAGCAGATTAAAAAAAAAAAACTTTTACCAGTAAAAAGTTACACTATCCTTTATTGACATAGGCTACTTTTTTCCGGGGAAATGCAAAATTTCCAAGGGATAGAAAAAAGAAAATTCAACTTCGGAGCTCATTTTAAAATGTCTTACACCAATAGAAAAGATGCACTGTCCTTGGTTAACATAGGATGCTTTTTTCCGGATAAATGCAAAATTCCCGCGGTATAGAAAATAGTAAAATTAACTTCGGAGCTGAGTTTAAAAAAAAATCCCCAATAGAAAGCTTCACTATCCTTTATTGGTATAGGCTACCTACTATTTATTCGGTAAAATGCAAAATTCCCCTGGGATATTAAGAAGTGAATTTCACTTCAGGGCTGATTTGAAAATTTCTTTCACCTATTAGTGAGTAGCTACACTAACCCTTACTTACATACTCATACTCATACTCATACTCATAGTATAGACTATTTTCTCCGTGAAAAATCAAAATTCCCACGGGAAAAAAATAAGTGTACTCAACTACGCGGCTGATTTTAAAAGTTCTTTTATCGGTAGAAAGCTTTAAGGACATAGGCTACTTTTCTCGGGGAAAATGCAAAATACCCGCGGGATAAAAATAAGTGTAATTTTGCAAAGAATAAGGACAAATTTGTTGAAATTCCCGCGGGATAGGGAATAAACGGGATTTATAATATTCACTAACTGATACTCATGATGAAATGATAATAATGATGGATGTTGCCGGTGCCGGATTTTTGTTTTATACAATGAAAGAGATGAAGAAGCTTTACCACAAATTGGAATTCTACGCGGACGAAGTCGCGGGCAAAAGCTAGTATTATTATAAAATAAAATAGTGCACTCGACAATAATTTTTTTTTTTTTGTGAAATATCTTTGATCGATTTGTTTTCCTTTAACTTTTAGCCAGGTTCCCAAAGCGTACTGGGCCCGCGTGGGAACTACGGCCCAAGCCCTGCCCTGCGATCGTCCCTGATTGTATGGATACCGTTTACCAAGCGACGATAGCGTTGCAATTAGCAAGGCACTCGACACGTCGCTCCCCACAAACCATTGCGCTGAGCCCTCTCGTGTGTCGCCGCGCAAATTAAAACGCAGTCCTAACGTGATATCTGAATTTCAATTTGTTTATCGGGTATAGCTACTTCAATTACCTATTTTTATGTTTGTAATTTGTTTGATCTTCGAGTAGAATATTTGCAGCGAAGCCTTTTTTGGGCGCACGTCGGAGGTAAAGTCCCGCGGGCGCGCCTTTTTGTAATTGAGTGCGCCCGCGGGCCGATAATTGTGCCTGCCCGCAAGCAGCAGTCGGCAGCGGCGCGTAAATCATCCCCGTTTCTCTCCATTAACTCGTAATACAAATTGACTTCCAAAGATTTTGCATTAGCGCAGTGCCTCAATACGCATTGGCTAACTGAACTTTTAGACAATTTCTGTTTTTCAATAAAACTTTCGACACGTTAAGTACATATTTTCTAAAATTAGTTTCCTTTTTTAAACATACTATTCCTGATGCCAATGCAGTAAGTATGTATTACCTTATTAATATTATAAACGGGCATTTTCAGAATAAAGTACCCCAAATTTGTGGTCGAATTAAATATCAAATTTTTGATGTTTTTTAATTTAGATATTATTAAGATGTATTAAAGTTTCTAAAATTATATACGAATGCTTGAAAAATTATTTAATTTACGGGAAATCATCAAATTAAACTGACACCGTGGAAAAAATTGTCCGTTTTGTGACTGGCCTAAAGTCGAACTTTTCTACTAACTATGAAGAAATATGTATTTCATTTTAATTGGGCTTTTAAGATTATCATACTAACTCTTTTAAAAAAGGACAATATACTTACAAAATCAATATAAATACGAATTATGCCAGTTCGGTTTTGTCACAGCTGATGCCAAAGTAATCATTATTTTCAAAATAAATTAGTAATATGTAATTCAATAGCCGTGTAATTATTTATACTGGAACAAAAAAAACGCAGAAAATAAATTGTATTGGTACCTGCTTTCGGCGGTTTAGGACTAGCGTTGTGTAACTCTTGCTTTTTGAATGAGGATGAGGGAGTAACTCGTTTTGCTTCACGAGGTACTCGCGAGGTACCCCTCATTTGAGGTGAGGTGTGAGGAATTAAAACGATCGCAATTCGCAATGAGTTGAATGAGTAAGTGAGCAGCGAGGCGCGCGCATCGTTGCCGCTTCGTATAGTGAGTTATCTGTGCCCGCGCCTCGCGCCTCGTTATCTAAAATCCTCGTGATAGAAAATGAGGAGCTAAATGAGGTAGTTCAAAGTTGCAATTCGAGTACTTCCTCATTTTGTCGCGATGAGGAACTCAAACGAGGTACCTCACGAGTGAGGGACTCATCACTATTTAGGACCACAAATGAAAATGACCACGTATAATTATTTCAACTGCTCATAACATAATACCCACTTTGCAAAATGACCACTTAACAAAATTACCTCTACTACCCATTTCTAGCAATATTCACTTTGTAAAACAACTATTTCTGAAAATGACTATTTCTATTCTTGAAACATACACTTTATAAAATGCCCGGTTCTTATCATCCCACTTCTGGAAATGCCCGATTTCTGAATTGACCACGTCTAGAAACGGTTATTTTGAAGTAACCGAACGTAGACAGAGCGTGGGCAGAGCACATGAAACTGCTCACGTTTCAGTGTCTCTTCTAGCAATTAAGAGGATACGATGGTTGAGAGACTTTTGAGAAATAGGTATTTTAATGAAATGTCGCTGTCTCGCCCGAACCCCTTCGTGTCAGTACAGCGAGAGCGGGACAACTGCAGCTCAGACCGTTAAATTTAGCTATGCCCCTGTTTTCTTTTTTTTGTTTACATGAGGGATTCTTTTCTGATGAGTGTCTGAAAATGACGTTGAAATTGGGCAATTTTTTCAGTTTTTGAAAGCTCATATTTCTTATGTTAATTGAAATATGGAAAAAAAACGAAACAGGGGCCGGGCATAGCTGTGGTAGATACAGATTACACAGTAAAAAAAAGTTGGCTCTTAAAGCCATAATCCAGGGAGGAAACAGGGGACTACGTTTGTATGGAGAAATTTGTCTGTTAAAAACGCAGGGCTACATGTAATCTCACCCTTATGGTGTCGGTTTTGCGACTTTGCTGGTCAGCCTGTAGGTCACGGAGCAAAATGTCACAAAACTGACGTGACGTTGTCTTAATATTCAAAATTATATTCTGCCAAAAACACTTGCCTACATTTGTCATTAAAGACTGTATATCATAGTTTCGACTACGTACTCTCGGAATATCATTCTGTCGATTGTTTGTTGGCTCGACTGTTATTGGATCGAATATTCGCTTGGTCGAAATACTTGTGGCCGATATCATATCGAACCTGTATGGTTTCGTTGAGTGGTGTATCGAAAGTTCATTGGCTCGACTATTATTGGATCGAATATTCGCTAGATTGAAATACTTGTGGCTGAAATATGTACAATCGGCAAAACGTAATCTAGAATCGTATGGTTTCGATGAGTGGTGTTTCGAAAGTTCATTGGCTCGACTGTTATTGGATCGAATATTCGCTAGATCGAAATACTTGTGGCTGAAATACTCTTATGTAGGGCCGCCGGTTCCCTAACTTAAGTATCCACTTTTCCATACTAACTGCATGGAAAAGTGGATACTTATGTTAGTGGATACTTGTGTACAATCGACAAAACGTAATCTATTATATCGTTTCGATCAAAGATTTATCGAACTTTCAGTGGCCTTATCTTATGTACTTAAATAGTTTCATCTCGTATGACGTGTTATAAGTAAAATAATAATTATTTATGTATAATAAGTCTAAATGATTGAGTAATAAAGAATTTATTTAGTCTCTCTTTTTACTTGTAATGATTTTTAGTGAATCGGCAGTGAGATGACAATTGAAACCTCAATTTCAATTTGACGATTTATTGTTTCTACGCTTTTCGACCCAGCGAACATTCGATCCAGTAACAGTCGAGCCAATGAACATTCGTGTCAGAGATCTTTTGTGAGATGACAATCGAAACCTCAATTTCGATTTGACGATTTATTGTTTCTACGAAAAGCGTAACCCCAGCGAACATTCGATCCAGTAACAGTCAAGCCAATGAACATTCGATAGTATGATATTCCGACAGTACGTAGTCGAAAGATATACAGTCGCCATTAAATGTAAATAACGTTACATTAAATAAACGAAATTTTTATATATTAGACTAGCTGTTGCCCGCCACTCCGTCCGCGAAGAATAGGGGAAGGTATAAAAAATAGCCTACGACCTATTCTTAGACCTACGGAGTATACACAAAAAGGTTTCATAGAAATCGGTCAGCCGTCTCGGAGGAGTTCGGTAACAAACACCGTGACACGAGATTTTTATATATTAGACTAGCTGACCCCGCGAACTTCGTACCGCCTAATAGTCGATTCTTTAATTTTTTATTTTATTTTAATACTTATTCTGCTATTTGGGACGCCGGGTCAGCTAGTAAGATAAAAAAAAGAAAGTTAATAATTCAACAATTAAATTATGTCAAAACATAAAAATTATATAACACCTAAAATTCTTTTAATAGTCACTAAAAAATCACAATGAAAATTACAATTTCAGATTTCTTATTATGATACCTACTTTTATATTTCATTTTATTTTATTTTTACTTATTATAAATTAAGTTTCATTTTTATTGTAGTACTTTATGGTACACGATATTTTTTGTTTGATTACCTGGCGCGTTTACAAACAGAGCAGATGGTTTTCCAACATGGGAACAGGCAACATACAATTGACCATGCGAGAAACATGGGTTTTCTAGATTAATACCACAAACACTTAGTGACTGCCCCTGGGATTTGCCACAGTAGGGACCAGTAGGGTACAATGGGGTACAGTAACCCTACTGTACCCTATTTTACCCTAATGTACCCTATTTTACCCTAATGTACCCTATTTTACCCTACAGTACCCTATTGTACCGTACTGTACCCTATTTTATCCTACTGTACCCTATTTTACCCTACTGTACCCTATTTTACCCTACTGTACCAGACTGTACGCTACTTTACCTTACTGTACCCGAATGTACCCTATTCTACCCTACTGTACCGTACTGTACCCTACTGGACCCTACTGTACCCTATTTACCCTATTGTACCCTATTTTATCCTACTGTACTCTATTCCACCCTAATGTAACGTACTGTACCCTACTGTACCCTATTTTGCCCTACTGTACCCTATTGGACCCTACTGTACCCTATTTTACCCTACTGTACACTACTGTACCCTATTTTACTGTACCGTACCGTACCCTACTGGACCCTACTGTACCCGAATGTACCCTATTCTACCCCACTGTACCCGAATGTACCCTACTGTACCCAACTGAACCCTACTGTACCCTATTTACCCTACTTTACCCTATTTACCCTACTATACCCTATTTTACCTTACTGTACCCTATTCTACCCTACTGTAACGTACTGTGCCCTACTGGAACCTACTGTGCCCTATTTTACCCTACTGTACCCTATTTTACCCTACTGTACCATACTGGATCCTATTCTACCCTACGGTACGCTACTGTACCGTACTGTACCCTACTGAACCCTAGAGGACCCTCCTGTACCCTACTGTGCCCTACTCTACTCAACTCAGCAGGTCTAAACTGGGCTTTGGGTGGTTTTTTGGTTCGCAAAATGTCATATTTCGTCTCATGGTTTTCTACATCCCACTGGCAGAATCTTGAAGTTACGGCCCTTGGGAAAGTCTTGGATACACTGGATAATGACTAAATAAAAAAGAAAGATTCGTTCAAAACTGAGTTTCATTATAGAAAAACAAATAATACTGCCCACTATTCATGAAATAATCCAGCAAATATTATTATTCAGAATCCTTATTAAATGCGCCAATTTTTCAGTTACATGCCTAACTCGCGTGGTATTTTTTTTTCAGTTCCTATGTACACGCATTTAATAGTACATTGTTGTAGAGGCTGGAAAGTAAGCAATAGATGGACGAGTTTGTTTGAGGGCCGACGCTTAGCGGAAGCCCCCGATAGTACGAGTCCATCTATTGCACTTTTGGCCGAGACTAAACATTGTGCTTTTCACGACTAATGCGAGGAAATCATCATCATCATCATCATAATCATCCATCCCGTCCATCCCGTCCATTCCGTCCATCCGTCCATCCCGTCCATCCGTCCATCCGTCCATCTTTCCATTCGTCCATCCTGTCCATCCCGTCCATCCTGTCCATCCCGTCCATCCGTCCATCCCGTCCATCCCGTCCATCCCGTCCAACCCGTCCATCCAGTCCATCCCGTCCATCCAGTCCATCCCGTCCATCCTGTCCATCCCGTCCATTCCGTCCATCCGTCCATATGTCCATCCCGTCCATCCGTCCATCCCGTCCATCCCGTCCATTCCGTCCATCCGTCCATCCAGTCCATCCCGTCCATTCCGTCCATCTGTCCATACGTCCATTCCGTCCATTCCGTCCATTCGTCCATATGTCCATCCCGTCCATCCCGTCCATTCCGTCCATCCCGTCCATTCCGTCCATCCGTCCATACGTCCATCCCGTGCATTCCGTCCATCCCGTCCATCCCGTCCAACCCGTTCATCCCGTCCATCCAGTCCATCCCGTCCATCCGTCCATCCCGTCCAACCCGTCCATCCGTCCATTCCGTCCATCCGTCCATACGTCCATCCCGTCCATCCGCCCATCTCGTCCATCCGTCCATCCCGTCCATCCCGTCCATTCCGTCCATCCGTCCATCCCGTCCATCCGTCCATCCAGTCCATCCCGTCCATTCCGCCCATACGTCCATCCCGTCCATCCAGTCCATCCCGTCCATCCAGTCCATCCCGTCCATCCGTCCATTCGTCCATCCCGTCTATCCAGTCCGTCCGTCCGTTCATCCGTCCATCTGTCCATCCAGTCCGTCCGTCCGTCCGTCCGTTCGTCCGTCCGTCCATCCATCCATCCATCCATCCATCCATCCATCCATCCATCACATGCAGCAGACGATTACTTTTGATTGGTCCAATAGTGTCGTTTCAGCACGCCAGGAATGAAATTCAGTAATTATCTTTCAAAAAGTCGTATCGTATTATGAAACACATACAGTGGTGGTCATACAATTAAGAACGATTTGAAGTTTCCGATTTTTTTTTATCTAAATCATGTCATATGTCTAGTTGTGTTCCTTCTTAGAAGTAACAAGTTATGTTATAAAATAGCCACATGGATAGAGCAAACAGGATTAATAATAATAGTGTATAATTGCTAACATTTTTTTTTACAAATTTTATTTGTTCTCTATACTAATAAATTCAAATAGTAATGAAGCTGGACAAATAATTAAGAACGATTTATTAAACTGCTCGAGAGTTGTTTTATATGAAACTTAGATTAAATAAATCATATTAATGTGAAGTTGGTATAGAAAAAAAAGCAATTTAATACATTTGAACTAAAATTAATAGTTAGTAGCATGTCCACGGCTTTTAATTATGGCTTTACACCGGCGAGGCATTGAATCTATCAATTTTTGACATTTCGCAAGAGAAATAGAGTTCCATTCTTCTAAGAAAACGTCGTACAGCTCTCTCAAATTGCCACACTGTCGATTTGAAACCTTTTTCTTGACTTCGCACCAAAGATGATCTATTGGGTTAAGATCTGGGCTGTTGGCTGGCCAATCTAAGACTGAAACTGATTGTGATGTGAGGAATTCCTTAACGGTGCGTGCAGTATGCTTTGGATCATTGTCGTGCTGGAATGTCCAAATAACCGGAAGCACGTCTTCGGCATATGGTAACATTGTTTCTTGCAGTATATTTTTGTATTGGAATTGATCCATGTTTCCTTCTATCAGCCTAACAGGTCCAACGCCATGTCCAGAAAAGCACCCCCAAATTTTCACATTTCCCCCGCCATGCTTTAATGTCACTTTTGTGTACTTTGGGTCGAATGCTTTATTCGGAGGGCGTCGTACATATCGTTTTCCATCAGAACATACCCTATTTATTTTTGTCTCGTCAGAAAATGAACGTTTTTCCACTGTCTGACTGTCCAGTTTTCATACCTTCTTGCAAATGCAAGTCGGGCTTGCCTATGACATCGTTTCAACATAGGCACCTTTCTTGCTATCCTTCCGTTCAACTTATTTTCTACCAAACGCATTCGAATAGTGCGTGCAGAGATTGCTGAAGGGTTGTTTTCGCCAAAATATTCTTTTCTCAACTCATTAGACCCTTTAAAAGGATTTTGTTTTGCCAAACGAACGATATTTCGATCATCTCGACGAGATGACTTTCTCTGTCTAGGTCCACGCGGAACGTTTGAAGTAGTTTGATACGTGGAAAAATGCTTTACGGCATGGAAAACCATTGTTTTTGAACATTGCAGATGGTCGGCTATCTTTTTATACGACCAATTCTTCTCGCGAAGTTTTATTATTACTTCTCTTGTAGATTTATCACAACTATTATTTTTCCCCATTGTTTTTATACGAAGTAATCACTTTTAAGACTTTAACAGCACGAAATGGCGCCAAAATTATACGAATAATAATCTACAACCACAGAGCCACACAGTGTTCTCTATTTAAATTTGAAAAAATAATAAACTATTCAGCGTTCTTAATTACGTGACCAGCCAGTAAGTACTAATACTAGGTTCAGATCGAATGTATAAAGTTTCTCTATTAATTTTTTAGCCAACAATGTTGCATAAATGAATGTACCGGTAGTACGGAAAAGTTTTGCAATACCGAGAGAAATAAAAAAAATGCGGGCAATTAGTTATACTTGTTACTTTGAAAAAATCATCTCAATAAATAATCGTTCTTAATTATATGGCCACAACTGTATACAAATACGTCCTGTTTTCGATTAGTGTAACATTGTTGTCGTGTTTGCGCGCCATAAATGAGTCAGCTGTTAATTTTACATTAATCGAAAACAGGACGTATCACTTTATGTATTTCATTATACGATACGACTTTTTGAAAGATAATATCGGAAGTTCATTCCTGGCGTGCTGAAACGACATTATTGGACCAATCAAAAGTAATCGTCTGCTGCATGTGATGGATGGATGGATGGATGGATGGACGGCGGACGGACGGACGGACTGGATGGATGGATGGATGGACGGGATGGACGGGATGGACGGGATGGACGGAATGGACGGATGGACAGATGGACGGAATGAACGGACGGACGGACTGGATAGACGGGATGGACTGGATGGACGGGATGGACGGGATGGATGGGTTGGACGGGATGGTCGGGTTGGACGGGATGGACGGATGGACGGGATGGACGGGTTGGACGGCATGGACGGGTTGGACGGGATGGACGGATGGACGGGATGGATGGACGGGTTGGACGGGATGGACGGGATGGACGGGATGGATGGATGGATGATTATGATGATGATGATGATGATAATGATTTCCTCGCATTAGTCGTGAAAAGCACAATGTTTAGTCTCGGCCAAAAGTGCAATAGATAAACTCGTCCATCTATTGCTTACTTTCCAGCATCTACAACAATGTACTATAGTATTCATTTTCAATACGTGGTTGGTCCAAAAGCGACATTTACTTCCCCATGCTGAAGAGGTTAGCTCTTAATTTTAAACAATGATTCACAGAAGTATTAATTCAGGTTTAAATAATAAAAATAAATAAATAAAAAGGCAGATGCAATTTGCAATTTGTGTAATGTCCATATATTTTGAAATAGGTACATAAATTATTATCTTTTTATTCTGATTTCAGCTTAACTTCCACTTCAGGGACAACCTGTTTGCGAAGTCTGTAACGTTTCTCTCGTGATTTTCACCATACTGATAGGGTTAGTTTGACTATGGTGTCGAAAGTAACACCACTTGTCACGATAGTCATTCCAATGTAGCGTAAACATGCGAGGTTTTTAACAAAGTTTATCTTCCTATAAAACAGAACAGAAAAGAGTGCGATAAAACGATCGCGTGACTTTTACTCGCATTGTAGCAGAGTGTCGACAAATGCCTTGATCGGGTAAGATGTCTTTGTAGCTGTGACACGTTCATTATGTTTTAATAATAATGTACTTTGTAATGCAATGAAAAACCAATTACACTTACGTTGCTTTTATAATATCCCATTTTTCTAATCATCATCATCATTCATCATCATCAGTAAGTAGTTGTTGTTGACTTACACGCAGTAGTTGTTGTTGTCTTAGAGCTTGATATCAACATGGGCCGTCAATACATTTCGCATCTAGGGCCGAAAGAAGGGGATTACTAATGAGCACCTAGTAGAAGTCCGACGCCGCAGGCGGAGGATTTTTAATAACTCGAGTTTGTAACCCCTTACTGCCTGTGATGTGATACACACAATAATTTTCATCACATTGTGAGGAAAAAAAGACAGAAAATCAAAATATTTTGTGTCTAAACACTTGCTCTACAAAACAAAGGCGCTAAGAAAACCATTGAATAAAATAATAGCTACCCGCCAATACAGATAGATACTAATCTGCCATAGATAATGCTAAGAACTATTTATTTTAGAATTCGAATGGTCATACGGCCATATTCTGCCAACATGTAAAAAAAATATTTACTAAAATTAGTGACAAACAATTTGACACGAATCGAAAATAACGATGTTTTGTGAAGCGTAGCATAGCCTAGTTTTTAAATTTAAATAAATACATTGGCTGATTTGAAACCTCCTTAGTCTAAAATAACGTAATGTTTGCAAATTTGAAAACGTGGAACAATTTAGGCCATTTTCCCCTTAGTATATATAGGCATGGAATAATAGAGTTGACGAGCAAATGTGATGAAATAGTTATTTATGATACAAGTGCGGAAAGTAGGCAACTCCCAACGAATGACGGAGATTTGGGAATTTCTACTTTCGACCCGTATATCATACAACGTTTTACAATGCATTCAGCGAGGAAAAAAATTGGGGCTAAAAATTTTCGGAAAAAGAGGTTGCGTTTTTATTTACTTTCCATTGAAGGAAAGTCTCGTATGTTTACATATTTCAGCATCGACTTAGTCGGCAGGAGGCTGTCACTGTGACATTAGGCGGTGTCAAGTCCGATGTAAATTCATTACTTGAAGTCTCCATTTTAATTTACTAAACAAAAATAAATTCAACGGACTGAACTCATGAACATTACTTTGACGGGTTTTCATGACAGGCGCGAACGGGTAACCATGATTGGTTCGTGTTACGCCAGTCGCCATGCGAGCGCACTGACTCATTGGTTGAATTTCGCGTGCGCGCGCATGATGTCGTACGTTACGAAATGGACTCAATGAATTATTATAGTACTTCATTTTTTTTATTACTTTTGACGAAATTTAAATTTGTGTTATTAATTTTAAAATCTATTTTATTATTTTATCAGTAAATATTTACTTTTCACGACACTGCTCGAAAATGTGGCCATAGATAACCTAAATCCAGTACCCAAAACTGCCTATATATGTACAATTTAACAGCTGGCTCATTTAAGGCGCGCAAAACACGACAACAATGTAACACAAAACGAAAACAGGACGTATCAATATATGTATTGTATAGTACGATACGACTTTTTCAAAGATAATTTCTGAATTTCATTCCCGGCGTGCTGAAACGACCAATCAAAAGTAATCGTCTACTGCATGTGAAATAAAATTGACCAATGAGAATGCGTCATTCATGCATGACTGTAATGAGGTGTTTTTTGCCAATGGTGCAATAGAAGGACTCGTACTTTCGAGGGCCTCCACTACGCGTCGGCCCTCAAACTAACTCGTCCATCTATTGCTTACTTTCTAGCCTCTACAACAATGTACTATAGTTCATTCATTAAATTTCTTATTTGTGCAAAGCTGAATTATAAAGACACAACTCCTTTAGTAAATTTTTTTAAAACACTGTTTTGGACACAACATTTTTTATATTTGGCAATCGAAAAAGTTACTTTTCCGCACACGTGTGGAAAATAAAATCCGTAACTTTTTTCACACTTGCGGAAGCGTGCTGAGATATACTAACTTTCTATAGATACGTTGACTCACGTGAAGAAGCACTTTCCGAGCATGTGCATTGCAAAAGTTATCAATTTGTCTCGTTCTGCATTCGTCACCCGTTCTTCGTTCTTCGTCATTTTTATTAGCTATTATTTAGTTTCACCTGTCCCGCTGTTAGTGTCTAACCAATGCTTGCGTGTTAAATTTATCACATTGCACCATTTTACAGACATTAAGGTTTCTCTCGAGCCTAAAATCTAACAACGGCATTTACTTAAATCTAATAATAACAATTTTAAGCCACTAACTGCAAGGTAACTTTTAGGCGGAACCCATTTCACGAAGCTGCAGTACTTGCTTACGCTTAATCGTATATAATTGCGTGGCTTTAATCATTCGTAGCTAGAATACCAGGGATACCTTTTAAATACACATCAGTTAATAAACTTTACTAATTTTTGAACCGATGTTGTAGGACAGGTCAAAGCCATTACCTTAAAATGGAATTCAATTCATGAATTTTGAGTATGCTAGACGAAAGTGGTACCAGTAGTTAGCTGGCACTATAAGCTTATCGGCGTGACGTCAGTCCAGGGGTGGTGCCGACGTAGAGGCATGTAGATTGCGAAATTGATTGCATGTTATCTGATGAGGCACGGGTTCTTCGCTAGCTTTTAATACGGGCGTTCGCCACACAGCACGCGATCCTTTTGACAGGAGATCGCTTATGCGCCCCCCCCTTCAGCCGACTTAGGTAATTATCACACAGGCCGTGTGCAGTGGCGATGTCTCCAGCTCTTAAAGACGTAATATTTATTATTTAGTCTTTCATACGAATGCGACTGTACCAGTTGTAGTTCTGTTGCCAAAATTCTACGAAAGAACTAATCAAGGAACCTACTATTACAGAATGTTGTTTCTAGAATTCAAGTTTTGATACTTACGTTAGCCCATAAGCCCCTTTATTGATGGTTTTCGTTTGTGCCCCATTAACATTGATTGCATCGAACATTATATTATTATTTTAAAACGCAAGTTACAAGTGTCACCCTTGGAAATAACGATAGACTTCATTTTGTTTTGATTGTTAGTTGAAGTGTCTACGTTGCGATATGAATTGGAAAGGTTTTCCGTAATGGTTAGGGGAGGGCAGTACTCCTGTAATTTGATTGGCGAGAGAGGGAAGAAAACGCGCGGCGGGCCCGAGTTGCGCTAATTGCCTCGCGCAATATAGAAACAATGACAAAACTTCGGCCCAAGTCAGACGCCATCGGCACTCTGATTCTCGTGCTTTATTTAAAACTCATTTACCAGTCTGCCCTATTATTTTTCTGCTAAGATGCGCTTGCCGTAATAAAAACAAAAACTAAGTTTATTACGATACTCGCTTTTGCCTGCGACTTCGTACGCGAAGACAATAACGTTAATTGTTTGGATAAAATTTGGCACACAGGAAGTTTAATAGGATAATGTCAGGAAAATGCGAAGTTCCCGCGGAATAGGAATAAGTGAATTAAAATTAATAGTTTGACCTATGGACTCTTAGGCAGAGGGTTTGTGCCCGGGCTTGCACCTCTTAGTTTTCCTAATTCGTGTGCTAAATTACGTTTGAAGTTTACCATGAGCTTTACAGTGAAGGAAAACATCGCGAGGAAAGCAGCACACACCTGTGAAGAATTTCAATGGTGTGTGTTAAGTTCCCAAATCGCACTGGCCCCGCGTGGGAACTACTGCTCAAATCCTCTCGTTCTGGGAGGAGACCTGTGCTTGATTGAAACAGGCTTATTTTATCCCAAGAAAGTGCAAAGTAAAGTTCCCGCGGGATAGAAATAACCGTTTTGATCTATTTTGAAAATCAGAGCCAGTGTAGCTTTTTATTAGTGATTTTTTTAAATCAGGCCCTAAGTTACGTAGATGCGCGGCTACATCCATAAGATTCAATGTGTTACAGAATTGCGAATAAAAAAAAAACCGCATGGTGAAATATCGCTGTGCGGGACGGGGCCTTAGGCATGCTCCTGCGTTGAACACTTCATCGCGTCACCTATAGTGATCTCTTTTACTCTTTAACAAGCGTAAGCGAGTAGCAAAACTAAGTAATACTAAATACTGTATCGCCGACAGGAAATGAAATAGACACTAGTAACACTTTTAGAGAAGGTAAAAGTTTCGATTTGAATTCATCATAGCATCAATATAAGATGACTTAAGTCCTATATTGTGTGACATTTGTAAATGCAAAATCGCGTAACGTTCATAAAATGGCAGTTTTGTTGAATCCAGACTTTATTTTTTCGAAAGCAAAATGGCGTAACGTACATTTCTGTGTAACATTTTGTAACGACAAAACCGTGTAACGGACATTCGTAAATATAACAGTCCTTTACGGCGAAGGTGTATTTATAAAATATGTCAGTTACATCTAAATGATAGTTGATGAACGGTATTTTTTAAATATTTTTCTGACGCAAAATGGTGTAACGTACCTATGCTTATTGATTAGCTCCTTGCAAATTTAAAGTAAAATGAGATTGAGAGTTACATTAAGTGGCAAATCAAGCTTTAAAAAAAGTGTGGATACATTATATTTATTTCAAATTCTGAGTCAAGGCAGCCTTTTTTATGGGCGTAAGGGGCATGATTTTTAAAGCAAATAATACGTAACCTATACCATTCGAAAGAGAAAAAAAAACTGAATATTACTGCATTCATAACACATTTTCGCTATTTTGTCCCTTACGCCAATTTAGATTACAGTCGACGATTATGATGTCGCGTATTTCATGATATAAAAGATATTCTGTTGAATAGGTAAATCTAAATTGATAA
The DNA here is from genome assembly GCA_947563465.1 of Archips xylosteana. Lineage (NCBI taxonomy): Eukaryota > Metazoa > Arthropoda > Insecta > Lepidoptera > Tortricidae > Archips > Archips xylosteana. The sequence goes on from OX387343.1 coordinate 20,394,600, forward strand.
TATGAGTATTTCTCAAAAAGTTGTCCTGACACGAAATTGACAAGAAATCAGTTTTGTCAAAAAATTATCAACACTAAGGACAAGATCATTAAGCATAAACTGCATAAAACATCCAAAATTTCTTGACGTCAGGAAAACTTCACGAAATCTTGTGAGGAAAAAATCGTAATTTTGTAACTACATCAAAACTTGGGTTGGATCCAACAACAAAGATTATCTGACTTTTTATCACCCTTACCACAAGGTTTTGTATACATTTAAACACAATATTACTTATTTTTTGTATTGAAATAGCGTCAGGAAATATTTTTTTCACGACACTGCTCGAAAATGTGGCCATAGATAATCTAAATCCAGTACACAAAACTGCTTATATATATATATACATTTAATAGCTGACTCATTTATGGCGCGCAAACACTACAACAATGTTACACTAATCGAAAACAGGACGTATCAGTATATGTATTTCATAATACGATACGACTTAATTTCTGAATTTAATTCCTGGCGTGCTGAAACGACACTATTCCAACTACCAATCAAAAGTAATCGTCTGCTGCATGTGATGGATGGATGGATGGATGGACGGACGAACGAACGAACGGACGGACGGACGGACGGACGGACGGATTGGATGGACGGATGGACGGATGAACGGACGGACGGACTGGATAGACGGGATGGACGGGATGGACGAATGGACGGATGGACGGGATGGACGGGATAGACGGGATGGACGGATGGACGGGATGGACTGGATGGATGGGTGGACGGAATGGACAGGATGGACGGGATGGACGGATGGACGGGATTGACGGGTTGGACAAGATGGACGGGATGGACGGAATGGACGGGATGGACCAGATGGACGGATGGAAAGATGGACGGATGGACGGATGAACGGGATGGACGGATGGACGGATGGAAATATGGACGGATGGACAGATGGACGGGATGGACGGATGGACGGGATGGACTGGATGGACGGGATAGACGGGATGGACGGAATGGAGTGGATGTACGGGATGGACGGGATGGACGGATGGACGGAATAGACGGGATGGATGGATGGAAAGATGGACGGATGGACGGGATGGACGGGATGCATGAGATGGACTGGATGGACGGGATGGACTGGATGGACTGGATGGACGGGATGGACGGATGGACGGGATGGACGGATGGACGGATGGAAATATGGACGGATGGACGGGATGGACGGATGGATGGGATGGACGGGATAGACGGGATGGACAGAATGGACGGGATGGACGGAATGGACGGGATGGACGGATGGATGGGATGGACGGAATGGAGTGGATGTACGGAATGGACGGGATGGACGGAATGGACGGGATGGACGGGATGGACGGATGGACGGATGGAAAGATGGACGGATGGACGGATGGACGGGGTGGACGGGATGGACGGGATGAACTGGATGGACGGGATGGACGGGATGGATGGGATGGACGGATGGACGGGATGGACGGGATGGACGGATGGAAAGATGGACGGATGGACGGGATGGACGGGGTGGATGTTTATGATGATGTTGATGATGATGATTTCCTCGCATTCGTCGTGAAAAGCACAATGTTTAGTCTCGGCCAAAAGTGCAATAGATGGACTCGTACTTTCGAACAACAAACTCGTCCATCTATTTCTTACTTTCCAGCCTCTACAACAATGTACTATTCTTTTTTTATATGGCAACAATTTGAAAATGGACAACTTTTTGAGAAATAGTCATATAACCAGCCACTTGAAACACGAACACACTTTTTGTTTATTCTGCTACTTTGGCTAACTGCTTTCAATAAGATCTGACGATTTGCTTTTCTAGGTGATAGCGTTCGTCTCTTTAATGTTAAAGTCGCGAATTTCGCCATTTTAGCAAAAGGGATTTTGAAGTCAATCTAATGGAAGTAACAAATTTCAAAATTGACAAGAAAAAACACACGTTTCGTTTTACACAGTCACATGAGTCACAGTTCTTTGTAATGGATACTTTGTTTTTAAAATGAATGGCGCGAAGTGTTGAGTGGCGAGGCGTATGTGCGCTAGCATGAAACGGAACGTTTGTAAATACGTAAATACTCAAGATGTCATTCGGTTTCAGTGACGTTTCGCTAGAGTGGCCGATATGGCGACTGCGATTTGTCTGTCAGCACCATTAGAATTTAACAAAAAACTCGACAATCTGAATTTTGCTGATATATGTTGTCGACTCAAAATCATTATTTTTTCATGTTTTATTATTCAGGTAAGGTTTCGATCGAGTCTACCGTACGTGACCGTACCCCTTGACGAAATTATTAATATAGATAAAAGCGTTTTTTGTTGTCTGTACATTTCAATGACAGTTCTTGCATTATCTTCCAAACTGGTATTCTTACCCAGTTTCAAGTCGCATACCACTAACCGTTAAAGAGTTTCCTCTTGTGGAGAAGACTTAAGCCGGAACCCGATTAATGTCACCGGATTAACAAAAGTCATAAATTTTAGCTCAATCGGATACAAGGAAGTTGTCAAAAAATGATATGTAAGTTTTGATACCACGACTTAAATACTAACAAACTAACATACAAATAGATATACATCTATGGTCGAAAAATAGTTAACATATTGTGAATTGGAACATTTTTATTATTATAATACTTTTTAGGGTTCCGTACCCAAAGGGTAAAAACGGAAACCCTATCACTGAGGCTCCGCTGTACGTCCGTCCGTCCGTCCGTCCGTCCGTCCGTCTGTCACCAGGCTGTATCTCGGGAACCGTGATAGCTAGAGAGTTGAAATTTTCACAGATGATGTATTTTGGTTGCCGCTATAACAACAAATACTAAAAAATGGAATAAAATAAATATTTAAGGGGGCTTCCATACAACAAACATGATTTTTTTGCTCGTTTTTGTTCGATATTGATAACGGCAACAGGTAGACACTTGAAATATTCACAGAATATGTAATTATATTTTTACTGCATACATAACATTCGAAGATTGCAAGTTAATGAAAAACGTGAAAAGCAAACCTTTTCATTTAATATGAGTTATGCACATACCATGCAAACCATTTAGTTAGTCTCGCAACGCGACGTCGTTCTTAACGTCGAATTATTATTAATTCGCAAGGGCGGACATAATTTAACTGTTCTGACTGCGGCCAACAATCCCAACAGTTTGAATAAGTCAAAATCATCAAATTAACTCTGTAAAGCAAGTGAGTAAACAAGGGGAGACCCACAAATCGCTTGAGTTATTAAGCGAGCCTTTAAAAGTTTAGGGAGGGTTTGCAAAGGTAAACTCGAGGTTACCTAGGTGAGTTTGCTTATGCCAACAATGTCAATACTACAGTTGAACCCTTCATATTTTGTTTAAAACTACATCTTTCCTGGAATTTGGTCTACATTCCACAGGTACTCACTATTCCGGAATGAAATATAGCCCATTTCGTCATTGATATTAAAGAATTTAATATCCACAATATTACATTAATTACAAGATTTATTTTAGTTGCCGTGCTAGTTTAGGTCAAATCTGAGAAGTAGATTTTATTATGATTTTAAACTCATCAGTTGAAAGCGCACAAATATACAGTCAAGTCCAAAAGTGAGTCAATAGAAGTACCGTAGTGATTGCAGATAAATTGATAATAGTTTAGGATGACCCAAATGCTTCTAGTATAATTTGTAGATCATGAAAACTATGTTGCAACCAGTCTACAAATGAACCTGTATTGTATACATATACAGGGTTATTGGTAAGTCGTCCTATTCCCGACTTCCCGTAAAGGGGTTATGGGGGAGGTCATTTGCAATCATTTTTCTACCATAATGCCCTATGCAAAAATGTCAATTTCTAAGATAATTAAAATCAAAGTTTTCGGCAAAAAAGTCTTCAAAAATTTATTTAAAAAAAAGTTGGGTTGGTTTTTTTATTTGCTTATGTACAAGATAAAATAACTGTTCTTATGCAATATTAAAAGTATAATTATCTATACTCATTTAAGAATGCGAGACCAAAAAGTAAAAAAAAAATATGTTTTTTTATCAGGTAGATCAACATAAATGAAACAAAAGCAAAATTTTGCTACTACAGTCAAGGGCAAAAATATGTATACACGTTAGTACCTTGTCACTTTAACCACTGTGACAGTTCATATATGGCAGTTCAAATATGACGAAAATAGACAAGGTACTAAAGTGTATACATATTTTTGCCCTTGACTGTACATTTGGCGTGCAGAAAATACGTATAACATGTATGTATTTCTAGCTTTCTAACAAGCTATTAATAATATGATTTTTGTAAATGGTTGTTCACGAAAACTGATGGGAAGAAAATCACGTCCGAACATAACACTAACTCATTAAATTTATCAAAACCGGCCAAGTGCAAGTCGGACTCGCGCACTGAGGGTTCCATACAAATTTATATGTATCTATCAACATCCAGTCTTAGCAGACCCCTGCTCCTAAGCAAAATATGCGCAGTGTGGGATCATTGTAGATTGGTTACTGATATAGACAGACGGACAAAAAAATTTATGCTTTTCGCAATTTTTCCTTTATCTGTGCTATAAGGCCTTGCTTTGGACCAAATTTCAAGATTCTGAGTTCACGGGAAGTACCCTGTAGGTTTTGATTCTCTTGCGTGTGTCGAAAATGTGCGTTGATTACTGATATAGATAGACAGACAAAAAAAATTATGCTTTTCGCAATTTTTCCTTCATCTGTGCTATAAGAACTTGCTTCGTACCAAATTTTAAGATTCTGAGTTCACGGGAAGTACCCTTTAGGTTTTGATTCCCTTGCGAGTTTCGAAAATATGCGGAAATTTGCGTCATAAACGGCTGTATCTTTTGATTGCGTTGGCTTAGAAGTTTGATTTTTTCACAGCTCCAAGGGAAAGTAGACTTGAGTATTTGATATAAATTTCAGCTTGATACCTCCTCCACGCGTTCCTGAGAAAAAGGGTCTTGACAGACAGACGGACGGACGGACGGACGGACGAACGGACAACAAAGTGATCCTATAAGGGTTCCGTTTTTACCTTTTGAGGTACGGAACCCTAAAAAAACTGTTATAAACACAACTAACAACAATGACTAATGTAAAAGTAACCAAATGAAACTAAAAGTAAAAAACTATTAGTTTCAAAATTCTAAGATGTATTTATTTTATTCTCATTTAATACCCATTCGTAAAAATGTTCCTTATTTGCTGCAGTGGCGGACTGAGAAATTTGTAAGCACGTCCATTTTCAAATTATAAAAAACAAAGTACCTATTTGAAAATTGAACTCCTTATTTTGGTAATCTTATAAAAAAAAATTGCATTTTTTTATTTGAAAATCGGCTGCAAATTCTTTTACTTGATGCACAACATCGTACTACAGATTACTATGTCTGGGATCATAATTACGCAGCAAATAACGAACATTTATGAATGAGTATCAAATGTAAATAAAATTAAAATATCGTAGGCTTTCAAGATTAATTGTTTTTTTGTTTTAATTAGTTATTTTACATTAGTTATCGTTGTTAGTTGTATTCATAACAGTTATTCTTGATAGATTTACCCCCTGTTTAAAGAGAAAAAGAAGACATTTATCCACTTTACAATACACACATACAAGAAAGAACACACATTTCACACAGAAAAAAAAAACAATGATAACAAACAATGGAGTAATAAACAGGTAGGTAACACAGCTCTGCATGTGTGTCCCCGCAAAAGTGAACTTAAATTTCAATTATCTTAGAAACTTTTAATTTTTACATAGGGTATTATGGGACAAAAATGATTGTAAATGACCCCTTAACCTTGTATATTATAGCTTTTTCTTAGGCTTAAACCAAAAGTAGAAAGTAGTGTCCGACCGAAATTTCGGTTTCGGTTTCGGTTTCGGCCAGTTTCGGCCAAAAAATCAAGTTTCGGCCCGAGTTTCGGTTTCGGCCAAAAACGGCCGAACCCTTCGGCCGCGCCGAAACTCACAACATCGTGCCTTCGGGTCGCGCTCGGCTAACGGCGGGCGCGCTCGGCACGGCTGGCAATATGGCGTCGCTCGCTTGACTCCGCCGGCAACTACCTAAATCAGTGCGCTTTGCTCGTGTAGACGTGTCAATACGTGTTGTGTTTGTTCCGCGAATAATGGTAAGTAGTGAGATTAAATCTATAAGTAGTTGATCCTAAAAAAGAAATTGTTGATCTCAGTAAGTATGTCAAAAACACTGTTTTTATTTTTAATTAGATAATTAGTTATAAAAAATAAAAAGTATAAGTATAGATTTGTTACTATATTATACTTGTTGATTTGTTATCATAACCTATGTTATGCACCTTACATAATAAAATAAAAGGTTCGCTAAAATGATTACCAAAGGTGATCAATTTGATTATTTTGATTATCTAATTATATTTGAATTAGCCATTCGAGGCTAACTGATTGTGATATTTGTGAGTATAATTAAAATGTAAGTAACTGAAAATAAATAAACATAATATATGAGCATCATATTTTAATAATAAATTTGTTTTATTTTATACACCCATTAAAAAATCACTAACTTTGTGTTACAAATAATGCATTTTTTTCACTTTATAGGGTAGTTAAATTTTCAAACAGAACCTCTGTAACTGTGCTGAAATTTCATTGTGATAAATCTTTGAAAGTAGAAACCTGTAATTATAGGTCGGCGAGATATTAATTTTAGAAAAAAACGGGCTTACTAACATTTTTTCAACATTTTAAGGACTTTTTTTTTATAAAAGGTTCGGTTTCGGTTTCGGTTTCGGCCGAAACTACAATGAAACCGAACATTCGGTTTCGGTTTCGGTTTCGGCAAAATAACATGTTTCGGTCGGTCACTAGTAGAAAGATTATACTTTTTAAAAATTCGGCAATTAGCCAACAACGCTGTGATAGGCAATACCTGTAACTGAGGTTTGAATACTGGTATAAAATAGCTTAAAAAAAATTTGCATCAGATACATACATTATTACAGGAAGTTTTTGTTAGTAAACAGTGTGGTGCAAAACTGAATCAATGAAAAGATACACAGAGCGGACCACTGATTCACTTTTGCACCCAATTTTTTTTCTGTCTGTCGTTACTATCAGAGTATCCATTTGGTTTAAGAAAGTGACTCTTCATTATAAAGACTCGTCAATTGTTTGCTTCATAAATATACCATTTCTGACTCACCTATTTAATTTTTTGAAATGGATCCATAAAAGAAGGACGAAATTATAGAGTTACAAAGGGCTTTTGGAAATACAAGTCGTGGGCTTTTTAATCTAAATAAGTATATAAAAGAAGAAACTGACTGACATATCAACGCACAGCCCAAACCGCTGGTTCTAGAGATTCCAAATATCGCACGTAGGTTCCTTATAAGGTCTAGGGGTGCACCAAGAAAGGATTTTTCAAAATTCATCCCCTAAGGGGGTGAAACGGGGGGTCCAGAGTTTGTATGGGGAAACAGGATTAGTTAGACTATTTTATTAGAAACTTCACAGTAGTTTTCCTAACGATAAACGAGTGATAACCTGTTTCAGGTTTTTTGAGAATTCTTCCCCTAAAAGAGGGAAATGGGGTGACAAAGTCTGAAAATCAACATGGGTATTTCAAATTTAAAGTTTTTATACCCCTAATCCTGGTTGCCACGTGACAGGCATTACCTAGGAGTGTGGGACCAACGGTAAACATTTTTGTAAAAGATACCTTCTTTAATAAACTATTTTTCAATTAAATTTTATTTTTTATTGTTGCTATGGTTTATCGGGTCGCTGATTACGAAAAAAACGACGATTTTAAAATTCAACGTGGCGGACGTGAAATACCATCTCCCCTGTTGGGGTGCGATGGGGTTGAAATGTTGCCTTCCTTTGACGGCTCAATTTTTTGAGCGGCAGTGCATCTACCGTATTCTATGATCGAAGGTCAAACGAGTATTTTAGTAACATTTTTTTTATACTCGTTTTTGTTTTAATCCAAATTATGAGATATCAGCAGAACCAATTAAACAAAATAACAGCTACGTAACTTGAGTACACTACGATTTTTATTATTTTATACCTGAAACACACGGCGGACACGACGCACAAAACACGCGTTCCTGAATCCACACAAGCACGACGACGTCTGTACACGCGTCAATGTGTGCGTAAGATGCACAGGGCTGACTATCGCAAAAAGAGATAGAAAGAGATAGCTGCGGAAAGTGAATGCCGCGCCGTTCGCTGAGCGCGAACAACGTTGTAATGTAAAATAAAATGAGTAGGTAATCTAATTACCGTAGTACTTATAATTAAACTTATCGTTTGTCTAAATTAAGTGTTTAAAAATAAGTGAATGAGTGTATACCTAATTCATTTTGTAAAGACAATTAGAGAATGTAATTGTAGATATTGATAGGAAATAATTAACAAATTAATTTATTAGTAAAATACCTACCTACTAATATAAGACGTCTATTTATCTATACCTATAAAACAGTACCGTGACTGACTGACTGAATGACTGACTGAATGACTGACTGACTGACTGACTGACTGACTGACTGACAGACAACGCACAGCCTAAACTACTGGGGCTAGAGACTTGAAATTTGGCACACATGTACCTTGAGTATTGTAGAGGTGCACTAAGGAAGGATCTTTCGAAATTTCCACGGGATAGGGAAATATTTGAACTTTCTTTGTTTATTTGTTTGTAGCGGAAGCTCTGAAAGTTTTGAGCCGATTTTAAAAATTCTTCCAGAATTAGAAAGCTATACTATCCCTGTTTGACATAGGGTACTTTTTCCGGGAAAATTCAAAATTCCCGCGGGATAGAAATAAGTAAATTCAACTTAGGGGCTGATTTAAAAAAAATACAATTTTAAAGCTACAATATCCCTGATTGACATAGGTCATACAGTTATTTCTATCCCGCGGTATGCTGTACTTTGCACTTTCCCGGGATAAAATGTTATTGTTTCAATCAGGCCTCCTCCTAGAACGAGAACACTTTGGCCGTAGTTCACACTTGGGCCCAGTGCGGTTTGTACAGTGCGGGTGTGTACCATTGAATTTCTTCTCAGGTGTGTACACCTTTTCTCGCGATGTTTTCCTTCACTGTAAAGCTCATGGTAAACTTCAAACGTAATTTAGCACACGAATTTGGAATAACTCAGAGGTCCAAGCCCGGGCTCAAACCTATGATCCTCTGCTTAAGAGACCAGAGGTCAAACCAATAGGCCACCGCGGCTTATCGGCTTTAGAATTCACTTATTCAAATTCCGCGGGAACTTTTAATTTTCCTGGCATTAGGTATCCTACGTGTTAATCCACGTAAATAAACTCCCTGTGTGCCAAATTTTATGCAAACAACTGACGTTATTGTCTTCGCGTACGAAATCGCGGGCAAAAGCTAGTACATTATAGGTAACTAACTTTTAAACCTACTTTCCCTTGTTACTAATGTTACAGCGGCTACATGCAACCGGCGCCTTGGGGGGAGGGGTAACTCGAATCGGTGCGGGGCGGAACGTTTCCATTCTGTACGTTAGTACTATTATATATTCTGTGCCTGAAATAAAAAATGAATGATACCTAGTTAATATGTTATTGACAGCTCTTTTTTTGGTACTTTTTAAGTTTCTTTCACAATTAATGCAGTCTGTCAACTCACAAAATCTATGAGCTGACCGAAACACAGGACGCGGAACGCATCCAGTGTGACAAATCCCTTAGGGTTTCGCCGACCAAATATAGCAAAAACGGAATTCTGTAATGCCTTTATTTGGGTAGTTCTACTAGCGTTTCAGCCGTTTCCTGTCTCATTATATTAAAGAAATGAGCTTCACCTAGCGGAAGGTTTTTATATAACGATACAGCGTGCTTGTGGTATAATTTAAATTTGCTGAAATTTCACGCTAACTATAGCTTATTTCTTACGTATAATAATATGCGACAGTAAAACTACCATTAATCTTTTTCTATCCCGTCGGAATTTTGCTTTTTCCTGCATAAAAAGTGACCTAATGTCAATCAAGGAAGTAGCTTTCTAAAGGGTGAAAGTTTTTTTTTAAATCTGCTTAATAGTTTCAGAGATTCCGCTAGAAACAAAGAACGTTTAGATACGGACAGACGGACGGACGGACGGACGAACAGCGGAGCCTCAGTAATAGGGTTTCCGTTTTTATTTGGGTACGGAACCCTAAATAAAAAATAAAAAATAGTTAAGGAGGCTCCCATACAACAAACGTGATTTTTTTTGCTGGTTTTTGCTCGATATTTATATCGGCAACAGGTAGACGGTTGAAATATTCACAGAATATTTAGTGACATATTCACTTTAAAAATAAATAATTAAAATTAAACAAATATTTAAGGGTGGCTCCCATAAAAACATGCTATTTTGTTGTTTTTTTTTTATAGAAAATGGTACGGAACCCATAGTGCGCGAGTTCGACTCACACTTGGCCAGTTTTTTTCTAGTCATCTGTTAAGCCATAAATTTTCTGTATTTTTTAGGTCTTTAATCCAATATTAAATACACACCTACACGCAATACACGCGTAATACACGACTCATTGATCGACGGGATATTTTCATATCTCTAGTGAGTTTTCTCATCTGATACGCTCACGGACGTTTTTAATAATTATATTTTGAAATGAATAGATGGTTTTCAATCTGGTTTTGGACTGGTGGGTGAAGATCCAAATTCCTTGAATCGTTCAATGATCCGCGATATGAACCTCACATTAATATTTATATGTTTGAGCTTCTTAAACATCTCGTATGGCCGGAAATTTTGCTTGTATGCGTTCATAAGAGGATACGATGAGAGACTTTTGGGAAATAGGTATTTTAATGAAATGTCGCTGTCTCGCCCGAACCCCTCCGTGTCAGTACAGCGAGAGCGGGACAACCGCAGCTCAGACCGTTAATAGGCGCGTAAAATTGGTCAAAACAGCATTTCGTAGTCCCCTGTTTTCTTCTCGAAAACTGGACCAATAAAATTACTCTTTTCAAAAATAATTAAGAGGACAGATTTAGCTGTTCCCCTGTGTTTTCCTTTTTTTGTTTATATGAGGGATTATTTTCTGATGTGTGTCTGAAAATAACGTTGAAATTGGACAATTTTTTCAGTTTTTGAAAGCTCATATTTCTTATGTTAATTGAAATATGGAAAAAAACGAAACATAGGGACATAGCCGTAGTAGATACAGATTACACAGTAAAAAAAATTTGGCTCTTAAGCCATTATCCAGGGAGGAAACAGGGGACTACGTTTGTATGGAGATAATATGGTGCGCATCGTATCCTCATAACGAGCTGGCGTTTCGTGTCCCATTGTTGAAAATAGTATGAAAACAAAATATAATCATATCATGTTGACCTCTAGATAAATAATAAATTTTTAATTTTATAAATGTAATAAGGTGAAAAAAAATCAATCCTAAGTTAAGTAACTCGGGATACAATACTACGACACTTGTCTTAATCTACGCAAACCTGTACTTATGAAGTTATGTTTTGCTTTTTTTGTTATTGTCCTGGTTTTCTGGAGTCTGTTAAAGGTTTTTATATCGTTCTTTTTCTTTTGCGACTGATTTTGAACGTATTCTATGACTTTGTTATTCATTTTAAGTCTATCTGACCGACCACTATAGATGGGTAAAAGTCGACCTGCAAGTTTTACCCAAATCTTATACACATTTAGTTAAATAATACCTTAAATAAACCTTTTTAGAGCTGTGGTCTAGGTACCTATTTTACTACGACACTTGTCTTAATCTACGCAAACCTGTACTTATGAAGTTATGTTTTGCTTTTTTTGTTATTATCCTGGTTTTCTGGAGTCTGTTAAAGGTTTTTATATCATTCTTTTTCTTTTGCGACTGATTTTGAACGTATTCTATGACTTTGTTATTCATTTTAAGTCTATCTGACCGACCACTATAGATGGGTAAAAGTCGACCTGCAAGTTTTACCCAAATCATATACACATTTAGTTAAATAATACCTTAAATAAACCTTTTTAGAGCTGTGGTCTAGGTACCTATTTCTTCGCTGGCCATCACTTGAAAACAACACTGGCTGAGTAATATTGATAAGTAGCGAGTGTTTGGGCTTGAAGTACTCTAGATATTGTAAGAGAGATGTTTTTATTCTCGCGACACGTCCGCAACCTCCCAACACGGCGACGTGTCGTCCTCCCGCGGGACAACATCCGTACTTCCGAACGGAGATATTTATAGCCGCCCCAGAAGCCGCTATTACCTAATGTAACGTTTTATGGTAGCCCTTATTACGTATCCCCTCACGGTCTCGGCCGCGCTGTTTAAGGTCGATACTAAAACAATATTTATTTTATATTAAGGAACCCGCCTTCTATATGTTTATATCAGTTCATGAAGGTAGAAAATTTACAAATATAAGTAGAGAACTATCTAATACTAGTAGTTGCTATAACGTCTCTTTGGAGATATACTTTGCGGCAATCGTAAATTGGGCTTGTCCCCTGAGTACGACGCCGCCGGTACCGTTGCCGTCGCTGCTGCCGAGTAGTCTTTCCCGCGCCACATACGTTAATCGTACCCGACCGTCCGCCCACGTCGACGGGCCGCTCCCCTGCCGCCTGCCTCCCGTTGCGTCTTTCTCTGTGCATCGCGCTGTAATGGCCACGAGAAAGCCTCTTTTGTTGCGCCAGCGATTTGTTATATTTCGTAGCGGCTTTAGCAAGTTACCTGCTTTGACTCGCGTAATTGTTGTTTCGAATCGGTGGTTTTGTTGTGCATAAAATGCTTTGTCACATAAGTCAGCTAAGCTGCTCTTCTTCAATGCCCTTATAAACCCCTGGCTTCTTTGTTTGTTGCATGAATTAATTATCGTGATTTTACGAAGTAAAATGTATTGTGACGTTTTCTTATAGAATTTATACCAAAAAAATTGCGAAATCCGCGTTTTACCATGTTTTCTTAGTTTGTTTCCGTAGTATCATTAGCAGATTATGCAGAATTATTTAAACCCGTATAATAAGCAATTCAATAGCTTCAGATTGTATTATAAAAATTTTTTGACAAATTCTTATGTTAATTAAAAATAATATCTAGAAAACTAATCGGCTGATGACCAAGAGATGATGATGCACTCTAAAGGTCGTGACAGGAACTATGAACAGCTAACAAAAAACCATCCGTGTATGGGCTCAAATACTTTGTCCTGGTGAGCCTTTTTAGATTCGCTGGTGACCAGGACCTGATGATGTACTTGGAAGGTCGTGACAGAAACTATGAACGGCTAACAGTAAACGCTCCGTGTTTGGACTCAAATACTTTGTCCCGGTGAGCCTTTTTAGATTGGCTGGTGACCAGGACCTGATGATGTACTTGAAAGGTCGTGACAGAAACTATGAACTTACTTAATTTTCGTGAATTATCACAAGCATAACGTTTTTTATACTCATATTTAACTATGTCACTGAAATACTAAATGATAAAATGTACTAACAACAACAATTAAATTATTAAAATTAAAATTAAACAATTCGCCTACGCCTGATTAAAGGTATCAATATTGGTTGGTGCCGCAAACAGTCTGGGCAGTTCGCACTATCTACGCACACATAGATAGCACCGAAACTTCACTTGCGGGCTGAGGCGACAACCCTCTTAAAAATCTTGCATTAAAATAACTACATATTTTTAAACTTGGGCTTGACATAGGTACAGTCGGGGTACGAAAACCATCGCAATTAATTTTGAAATGGGATCTCACAATTGTAAATGTCTTAAAAAAATTACCAATGGATTTAATTATTTTATTGTACAGAAAAGTTAATTAGAAGAAACTAATTTTTTTATTCATTTAGTTCTCTACTTTTTTTAAATTAATTATTCTTACTATTTTGGTTGATGACGTCAGATTATAATTGACGGCTCCCATCACACTCGTTCAAATTTCTAAATTTATCTAAATGCGTACGGCAACCCCTTTAATTATTTTTTGTGTAGGTAAAATAGTGGTATATTATAACTAGTGTCACTTTCTGGCACTGCCAAAGTGCCAGATGTCAGAGAGCGGGTCCAAATCAAACTCCATAGCTTAATCCACGCGTAAATTGTAAAGAATTCTAATTAATGCTATTCCACACCGATAAAAGTAGTACAACTTGGACCGTCCACGACATTTACTTCAATGTCAAATGAAGGCCTTTGCTTATTTGATGTTTAATATTGTAATAAATACATTACATTTTGCAGCATTATAAAGCTGCATGGATATTTTAAATTGCAAACTTTTTGATGATTCACCATATGGTTTACTGGCTGTTTTTCCTGGCCGCATATATCATTTCAAGTATAATAGAAATTTTATTCGAATTAAAAATTGAAGTTTGGGGTTTGTCATAACAGGTTGTTTTGGTGATGATGACAGAATTACCTGAGACTTGAAACGCGCTGGTCGCAGAACGATTAGTATTTTTTTCAAGAAAATTGTGTTGCCGTGTAGAAGGCATTGTTTAACTTGCTTATTAAAAGGACATGCTATAAAGAGCCATTTACATATTATTCGACTATCGCAAGCCTAAGTTTAAGGCAGTGATTTTGACGGCCGATTTTTCATCGGCCCTACCGTCACCCTGGAAACTTAACAACAATAGATCCGTGGAAGGATTAGCGGTCCTGTGGCCTAGTTAATTTGCTGTACGAGCTACCCTATACTTCAAACCCACCGAACAGGAAATCTCCAAATCGTACTCCTAAGTATTCCTTGGATTAGATTCGTCGCCAACGGAGAGAATAGCTGATCTAGCCAGTTTAGGAACCTAATTCCTTTAACGTATTTATTTATGTTCGAGACCTAAATTTTTCAATAGTAAAGGTTCATACCGTTCCTTTTCACTTACGGCACTCTATATTACTAATTGATTGATATGTTGTTGCAACGCTATTAACTTACGCTCGTTTAACCGACTAATATCCTGATTCTTGGATCAACATGCGCATGTGGGTTTAGGGTCTAGGAGTTAAACTCTAGGTTAATTTCGCTGTCGTCCGCGATGCATTACGGTTCAATTTGTACCAGGCCGTGCCCATAACTCCCCTAAATTCTAATTGGGACTTTCCATAAGTGCCCTAAGTACGTTTCTTTTCGGTATAAATCATTCTATTTAATCTCTAAATTTTAAAGTATCTGTTTATTAGCTCTTCGTATAGATTTTCCACGGCCTCACGTGAGGCATATGAGGGTCAAACTGAAAGTTCATAGAAAATCAAAAACTGAGCAAACTATCAAGTTATTAGTTTTATTATATCTTTTCAAACTAGTGTCCATTCACATTAATACACCGCTGCATCCGATGGAACCACAGAAAAAAGCACTTAGCCCACTCGTCCTTAGGGGTCTCTTCGATGGCCTTTTGAAACGCACCCACTGCTTCCTTGGTGTTCATAAAAAGTTTTCCTCGAAGTTTTTCTTTTATTTTCTGGAATAAATAAAAATCGCAAGGTGCGCGAGGTCGGGGTTATACGGCGGGTGACCCAGTAATTGCACGTCTGACGTCACTAAATAGTCGATCGTTCGCCTGGAGGTGTGCGACGAGGCGTTGTCGTGGTGAAGAAGGATGCTACTTCAAGGTCGTTTGTCCCGAACTTTTTCCAATACAAGTGGCAAACAATTGTTACTGTAACACTCGGCAGTAACTGTGTTTTAATCCTCTAAAATAATTGTCGCATAGTGACCTGTCCTTCCGAAGAACGAGGCCACCATCTTTTTCCTCACGCTTCGACCTCTCTTCACTTTAGTTGGCAACTCCTCGAAAGGAAACACCCACTGAGCAGACTGTCTCTTGGTTTCTGGATCATAACAGTAAAACCAGCTTTCGTCACCCTTGAGTATGTCGAACACAGCATTTGAGTCACCTCCGTTAAATATTTGAATCATTTCACGGCACCAATCAACCCGACGGAGTTTTTGAGCCTCGGTCAAATTATGAAGTATCCACCGGGCATAAAGCTTCCTGACCGCTAAATTTTCATGGAGGATTTTATGCACTTGACTCATACCAATGCCTAAGCTTGTCCAAATCTGCTGATACGTCACTCTTTTGTCAGTCTCTATCATAAGCCGCACAACACTGATGTTATTTTCAGTCGTCGCCGTAGAAGGCCGTCCCTCAAGCAGATCATCGGTGAGATGCGACCACGTTTAAACTCATTAAACCAGTTGGAAATAGTCGCACGAGATGGGGCTTCACCGTGAAAGGCCAATCTAAGTCTATCATAGCTTTCTTGTTGACTTAAATGACATCGAAAGTCATAAAAAAATCATTGCACGAAAATTTTCTCCCGTTGAATTCATGTTGACGTGACACAGACAATTTTCAATTTGCCGCCAAATCGTAAAACAAATGACAAATGAATGAAATAATGTATTTCATACATACATATAATGTATTATTAGGGATGATCAAAATAAACGAAAAATTACAACTACTAATTTTATTTAATCACAATAGGTAAAGTTACAAATAATTGCAAAACAAACGAAAATATGGAGAAAACACTTTCTAATCTTAAAATTAGGCGCGAAAGGATAAGCTCAGAGCAATACGACCGTCCTATGCCAAGCGCCCGGTAAGAATGGCTCACGAGACTGAGCTCCGGCGCTCACCATGACATAACGATGGCAGAAGTCAATTGACGATCTTTAAAATCAACGCAGTGGTGTTGCAAGTCTTATTTATTCCTAATAGTATTGTATCCAATCCTGATATCCTGCAGTCCTCGGCAGGTCCTTCCTTAGTCGCGGCTTGCCTTCGTGTCGTCAGCTGGTTCAGTCGACGTAGCATCGTGACCAGGTCCGCTGATGCTTCAATGGTTGCAGACTCTTGTACTAGGCGCGTCACATTCATCAATGCTTAAACATACGAACAAAGTGTTAATTAACATGCAAACATACCTAAGTAACATAATAACGTATCGGAGATGTAGGCAGAAAATAAAGGTTTCACTATAAAGGTCACCAATTTAAAAAAATGCAATAGCAAAATTAAAGCGGATACTGCTAATGAGCTTTTGCAGATTGTTAAACAAACAAGTCACCACATTACTGTAATGGAGCATTAGTATTATTTTAATTTCGAAATTTTAATCGGGTATGAAAAATAAGTGGAAACATGTATTTAAAGAAAAGTTACAAAATAAATGTCAGAAGTTTTAGTCCCTATTAACAAGCTGGCATAGGCACCTTGTTAGCTTACCACGCTTGTAACAGGTATGTAAAAATTATAACTGAACTTTTGACATAGGCACAATGTTACCATATCACACAGTCGACAAAATATGTCATTACTCGTACTGCTGGCATAGGCACAATGTTAGCATACCGCGCAGAAAAACAAAGATTCATCAAAATAATTCTGTTGGCATATGCACACAGTTAGCATATCACACAGTCGACAAAATATGTCATTACTCGTACTGCTGGCATAGGCACAAAGTTAGCATACCACGCAGAAAAACAAAGATTCATCAAAATAATTCTGTTGGCATAGGCACACAGTTAGCATACCACACAGAAGAACAACATCACACTGCTGGCATAGGCACAAAGTTAGCATACCACACAGAAAAACAATCACACTGCTGGCATAGGCACAAAGTTAGCATACCACACAGTGGCCAACACTGTAGGCATAGGCACAAAGTTCGCATACCTCCCAGTGGCCAACACTGTAGGCATAGGCACAAAGTTCGCATACCTCCCAGTGGCTGCCGGCATAGGCTCCAAGTTAGCATACCGCTCAGACTTCAACACTGTAGGCATAGGCACAAAGTTTGCATACCTCCCAGTGGCTGCTAGCACACACCATAGGTAGCTGCCATAAGGCAAGCGCATGTGGCTGTGAGGTATGTAAACCTCCCTTGAGAAATACCGTACACGTCATAGGTAGCTGCCGTAGGGCAAGCGCACGTGGCTTGTATATCACTCACTATCTGTGAAGAAGGCTGCACACGTATCTGGTGTCCACTCTCCACTTCAGGGCACCACAAACCGAGCTGCAGCACACGTGGTCTTACCACAAGACCCGGCCAGTAGCTTCAGCTCGCAACGGTCATTCTTCCACACCCCGTCGACACGACACGGCCCGCGCATGCCTGGATCTGGTTGCCTAGAGACTGCGAACATTTTATTAAAAAAACAGTCATTTACTTTAAATACCATAGGCGGTCGCCCGTCTTTATTGACGTATTCGTCTTGTGCTTCTTGGTTTCATCGTAACCGCTCAGCCGTCCTGTCTTGTCACAGTCCCAAATAAATGATTCCAGACCTCCACGCGGCACCTCTACGGCTATAGCACGATAAGCAAACAATTCAATGGGACATATATTTGACGACAAACTGTCTTAGGCCAGGAAATCAAAAATGTTTCAAAATGAGGTCAATGGATTTATCAGCATAAATATGGCTATGTTCGTCGTGGAAGACTAAGTAGGCTTAAACGATGCCCCTTGGGTACAAAACATAATAAGTTGGACACTTCACCTACCGCATCGGTGTATACTTGTAATAAAGAATGTCGTTTCGCTTCACATATCGATGAGAGTCTAATTTACCCTCACTGAGCAAATCAAAAAGCTTTCTAGTCGTAAAAGATCTTTTTTTTAAACTGCGTTGCTTTTAACGCGTTACAATCAGTGACTATTTTAAACTTTAGTCCTAACACGTAATGTCTACAATGCTGTACATCTTTAAACACAGCAGAGCTAATGTTTCAGGCTCATATGAATGGTAGGTAAACTTACTTACTTACTAAAATATGCGACTACCCGTTTTTCACATCTTTGTGAACTTACAAAAGCGGCGCCCCGTAACCAGCGCTACTGGCATGATAGTGAAAGATGGCTAGGATAGGCTCATTAGTAAGACATTTAATAATTTCAGTATTAGCAGACTCTTGCCCAGGACCCCAAATAAACTC
Source organism: Archips xylosteana (assembly GCA_947563465.1). Taxonomy (NCBI): domain Eukaryota; kingdom Metazoa; phylum Arthropoda; class Insecta; order Lepidoptera; family Tortricidae; genus Archips; species Archips xylosteana. Next base: position 20,413,590 of record OX387343.1, read on the forward strand.
GGAGTCTTTTCGTGTTAAGCGAGCTATACATGCGGTTTTCCTAGCAAAATTAGGGATGTACCGCCTAAAATATCCCGCTAGCCCAAGAAACTGTCATAACGACATTTTATAAGGGCGATAACAAACTGGCGAGTCACTATTGACTTTTATGCATACTGCCTGTGGTAACAGTTGACGTGGCAGTACCAGCTATCATGGACGCAGAGAAACCAGAGAAGTTTTTACAGGCAAAGGTAGCTTTTCTAACCAAACCGTTGCCACATTGAAAACCGATTTATCCCGTGTAGGTAACTACTGATTTTTCGTTCGAACAAAAGTAACGCAATAACGGTTCAAAACGTCAGTTCCAATAATAATTGGAGCGTTCATACTTTCACTAGGAACTATGAGCAAATCTATCTCTAATGTGATTTTGCTAAACTCGACGGGTAGTGTCACATATGACGAAACCTTCGTTATTGACCTACTTAACCCCCTTTCACTCACAAAATATGGGTTTACTAGCACACGAAAAGTGATTAACAATCGCAGATGATATTGGTGAAACTTCTAGTGCTACTACTCTAGAGGTTAGAATGTCGGTGGCTATTATTCGTAAGAGAAATTGATCGTGAACTATGAACTGGCTTAATAAACGTCGATAAAAAAAGAGACAAGTTCGTTAGAAGACAAATTAGCCTTCACGTGAGGGTTTTTTATTCCCCTGACCACAATTGCCGATATTAAATCATCGCTCAGAACTTTCACGACTTTTAAACGCAACAATGAACGCCTAGCGTAATCCGCACAAGTCGTCTATTCGTCAGAATCAGTGGACATAACATCATTAAGAATACCCGCAATATCAATTTTCTTAACGCATAAAAATTTAAAATCTCGTTTAAAATTGGACCACGTCCGGTCGGTAGTGACCCAATCGCTTAACGAGGTGCTCGCATCACCTTTAAGAAAAGTCCCAACACGTGACAAACACTCGCTATCGTCCCATTTATTGCACGCTTGAGCTATGTCTACCTCTTGAAACCACGCGTCAACGTCATGCACATTTGGATTGAAATTAGAAACATAAAACCGCTGCGTATGCACTGATTTTAAAGAATTTATGGCCTCGACTATTTTCTCCGTAGAATTTTTAACCGTGGAAGCCTGAGGGGCAGGTACGGGTGGAGTTTCAGAACGCACCGCAGATGATTCTCGATTTTCTAACGCATTCAAACGCGACACTATTATTTGTAAGGACTCGCGGGCACTATTTGATTTCGACGAACCGCTACGACGCCGCGCCTTATGCTCGTGACTACGCCGCTTACGGCTTCGACTACGACTACGACGATAAGTGTTCTCCATATTTTATTACGTTAAAGCACTTCAAACTAAATAACATCGGATGGAAAAGCAAAGCACGTAGTTTGATCCCACTTCTGATATTAGGGATGATCAAAATAAACGAAAAATTACAACTACTAATTTTATTTAATCACAATAGGTAAAGTTACAAATAATTGCAAAACAAACGAAAATATGGAGAAAACACTTTCTAATCTTAAAATTAGGCGCGAAAGGATAAGCTCAGAGCAATACGACCGTCCTATGCCAAGCGCCCGGTAAGAATGGCTCACGAGACTGAGCTCCGGCGCTCACCATGACATAACGATGGCAGAAGTCAATTGACGATCTTTAAAATCAACGCAGTGGTGTTGCAAGTCTTATTTATTCCTAATAGTATTGTATACTCAATAATATTGGCAACGAGTTCAATTTTCAAAATTTAAACTTACTTTTTTATTATATTGTTTACAAGTGCCCAGTTCTAAACACTTTCAGTGTCGCCCTCGTACGTTTTGTTATCCGCCGCATATAGAGGGATTTTTATGTAACCCTATTGTTATTGTTATTTAAAAAAACATTTATTTAAGTTAAAATTAAAAAAGTACTTTATAGATAATTGAAAATAAATTGTTTAACAACAAGTGCGGAGCATATGTATCATGATTGTTGTAATAGTTATAACTTATAACATAACACTAACCATTTCAAATCTTAATACTAACTATACCTATGTTTAGCGTTGCTTGTAATTTGTAATTTCATAAACCAAGAGCTAAAGTGCCGACAAACTGCTCTGTAGTTTGGCACATTTAATGCAAATTGTACCTAAATGTAACACTAAACAGAAATAAATGATTCTATCCTAAAACCCCTACTAGATATATTAAATGGTGTTTTTACGGTTGATTTCTTATGTTTTATTTATGCTAGCATGATAAGTCGTATGCGCGCACCTTATGTGCACTCAGACGGCTTTTTATGCTGCAATTTATATTAAAATTAATTAGCTAGAGAAAACGATTTAAAAAGCATATATCTCGAAATGGTTGTGGATTTACTAACACATTACAAAATAATATACAACCCCAATTGCCTTGGTGCAAGCTAATTTCAACTTTAAGTTGACGGACCTTTTCTTACCCCGTCTGTACATACTTTTTGTTCTACAGTGTTACAGAATGTACATTCAAGGTCATAAATACAGGGTGTCCCGTAAGTAGCAAGACAAACTTCTAGAGGAGATAAGTGGGCAGGTCATCTACCGAATAATAAAAAATTACCTCAATAATTGGACACACTTACAAAAGTTTATTCGGCTGACAAGCAGATAAGTACATAGGAGTAGGAAAATGGACAGGCTAGTCAAAAACCGGTCTAGTGCTAGTTGAACTCCTTTATGAAGGGTTCCGTAATTTCAGTATGTACAATTGTACAATTATTTTTAAATAGTACAGTAAAAAATTATAAAGCTTGAAAACGCTGATAATACATTTTACTTGTATGACGTGACGACCCCTTTTTTATTTTTAACATCATTTAACTTTTAGTACCTATTTGATGATATAATAGCGTCCACAGTAATACGTAATCGGTGAAATTTTCAAATTCATGCGAGTACCTTGTTACAGACTGACGGACAAACAACGAAAGCTCAAGGCCCGTTTACACTTTGTTAAGAAGGAAGTGCAGGTGTAAAGTGAATAGTAAAAACAACGTGTAAACGGTTGCGCTGTTAAGTGACAAGTGCGTGTTCGAAGTAAAATGAATTCGCATTCATGCATTCCAGAATAAACGTGTGTAAGCGCGGACAGTTCGAGCCAATTATCATCGGCTCTAGCCAGCACATGCACCATTCCCGTGTATTAGATGTTAACATATCGTCGACTGTAATCTAAATTGGCGTAAGGGACAAATGGCTACTTTTAAGGAGAGCCAAAAAACCGTTTTTTTTTTATTTAAATGTAAATTTTGCTGTTTATTTACTTATATAACTTTACAAAATGCCTACTTAGTTTTTTCAGCTCTTTCATATGCAAATACCCTAATTATAAATAGACGCTTAGGAACAAAGATAGAATGTCCCTTACGTGTAAATAAATAAAAAAAATGTCCCATAAACCCTATTTTAATAAAGCAATCAATAAAAAATTAGGCTTATCGTCAAAAAGCTAACCAAACTTGAAAACAAAATGAATGTAACGATACTTAAACTGATAATTCAAAAGGGTGTAAAAGGAACATCGTACATTTTAGTAGAAGTGAAATAATACTCAAAAATATTTAAAATGCGTTTTATTAAGTGGAATAATAATAAATAATAAGGTTATCGATACATTCTTACCATGGTTGACGTATTTACCAAGTTCGTGTAGCTAGTTCCTTTAAAGAAATATGACGCTAGATCTATTTCTAATGCTCTGGAAGTAGAAGTTTTCTTGCGGTATGGTTTTTCGTCTAATATTCTTTGTGATAATGCAACAGTCTTTCACAGTGCTGAGTTCCTTGAAATTTGTCTTTTTGCAATATCCCTAATCCCTGTTATACACTTTATTATTCACCTCAAGCGAACGTATGTGAGCGCTACAATCAGACAGTAATTACGACGCAGAGTATTCTTGTCGATGGCGATTTTCGTCGTTGGCGTGAATATCTTCCTAGAGTTTCATTATACTTGAATTCGTGTATACATATATCTGGCTACGTCTTATACCCCGAACTTTCTCATGTATGGCCGTGTGTTGACGACTGTTCAGCAGCGTGCAAGCAATCAGACTGAGGACCCTGGTTTGGCACTCAGTCGGGTTCAGCATGCAACGAACCTTTCAATTCTTCGAGATGTATATGCTAAAGTTGCGGACGCAATGACCCTTGCTTTTCACCGTAATTCTGTTAAGTTCAATGCGAATAGGAGTGCTGTTAGGCTTCGTATCGGTGACGTAGTTTGGCGTCGGAACTTTCAACGGGGAACTATTGATGAGATTAGAGGAGGTAAATTTGCTTCGCGTTTCTCAGCCTGTCAAGCTATCAAGATTGTGTCGCCTCAGGTTTATGAGTTGTGTCCTTTGATTAATTATAACTGAAGATACACATTGCCGAACAAAATCCCCTTCAAAGAATGTCCGAACTTTTTTATTTGTTTGCATAATAATTAAAAACATCACCTACACAGAAATTTGAACCTAGGCTTTACTTCATTACAGTCGAATTACGGTTGACACTTGACAGCTAAACTTGACAATTTCACGCAACGTACTGAGAAAAAGAAGGCCACTTTTATCAAAGTGGCGCTCATTTGGCTCGGACATTTTCGGGCGCGCGACTGTGGATCTACAGTTATAATTGATCAAAGCAACGTACTGAGAAAAAGAAGGCCACTTTTAACAAAGTGGCGCTCATTTGGCTCGGACATTTTCGGGCGCGCGACTGTGGATCTACAGTTATAATTGATCAAAGGTTGTGTCACGTTGATTCACCGCATGTGGGGGTTTATCACATAAAAGATATTTTAAAATGAGCACACGCTGCTCCCTTTTTTTCCAAATTCAAACCGACACAATATGTCTGTCTTTTATAAGTTTCGATTCGTTTCAATAAGTTTCCTTCATTATATTTTTTTTCCTTTGCTTCGCTTTGATAACATTTCACATTTTGTTACTTGTTATGTCACAGCACAGGGCTTAAGTTAAGCTTCTTTTGGTGGTTTTGCTTTAAGAGATTGGTTGTAGTTAGTTAGGTACCTGATACAGATGGCAATTTATTTACCGACTAGGTATATGCATATCTTTTTATTATTATTATTTTTATTTTTTGGTTGAGCGATGTCTGCAGCATTACGCTGCCGGTAACGAACCTTTTTGACGCGCGAAATCGAAATATTCCTGGCCGCCTTGTTAACGTCAATAGACAAGTTCTGGCGAAAGGGTTTTGAGTTTTGTACGACTCGGACTTAGTTTTGTTTGTCAAGAAAGATATTTATTTTTCATCTAAGACGAGGAAGAGATATTATTTTGTGAAATAACTTGTCTATTATCCAATATTTAACATTGAAACACGTCCCCAGATTCATATAAAAGGTTTTAAATCTCCATATCTAGATATTCGAAGCACCAGAACTCTAATAAAAAATAATTGGTTAGAACCGTTTTTAGCGGTTATGTATTTTTTTATCTTTTTCAATATCCACCGCTTCTCTCCCCGTACTGTGCCTATTTCCTACCAGTTCATATTTCTTTTACAGTTCCACCTTCACCCCAAACCTACTCACTTCCTTCTCGTTGGAAGATTCATCTAAAGCCAGCAATAAAGCATTTTATTTCTTAATATTCGGCATTCCTTCTTTAAAATTTGTGTGTAATTTTTGTATAATATTTTCTGCCTTTTTATATACATTTTGTAAGTTGACGAGTGGGGCCCATTCTCCAACAGTTTTTAGTTAAGTTTTATAAAGTCCGTCGTTCATTTGTTTCGGCATTATTCCTTTAAATTTTTTTGGTTAAATTGGTTATTTTTTTAATTAATTGAATAATGATAATACTCATGGGACAATATTAGCAATAATAAACAGTAATAATAACTTGTTATCTATCTATACATATAAAATCCTTTGTCCTGACTGACGGATCAACGCACAGCCTAAACCGCTGATCGTAGAGACCTGAAACTTGGAGGGTGTGTTCTTTGTATGACGTAGGCATCCGATAAGAAAGGATTTTCCGTAGTTCTACTTCTAAGGGGGTAAAAAAGGGGGGCAAAGTTTGTATGAGACATCGTGATTCCTTGGTCCAATCTACTTCAAATTTTGCATAAACATTCTTTAACAAAATTGATGGAAGACGTGTTTCGTATTTTATTGAAATTCATCCCTTGACGGGGTCAAAAAGTAGTAGAAAGTTATTTTGGGGGTGATTTGCTTCGAAGTTGATATCAATACTCCTTAGTGCTTTTGATTTAAATTACATTTTATTTTGACACATTGTAAACGAAACGAAACTTCAAATATTGCAAACCATTTTTGTCTACGTTTGTCAACCACGTCTTGATCTGATCTCTGATAATAGCTAATTATATGTATTAAGTATTTGCATTTCACCAAGCTTTTGCTTTTACAAGCGCAGCGTGGGACGTCCACCAACGAGATGGACGGACGTTTTGGTGAAGGCCGCAGGTTCAGGGTGGATGCAAGTCGCTTCCAACCGTAATGATTGGACGTCAATGAGGGAGGCCTATGTCCAGCAGTGGACGTCCTACGGCTGAAATGATGATGATGATGAAGCTTTTATGCGAGTTCAACCTTTTTCGAATAAAATCGAATTGAGTATTCAAATATCATTGTTGAACTCGCATAAAAGCTTGGTGCAATGCAAATACATATAAAATGCTTTGTCCTGAAGTCCTAAATGACTGACTGCCGGATTAACGCACAGCCTAAACCGCTGTATGTAGAGACCTAAAACGTGGAGGGTGTGTTCTTTGTATGACGTAGGCATCCGATAAGAAAGGATTTTCCGGAATTTCCACGGGATAAGGAATAATCGGGATTTATATATTTCATCAAGAGTGACCCTATGCCCATAACGAAGATTACTAAACTGTACAAATTGGGCATGCAATTAGACTATTAGAATATAAAGCGAATATAAAAGAATTTTGAAAATTTCCACGGGATAAAGTTAAATCAGGATTTATATATGTAGGTACTCAAATCAACTGGACCATATCTCCGTAACTATAATTACTAATCTTTTCAAATACAGTATTAACGAAAATGACCATAACAACAAAAAAACTTATTGCAGGATTTTTGGAAATTCCTGTGGGATAGATAATCTCTGAAACTTCCGAGCCGATTAAAAAAAAAAACTTTTACCAGTAAAAAGTTACACTATCCTTTATTGACATAGGCTACTTTTTTCCGGGGAAATGCAAAATTCCCAAGGGATAGAAAAAAGAAAATTCAACTTCGGAGCTCATTTTAAAATGTCTTACACCAATAGAAAAGATGCACTGTCCTTGGTTAACATAGGATGCTTTTTTCCGGATAAATGCAAAATTCCCGCGGTATAGAAAATAGTAAAATTAACTTCGGGGCTGAGTTCAAAAAAAAATCAGCAATAGAAAGCTTCACTATCCTTTATTGGTATAGGCTACCTACTATTTATTCGGTAAAATGCAAAATTCCCCTGGGATATTAAGAAGTGAATTTCACTTCAGGGCTGATTTGAAAATTTCTTTCACCTATTAGTGAGTAGCTACACTAACCCTTACTTACATAGACTATTTTCTCCGTGAAAAATCAAAATTCCCACGGGAAAAAATAAGTGAACTCAACTACGCGGCTGATTTTAAAAGTTCTTTTATCGGTAGAAAGCTTTAAGGACATAGGCTACTTTTCTCGGGGAAAATGCAAAATACCCGCGGGATAAAAATAAGTGTAATTTTGCAAAGAATAAGGATAAATTTTTTGAAATTCCCGCGGGATAGGGAATAAACGGGATTTATAATATTCACTAACTGATACTCATGATGAAATGATAATAATGATGGATGTTGCCGTTGCCGGATTTTTGTTTTATACAATGAAAGAGATGAAGAAGCTTTACCACAAATTGGAATTCTACGCGGACGAAGTCGCGGGCAAAAGCTAGTAATAAATAAAAATCAAAATACACCAACCACTTTGTGTAAAAACTTAAAACGGGTAATAAAACTAAAATCATCATTTTACATTAGCAATAATCAACAATCACAATAAATTTAAAAACCCGAGAGCTAGATTAACCCGACGCTATACCGAAGATATCCCGGACGTCAGCCTGTACGAGATTAGTAATGGCTCTCAAACAACTCAGGAACGGCAAAGCCCCTAAAGGTGATGACGGGATAAAGGCGGGTGGTAAACCGGTCTTCAAGGCCCTTCAGAAACTGTTCTATTCCACAGTAGTACTGTTCTTCAAAAAAGGTGATAATACCTTAATGAGGAATTAAAGACCCATTTCACTTATGAGCGTTGCGTACTGAGTCTCTTACGATAACGCACACAGCAGGCGACTGAAAATCTCGAGCGGTCAAAACACAGAACTGGTGAACGCCGAACTCGGAACTTCAGACCGCTCTCTGTCTGCGCGCGCTCTAAAAATTAGAATATGACCGCGAATCATGATCTTAAGGGACAGAAAAAGCCTCGTCACGCTACTTTTCATTTAAACATTTGCCCCGCCGCCCCCCACCGACAAAGGTGCCGAGCAGACTCACGCAACAAGGAACAAAAAAACTTTTGTATGGACTTAACATGGCAAACCATTACCATAAATACAGAAACAAAACGTCAGTACAGTTTATCTTGTAATATGAAAAATGAATGAATGAATGTATTTGTTGTAATATGAAACATCCGTAGTCTTATTGTTTTGCCTTCAAAGCCTCTGGCTATATTTCAGCGCCATATAGATTAATAATCGAACTACAAAAACCGCGGCCGATCCGTACTATGGCGACTGCCAATCCAGTCTATATCATCCTTGGTATTAGATACTTTTGCCACTCTCATACGCTTAAACTTGTTAAAGAGTAAAAGAGATCACTATAGGTGACGCAATGAAATGCTCAACGCAGAAGCATGCCTAACGGTCGCAGCGTGTCGTGATCAGTCTTGCTTTGTGCGTACACTTATAACAACGTGATGCTTGCTATTCGCACATTAAAACTCGAGGAAAATTCGAAAAATGAACGGGAAGCATGATAATTTCGAATCTCTTATGACTCTATGACACGTCGAAATAAATTACTACGACAGCGGGTTAAGCTACTGCAGTAAGTATTATGTTTGTGTATTCTTTTTAATAATAGTATCCATTTTTGACAATTGTGTTTATTACCTGTTTTTGAATCTTCATCATCCCCAAAGCTCAACAAACAGATCGGCCCCGTGCCATCCGCATTCAATGCGATCCAGCCAATTGAGTCTGGCAATTCTTCGAGCTATGTCCGGTGACTTCAGTTCTTGCGCGGATTTCATCATTTATAATGCGATCCCGCAAAGAAAATCCGAGCATAGCACTTTCCATCGCCCTCTGATGCCTGCTACACATGTAACGATATCATCTGTAACGATTTGTCATACACACGATCGATAAATCTGCGCAAATTGGTTTGCACAGATTAATCTCTACGATATATCGTTACATGTGTAGCAGGCATGAGTGACTTTGAGCTTTCTTATGAGGCCCATCGCTAGCGGCCACGTCTCAGTACCATAAGTCATCACTAAGCACCATAAGTCATCACTGGCATGGCAACACACACACGGGTCGAAGACTTTTGTCTTGAGACACTGCGGTACCTAGGCTGCCACGAAAGTTTTTAGCTGTCTGAAAACTATAAATATTTTATTCCTAAATTGCATGATAAATTAAAGATAATTTATCTATTAACTTCTTTGAATAGTGACATTGCATACTTGCCAGTAACATTATCTTTTTTAAATTTTTTTGTTGACAATGTCAGTCCACTTTTGTTTTTTGCAGTGGAGCTCTCGCGAGAAGCATTTCGTGCTATGATATTCTATGACTATAAAAGAAACTTAACATTCAAGGAATCTCACAAAAATTTAAACGTTGCATTTGGGACGTCCGCTCCATCGTTAGCCACAGTTTCGTATTGGTACCGCGAGTTTAAACGGGGTCGAGAGTGCATCAAAGATGAGCCGAGACCAGGACGGCCGTCAAGTGCAGTAACGCCAGAAAACGTGATCAGAGCCGAGTGGTTAATTAAGGAACGAAGGAATATTACACAACGGGAAATCGAACATGAACTAGGCATTGGATCACCCGCAGTTTTAAGCATTTTACATGATCATCTTCGCGTCAGGAAGGTCGCGTCGCGTTGGATACCACATTTGCTGACCGAAGAGCAAAAAACCCAGCGTGTAGATTGGTGTCGGTTTATGCTCAGCAAATATGACGGAAGCGATTCCCAGCAGGTTTCTAACATCCTTACTACTGATGAGTCTTGGATATACTGCTATGACCCCCTGACAAAGCAGCAATCTATACAGTGGGTGTTTGAAAAAGATGGACTGCCTTTAAAAATTACTTGAGGCCGAAGTGTCAAAAAAAAAATTATCGCCGTTTTCTTACGTCGCAGTGGGCCAGTGGCTGTAATTCCACTTGAAGATCAAAGAACAGTTACTAGCCAGTGGTACACCGAAGTTTGTCTACCCCAAGCGTTCGAAAAACTGGGTGAGGAACGCCCAAAGAGCGGCATTCGGGGAATTTTTTTCCACCAAGATAATGCACCAGCACACACTGCGGCAAAAAAAATGGACTTTTTGAACAGCACAGGGTTTCAGATGGTGTCGCATCCACCCTACAGCCCTGACCTGGCCCCGTGTGACTTTTTCTTATTCCCCACTGTAAAGAAAATGATGCGTGGCCGGACTTTCATGAATTCGGACGAGGCAGTACAAGACGGCTTTTCTTCGACCTACAGCAGAACGTGTTTTTTAAGTGTTTTGAGGATGGTTTTTGAGAATGAGGCAATGTGTAGAGCTTGGAGGGGTATATTTTGAAAAATATTAAAGTAATTTACAATAAAAATGAATGGTTTTGATACAGCTAAAAACTTTCGTAGCAACCCTCGTATATCGGATGATAAGATATTGCGGAGCTTTCCGAACGTTGCCCAGCCGAGTCTAATTCGTCGATTGACCTCTTTTTCGAAGTTGAACCTACCTAATTGGATTGTATGTCCCAGGTAGATATAGTCGTCAACAACTTCGAGCAAAATGTCTGATTATGACGGGAGTTGGTACAACATGGGCGTACGACATGCATGACCCTCCCCGCTGCAATAGAATAGGCTTCGACATCTGGTCCTGAAGTCGGACAGACATTACAACACTTCGATGTACCGGTATTCTACTTGGCACCGTTGGAGAGGCTGCAGTCTTGATCGAATCGAAGGCTTTCTCGTAGTCCACAAATGCCAGGAAAAGAGGGCGGTTATACTCCTCGGTTTTCTGTTTAACCTGCCGCACAGTACATTCAAAAGAACGCAGAACTCTGAACGCGGAATTCGGAATTCCAGACCGCTCTTTGTCTGCGCGCGCTCTTAGTGTCCTTATCTTACACGAAACGTTAACGTGCTTGGGTATGTATGTATGTGCCCATGCCCATCGTAGAAATCATAGGTTAGGAGTTGAGTAAGAAACGTTTATCAATATATTTGTACAAAAAAATGATATATGCTGCATTTTAAGAAATCTTGAAACAAAAATCATGAACTAAAACAATTACTTTGCTCGCGACCTCGCGAGGTCGCGGGTGAGCAAAGTAATTGTTTTAGTTCATTAATATGGACCTCAGCAAAGTAACGCCTGATTCAATAAATTATACAAAAATCATGTTAAAGTGATAGAATTTAGGGGTAAGAAAATGATCCTGTATATTCTATGTCAAATTTGTTTTATGGACAAAATAAACCTACAAATCAACCTACATTTGATTCAATTGTATTTGTTGAAATCTCTTTTTTTTTGTTTGATTAAAGTCGTCCATAGCTGTAGTATTTTTTGTTTTTATAAATAATTATTAATATTTACTTTCCCTCCTTGTCGCATAACCTTGGGACGCCCTGTATATGTCTAATCATTTACAAAATACAGTTGTTTGGAAACCTGTAGCATCATTAGCGACATCGTCAGAAGGCGTGAAGTGTCATATTAGACAGGTGACATAGTAACGAGCGTACAAGGAGCTGCGTCATCATTGCGAAGTAGCCCTTCGTGGCCAGAATTGTTACCAGGCGCAAATATAAGATTTCTATGTATATAGGAGTAGGTACTGGTTCTAGATGATTTTGTGAATCAGCACACCCGTAAATTGTATCAAGCATTTTGGGGAAGGCATTGTTTCATACGAATGAAAAGATGTCGCACATTATGTTAAAAATTAATGAAGTTAATGTTGGTTCTATATTGCGAGCATTGATTCAGCCATGGCAATGAGTTAATGAGGTGAACGGCCGCAGGCGCGACAGAGCGTAGCTCTCACGGCTTGACGGTTCTGACAACATTTCTTATATACCAACAAACTCCGGAAATTAATTTAAAAAAAAACCTTACCAGAAAATCATGTTAAGCAATAAAGCACAATGCAGCACTAAAATGCTACAGAGAAAGCGAGCAAAGTGAAGCCACACTTCCGACGCACTTGCATTACATTAATAACTTTAATTTCAATACTAGATGAAAAAAAACCCGCCTGTATAATTCCCGTTCCCATGGGAATTCCGGGAAAATATACAGGATGTCCCATAAGTAGTACGACAAACGGAAATGGGAGATAGGTGGGCACGTCATCTACCAAATATCAAAAAATGACCTCAGTAAAAGTTGAGAAATTTCGATTATTCTGATTTTTTGAAAAATGTACACCCGCACTAAGATTTTGAGTTGTGATATCCGGAATTAATTATTTTTGCATTTATTTTTATTGGAAAATAATCTTGAATAGTTGTGTTATCTATCAGATACAAAAACCCATTTTCAAAAAACTATCGCATTTTTTTATTTATTTTTATTTAAATTTTGCCTCTCCTAAACTTTGGTCAAGATTTGATCTATCACAGTGAAAAAAAGTACATGACAACTGTTTAGCTTACTAGAGTTGGACCAAGATAAGTCTGCAGCGATTTCAATAGCACACGCCTTTGATCAATTATAACTGAAGATACACATTGCCGAACAAAATCCCTTTCAAAGAATGTCCGAACTTTTTTATTTGTTTGCATAACAATTAAAATCATCACCTACACAGAAATTTGAACCTAGTACTTACTTCATTACAGTCGAATTTCGGTTGACACTTGACAGCTAAACTTGACTGTTTCACGCAACGTACTGAGAAAAAAGAAGGCCACTTTTATCAAAGTGGCGCTCATTTGGCTCGGACATTTTCGGGCGCGCGACTGTGGATCTACAGTTATAATTGATCAAAGGCACACGCAGTGCATGTGTTATTTATACGTCATAATTTCATAGAAGTTTGACGTTCGCGTCATCCTTTTTCTTATATGCAGCCGGCGTCCATCGATTTATTAGACGTTGTCACGTCAAAAACCCCCGATTTTGAAACATTCTTCCGCTCCGCTTCGCTCCTATTGGTGTTAGCGTGATGAAATATAGCCTATAGCCGTCCTCGATAAATGGGCTATCTAACACTGAAAGAATTTTTCAAATCGGAGCAGTAGTTCCTAAGATTAGCGCGTTCAAACAAAAAACAAACAAACAAACTCTTCAGCTTTATAATATTAGTATAGATTTTGAATTTAAATTTAGCGGCGTTGGAAATCTTTGCGGCCAGTATTATTTTTAATAAAAAGTTTGGACTAGGCTTTGTAACCTGCAAGTTAACGTTCAAACAAAATCTCGCCTCAAATATAAATAAATCGTAACAAATTTGTCACAAAATGAATAGTACATTGTGCATCTAGGGCCGTAAGTAGGGGATTACTAACGAGTGTCAATTGCTTTTAATGACTCGAGTTTGTAATCCCCTTACTGCCCGTGATACACACAATGATTTTCATCACATTTCGAGGAAAAAAAACCAAAAAATAAAATTATTTTGCCTCTAAACATTTAAGGTGGAACGGCACGCTCTAGGCGCGAAATTCAAAAATTTTACATGTTTTAATTTATTGTGGGTAAACGGTGTAACTGTTTAACTTCTTATGGTATTTGCGCTTGTAATACAGTGTTCTTTATATTATTGTGTAAATCTTTTTAAGAATAAAACTATTAGCTTGAAATAAAAGTTGTCAAAGCGTTGAAAGTCCGAATTTCTATGTTTGACAACTTTTATATCAAGCTAACAGTTTTATTCTTATAAAGCTTTACACAATAATATAAAGAACACTGTTTTACAAGCGCAAATACCATAAGAAGTTAAACAGTTAAACCGTTTACCCACAATAAATTAAAAACTGTAAAAATTTTGAATTTCGCGCCTAGAGCGTGCGCTTCCACCTTAAATCGAATAAAATAATGGCTACCCGCCAATAAAGATTGTCACTTTTTTCGAGTCATCTACCATAGATAATGTAAACTGCGTTTAGCTTAGAATGGTCATACGGCCAGATTCTGCCAACATGTTAAAAAAATATTTACTAAAATTATTGCAAAACTATTTGATATAAATTTAAAATATAAAAATAACGATTTTTTATGAAGCATAGATAAAGCGATAAGCGTAGTTTTGTGTTGTAAAATTGGGTTATAGCTAAGTTTTAAAGATATAAATAAAACGTTGGCTGACTTGAAACCTCCTTAGTCTGAAATGTCTTGTTTGCATATTTTAAAACTAAAGTCAGGACTCCCTTGGGTAGAAAAACTGTACGTAAATCCATAACTCCCTTAAGAACAATTTAGGCCATTGTCATTTAGTATACAGGCATGGAATAACACCATTGACGAGCAAGTGTGATGAAAATAATTTTATTACAATTTAAGTGTATATTTACGAAGTAAAGATAGAAAAGGCCAATGACGAAAACTTTGACGGTTCGAGCAGTGAGGAACAAATGTTAAAATATTCTCAAAACTAACACGTGTTGTTTTGTTGAGCGTCCCCGAGCAAATGAGGAGCAGTGTGCGGGGGGATAGATAGCAATGGCATCCACGTTCAATTACACGTATTTTTATTAACAAAATTTGCCAAATAAGCATCGCTGACAAGAATGATGGATTATTCGTAACAATTTTTTAGCTTCATGATTTTGAATGAAATAGTGATGCAGTTATTCTTTTTTATACTGGGATTTTTAAACCATAAATATCAACAGTTATTTTTTTTTATGGTAATAATTGGGATACACCAAAAAAAAATAACCTATAGTTTTATATTTTTTTTTTGGAAAGCGTAGGCTATTTTAAGATACCATTTTTAGTCTGGTCAACATCTACCTTTTTGCATAAAACTTTTGTATATTCACCGAAAATTACGATCAAGGTGTCATTCGATTCGGAATATTATGTAGAGAGTTTAAGGAAAGGTCCCAATAGGGGCCAATAAAAATTAAAAAAGTTATAAGCAATTTTTTAAAAAAAATAATAGGAATTTGTTGTTTTTTTATTATCTCAAAAACTATCACAGATATTCAAAGTTTGAAAAAAGATCTGAAAAGAGCAGGAAATTTCCAAAAAAAAAAGTCCTACCTCATAGAACCGTATCTATAATATTTATAACTTTTACAGAGCCCTGAAATAGAGGTAAAAGCGGGTGGTCTGGCTTCCGCGCGCGATTCGTCACTCGCACACGGTAACAAAAAAAAATCATTTTAACATATTAAATATGAATATTAAAGAATAAAAAAATTTGAGGACTTTTGGGATACATAAATAAACAATAATCCGCAGGCAAAAAATTTTTATCTTCATTTTTTCATTAGTTATGCATTTGTTAACCAATAACTTTTTCTCAATTGAATGTTAACATTAAAAATCCGATTATTATTGAACTACAACCGTAGGATTTTTTTCACTTCGTGGAGTTATTCTTAAGAGACACAAAAATAGATCCCCGTTGGAAAAAACCAAAAATTTTAATTTTCCATTCATTTATTAACAATCAGTCAGTTATCTTAATCAGTCTTAATATGTCATTTCTGAGCAATTCAGTATAGTTAACCCTTTCAACGCCAACGACACATATAGGTGTCACAAAGTACAGTGTCAAAGTGATCTTGACACAATGACATTAGATTCAAAGCAGGTTTACGTTTTGTCGAGGCGCGGCGTTGAAAAGGTTAATAGATCACGATTATCTGTTAAGATTTTTTTTTACATTTTGAAAGGGTCTAGCAAGCTAAGCGAACAAGAAGTGCCCTCAACAACGGATTTGGTCATTCTTTCAGGCGGTGTACTGGCAAGTCCTATGAACACTCTACGCTTAATATCAGTCCTCGATCTTCTTTTGTTTTCGAGTTATTCAGGATAATGTAAAATAATCAGCGTATCATTGAAAGTGGCATATTTTGTAAACTATTCCAGTTAGATTAACCGAACAAAATAATATTTGACAATAATAAAATAGGCTACAAAATGCATATTTTTAAGGCGAGGTACCTCTAAGAAACGTAATTTTTAATTTCGTTTTATTTAGAAACGGTAATGATTAAACACGTGAAAAAAATATATGTTGCTTTTGAGACCTTTCTGTAAGTACGTCGGGCACTCGTTACATAATTGGACAAACTTCGCTCGATAGAAAAAAAATCCAAACATACCCCTATTTTGTACCTTTAAACTCATTTCATTTCAATATTATATACTACTTGATGTATTGAAAGTCACATCAAAATAAACGTCTGTAATGATGTAATGTCCGTCGGGTTTAATTTTGTTAATTTTGTAAAATATATAATTTTTAAGCCAATATTAACGAAGTTCACGGCACGATTTACTGGCGCCCCGCTGCCAGCCCGCCGCTCAGTCCCGAGCGGAACGTGTTGGAGGTCGGACGCTTGCCAATTTTTGAAGCGCTCCACATTACGACTAAATAGGTATCCTTGATGTGGGTAGTAGTATCATCATTTATTTCTGTTATTTACCACTACTCGTATTCAATGTAACCGCCACACACAAAAAGAAACACCCATCCACGCAACTATACACAGTACACAGTGTACAAAGAAAAACAGTACGGGCACAGAGTAAAAATGTAACCAGTTATTCAACTTCATACTAGAGCGCCCGAATCGACGCACGCACACAGCCAAGCGTATTACACGGCCGCTAAGTAATCTTCGGAATACAAAACAATGCTGCAGTCCCACGCGGTGCGCCGTCTATGACGCTTGGCTGTGTGCGTGCGTCAATTCGGGCTCTCTAGTATGAAGTTGAATAACTAGTTACATTTTTGCTCTGTGGTACGGGTCTATCAAATTTTTTAAAAGTGCCTGTAATATAAATTCGCAGTTAATGACAAAATTGCCACAGTACAAAGTTTACTAATGTTACCGCTGTAATCGTCGAAATGATAATTCTTATTATTTCAGCATGAAGGTGACAAAGATGACTGTTTCACACATCTAAATATACACGATGATTTTTAATCGGTGATCAGGAGTTGAAAAATCGTGATCCCTAGACAAAATGGAATTTAATAGATGAGATCTTAAAGCAATGAGGTCTCTGGTTAATTAATAAATTAAAAAAAATGTTAAAACTGCTTCCATCCACCGAATGCATGGTCATCGTACATTTGTTTTAGTTAAGTAGTTCCGTCAATTGTCATCGCTTTGGCGGGAAATTTGACAGATCTTCCGTCAAAGTTTGTTAAAGAAACTGACTTGTCAAAGAGGTTTCAGGCTCATAGACTAAACCATGCGTAGGGTGACAATGATTTTAATTAAAAAGTGATTTTCCAAATAATTATTGTTTAAAAAAATTGATGGAATTTTTCGTGTAACTGCGACTTAAACGTGGTCGCCATCGAATACTGATCTAGAAAAATTGGTTCCTGATCACCGATTAAAAATCATCGTGTATAAAAGAAGAAACTGACTGACTGACTGACTGAAATATCAACGCACAGCCCAAACGGCTGGGTCTAGAGATTCCAAATTGCCAAAAGGTTCCTTATAAGGTCTAGAGGTGCACTAAGAAAGGATTTTTCAAAATTCACAACTTAAGGGGGTGAGACGGGGGTCCGAAGTTTATATGGGGAAACATGATTAGTTAGACTATTTTATTCGAAATTTTTCAGGAGTACTAAAGATAAATGAGTAAACACGTGTTTCAGGTTTTTTGGGAATTCAACCCCTAAAAGAGGTCACAAGACCAACACTAGGGACAAGGTCTGGAAATCAATATGGGTATTGTTTCTATGGTTTAGGGACCTTATCGGGTCGCGCTGGTTACGAAAACAACAACAATTTTAAAATCCAACAAGGCGGACGTGGAATACCATCTCCCCCGGTGGGGTGCGAGGGGTTGAAATATCTAAATGTCAATATGGGTGTCGTTTTTATGTTTTTTTTGGGACGTAAATTACGAAAATGACATTGATTTTGAAATTTAATATTGTGGACTCCTGACACCTATCATTATCCTAAAGTTCATAATCTCAGTGACTTTTAGGTTATAATTAATATGGAAATGACAGGTGTCAGGATTTACTTCTTAACTGCCGACCACTATGTACAGGGTTATTTGTAATTCACTAGCATCCTTTTAACCCTAAACTCCTACCACTTAAACAAATGTTTTTTGTTTTACGGCTTTTGTCATAACTTAATGTTTTTGGTGTAATAACGTTATGAAAATTTGAGATTTCCTCTTATTTTTACGATACTCTGTGTATTTGTATGGGAAAAAAAGTGCATCATTTTAAAAAGTCGTAAAACAAAAAACATTTGTTTGAGTGATAGGAATTCAGGGTTAAGAGGATGTCAGTGAATTAAAAATAACCCTGTATATGCCCATTTTTTCATAAATCTTAAATTCGGTTTTTACAATATTGACTTAGACCGCTGACTACTGACACAGTGCCACTTTTAGCAATTTTTGTAGTGTGTGGGAGCGTGAGAAGTATGGTGTCATATGGCTTACGAGCTCCTGCGAGTGTATACATATTTTTGACCACTTGATCCGTGAAGAATGACCGACAACTACCGTTATTTGTATTTTAGCGCCATATATAGTTTAGTTTTGTATCTATCTGAAATTCTGGAACTGTACAAGCTGCGGACAAAGAAGTATCCACTTCGAAAACGTTTCATATTTTACATTTATAACACAAAAGTAATCTAAGTAATTGCACCTAAATATTTAAATTACAGCGTGATCTTGGTCTCGGTCGCAACTTACACTACTGTAAATTATATTACACTGTTGCTGGCAAGCGTGACCTCCGTCGGCGAGTTCACGGCGCGCGCGGCGATCGTAGCTTTTGCGCGGGCGGGGTGCGGGGTGTAAATTAACGTGGCGCGCTTCAAGAACCTCGCCTTAACCCGCATCATGTCCTTATACTTCAGTATGTAAAAAATATTTTTAATATTCTTCTGATTTTTTTTTTACTTCTCACGGAGGAACACCTTCAAAAAAAATATGCAAGAGTAGCCACTAGATCCCGCTACATACACATTGCATCAATCTTCGTGCGTCATGTCAAAAAAAACATTATCGAACAAGTAGTTACGTACGAGCATATAGGTAAGGACCGTATCAGAAAGAAAGTAGACAGGTTAAAACTGATATAATTTTTTTACTAAGTAAGTTTTGAAAATGAAACAGAAAAAAACTAAAATATAACAGCTTTTTTCAACTTTCTTTAAAAAAAAACTGCGGAGAGACCCGTATTTAGCTTGTAATCTTGCTTTCTTTTTGATGTCCTTCATCAAGTTTTGGACGAGAGTATTTTTTACATTTCCCGACACTCTCTCCTACTTTTTTTGCAGTCATCGACTGATTTTGCAGCTTTAACATTTTTTAGAGCTGTACACTTCATTGTTATCCCAGCGCCTTTCTATAGGGCGGATTTCAGGGCGGTTTGGGGATTCATGTCTTTTTCGACTATATCAACCTTGTGGGTATTATACCATTCCTGTGTTGTTTTCGGGTACTGGCATGATGCCAGTAAGGCCAAAATAATGTTGGCTTTCTGTGATTTTCAATTGGGATGTCCCAATTTTTGGCAACGTATAATAAATCGAAAACCGTTTGGAGAAATAGGCTTTGTGAAGCGTTTTCAGAAATCAGATTCCAAAAATATGATAATCTGAATTAAATAAAGAAAATTTAAGTAATGACCTTCATTTGACCCCTGCAGTGAATCGTCACAAAGGCAGATATAAAGCAGGTCTACACTCTAAAGCAAATTGACAGTTTGAAATGTTGCTATCCTGCTTATAATAGCAAAGAGTGACAAAGACAGAACTTTAATCACATGATGCACACCTGGCTTTAAACAGTTGTCATTTATCATAAAGTCCGAAATGTATACAATACTCGCAATATATTTTTACAAATTTAATTATTAAATTACTGCGTTACAAGTAAATATGAAAGAATTTAAATATCAGATTTTAATAAAAAATATCTATTTACTATCACACCATTAAACAAACAGGAATAATCGCAGCTAAAAGAAGAGAAATAAATAAAACTATTTATTCATGGTTCATTTAGGACCCTAAGCCGTGCTTGTAATATTGACAGTGACAAGACAAATCAGGGGCACTACTACAAAATTCGAAGTTCGTATCGTATCATCCCTCTCACTCTCGTGTCAAATCATATT
Organism: Archips xylosteana; assembly: GCA_947563465.1. Taxonomy (NCBI): domain Eukaryota; kingdom Metazoa; phylum Arthropoda; class Insecta; order Lepidoptera; family Tortricidae; genus Archips; species Archips xylosteana. The sequence goes on from OX387343.1 coordinate 20,434,217, forward strand.
AGCGTGAGCGGGACGGCATGAAACGAAGTTCGAATTATGCACTTCGTAGTAGGGTCTCAGTAGTGCCGTGGTAGTGCCACAGATTATGTTATGTACGACTTGAATTTTTCTAGGCTATGGAACGTGGCTCTCTCACTGTGACGTCATCCAACGTATTTCTAAAAAAAATTATAAAAAATTAAATACTCAACCAAATTCAAAATCGATGAAAATGGTGCCTTAAAATATCCTATTCTTTCCAAAAAAAATATAAAAACTATAGGTTATTTTTTTTGGTGCATCCCAATTGGAGACAGTCGTCTTTTTTCAAGCACTCTACGATATACGTCAGGATTTAAGTTACCTGTGGTGAAAAAACATTTCTAATGCATGCCACTTTGACAAAGTGCTTGCCAAACTACCGTCTTTTCACCAAATTTCTCAACACTAATTGTTTTATCCTTTTGAGAAACTGTTCTGCCAGCTGGTACGGTGAAAAACTAAGGTCCGGCAGTGTAATAAAGTCTAGTTTGCAATATGTTTCATCCTCCAAAATAATACATTGCTTTTTTCTTGTTCAGTAGATGATCATACAGTTTTTTTGTCTGTTTTCTAACTGATGCCACTTGTTTTTTGTCGCTTTTAGGTTGTTTTTGTTTTTTAAATGTCTTTAGGTTGTATTTTTTTTGACAAAGAAGTTTTGGCCTTTTTGGCAGAATCTCGGTCAGAAAGGGTTGAATTTTGTAATAACATTCGTACTAGTTTCTTTTGCAATGCAGGGCCCATTGTCTTTGCTTTCTGCTATTTATAATTTCTCGTGATGGGCAGGGAAAAACAGCAAATACTGACTACAAATATGACCATATTAAATACCAACACAAAACCCTGATACCTCAGTTAGAATGTAAATGTTCGAACACAGACGATTCCTCAATGTTTTTATTTAATGTAATCCCTCCTACATGTATTTTATACATACAAAGTAAGAAGCCGGATAGTCGGCGCTATTTGCCGACTAATCGCCGACTACGACAGTTGCCGGATAGTCGGCTTTACCGACTAGTCGGCGACTAGTGGGCACATCACTAAGTCACTCAGTTTCTTTTTATTTTCATAATGAGATATCTTGCTTCGATTTAGCATCTTTAATATGTTATGTCCATAATCTCCTAATCGTAAACCAAGTCGTTTAGCCTACCCCAGACGAAAAAAAAACAACTGGAGTTATGTTATGTCAGGACTGCGAACGAGTCGTGTAGTCAGTACCGTCGTAGTCGTACTCGTGTACTTGCACTGTATGGAAATGAGGTATCTTTGTTTGGAAGTACTTTATTTTTACTACTTAATTAGTACTTAATTTGTACGCGTAAAACGCTGTTACTTTTTTTTGTAGACACGTAAAGTTAAAAAAGTATTTGAGTTTTTTTTCTCGGCACGTCGTAAGGAGTTTTTTTTAACCAATCTAGCAGTAATAGGCTTATTTGAATTTATATTGAAGAACCAGGATATTTCGAAGGCAAAACACTAAAATTAATTCAATACAGGCTATACAGGTGTTAAATTCAAAATAATATGGTAAAAAGTGATTTTTCAAAAAAAAAAATACTAATTGCCATTTCTCAAAAACCATGCAACTTGGCATAATACTAAATGTGGTCAAAAATGTTCAAAATGACTCTAACTATCATCCCTTTAAACAGGTACACTTGACTGCCAAACACCCTGTATTTTAAATTCAATGGGACCGTGTCTCTGTAACCATTCCTCTAGGATCATAGAGGTGCAGTAAAAAGGGATTTTTGGAATTTCCCGCGGGATAGCGCTCGGGAGTTAACCATAAACTTTATTTGTGCGCGGACGAAGTCGCGGGAAAATGCTAGTATGTTATATTAAAAAAAAATTGAACTTAAACTTTAAACTTGCGTTTGTGCGTGCGCGCGTGTGTGCATGCGTGTGTGCGTTCGTGCTTGCGTGTGTGTGTTTATTTATGTTTAGGGTTAATCTCTGAAACACGAGACCGAAAGTAAACAAAGATGCAGGCAACAGCTAGTACAGCATAACTTAAAGTGTTGTGTTTTGCTATCCTAGCTTGCGATCATAGGCTCACCGACACTCATCGGCGTATTGGTTCAATTATTCACACGACATGCCGCTGCCAGCCGCATCATCCCGCTGCTGCCAAATTAAAAGTAAATAACGAAATGAAAACAAGCGGCTCTGCGTCGCTAGGGACTCGCAAACCTTTTACCGTTGTAGAGTAAGCAAGCAAACAAGTATAGCTAACAGACTATGGTATTATCGAGTATCTGTTGCTATTAATGCCAACAAAGATTAAACATAACTATAAGGGGGTGTTTCACCACCTTATTGTCAAACTGCTGGTTACGTAATCAATGAATAAACTAAGTCCTGAACAAATCTGTCGGTTAGTGTTTTTTCAGTTTTACCACTCCGGTCCTGTGTAAACTAAGTTCCACTTAACTAATCGTCAGTTTAACAAAAATTCGGAATGGCAACGTCGCATTTCACGACCACGCGTTCCTGTTCGCACACTTTCGTTCAAAGAGTCGCTAATTATTAAAGCAAAAGAAATCGTTTACCTATGTAATTTTTAAATACATATATTTTTTTGCATGAACAAATGTGTAACATTATAATTGATCCAAAAACGGCATTTACTTATGATACTTTGTTGAAAAATAAAATCACGTAAAACGAATCGAAAAGTGGCGCCAAACCATTTGACAGATTAACTTTTTTTTTAAACGCGATGTACAAGTTCAGATAGAACAAACGATTGCGCCACTAAAAAAAAGTCTGTAATTAAAAAATATTACGGAATTTTGGATTTATTTTTACATACTAAAAGCGTACTTACCTATATTTATTTATTCAAATCTTGATATTTAAATTCTTATTAGCAATTAAAAAATGAAAAATACTTTGATTTATTTTTCTGAAAGCGGCTGAAGGGCTCTGCAACCTTGGCCACAAAAAAATAAACTACTTAACTAATTAAAAAGTTATGTGACGGGTTAAAATGCTAAATGCCACCTGATCTGATGGTCGAATTAAGGAACAGTTTTGTCCGTCACTTAGCGGTAATCAAGACTCTTGAAACAGAAATTTTAATTACATAAAGAGAAGAAAGAAAGAAAGAAATACATTTATTTACAACAACACAAGACACATCATCAATATTTTACAAAACAAAAGACAACACGAAAGCTAAAGATAGAATGTGTCATTGCGGTTGCAAATCGGACACTGGCTCAGCATAATGCTGAGGCGTTTATAGCACCCCAGCGCTGATTTTCAGCCAGCACCGTTGGTGACACCCGGATCGTTGTAAGTATAGATAAATAAATAAATAAATAATTAAATAAATAAACTGCACACTAATAGCTACATAAGACTAGATGCGTAAATAAATAATTTGTAGATTATAAAAAAACAAAGAATAATCACTCAAACATATGTAAATACTATACCTCACCTGCCAACAAACAAGGCTACATCTGACAAATAAGGTTATGATTAAGCTAATCTGAACTTTAAAAAAGTGGTGAATCAGCCACTTAGTCTATATAAGCGGTTATAACACACCTTATAAACCTGCATTGAAAAATCACTTTTTCCTGATAATTTGATAATAGGCACAATTAGACCAAATACCTAAAACGCCTTCATTGGCATCTTGCGTTTAAGGTAACTCGATCAAGGGGGCAGAAAACCTGTACAAATAAAGGCTGTAGCCGTGTTCCTATACAAAATTAGGCTTTCTATCAAATGTTCCAGTTATTCTATTTTTAGATACTCCTTGTAGACAAAGCTCTGTTCCCAAAAGAGGAACCAGTTTTCGTAATATGGCGGTTTGTTTTTTTTTTCACTATTTAATTATTTTCTTGAATTTGGTCTTTGCGATTTATTTCATTTTTTGGTAGGCTAACTCAGCGAACGAAAAAAGAATAGAACGCGAGCTTCCTGCAAAATTTCAGTTTAAACAGGGCAATTATTCCAACTACGCATGCGCCTTGTAGTACCAATAAGAAATAGCTAAAATATCAGCCGATTTTCTATTACCCACAGCAAATAAACGTGATTGGTCAATTTCGAAATGAATGGCTGGGATTGTATCCTAGCTCTGACGTTTTATGTCTAAAATGGCGGTGACAGTGAGAACGCTTAACCGATGGATGGTTGCATGCAACGAAGAGTCATTTTCGTAGGCTAACTCGTCGTAATTAATTACATTTGATTTTAAGCTTTATTTTGATTTAAAATATCATAAGATAACTAACTTAATTAGGTGTTAATAGGTACCTTTAAACACTATGCGTATAAAACCGACTACAAAAAACTGCACTTAAGAGGATTTATACGTGTTGAGTTGGCAACGTTGCATTTATGTTAGTTTTTCTCGATTATTCCATAAAAATTGAATGAAAATTAAAAATGTTTTGTATACAAATTGTTCTAATATATAAGTTAATGTGTCTACTGCAATAATAATTCGTGATAGACTTTAATTTTCCTTAAAAACGAACAAATTATTACCTAACGGTTTTTAAAGAAAATAAAAGTCTTATCACGAATTATTATTGCAGTAGACACATTAACTTACATATTAGAACAATTTGTATACAAAACATATTTGATTTTCATTAAATTTTTATGGAATAATCGAGAAAAACTAACAAAAATGCAACGTTGCCAGCTCAGCAGGTATAAACCCTCTTAAACGATAGAAAGATAACTCCGTAATTTCATTTCTTTAATTTACTTACAATTTATCTTTTATCAACTCAATGTATACAATAAATGTTATTTCGGATTCTGTGATATCTAAATAACTATTCAAAATTGTCGATTTTAGTAAGTTGTTGTACTGTAACATTATTTGGATAGCTAAATTTCACAGTTATTTTCTTACTTTTTAGTGCAGTTTTTGTCCCTTTTATTGTTTTTGTTAAAAAATAAATTTATTTCTGACTTTTCTCGTATATTTAATTAGTCTAATTAGAATCAAATATCTAGTTAAGATAATCCAGATCAATTGCAATAAATAGAAAAAACATTGTTAGCACTATATTCCTAAACTGTATGAAAACTTATGAAATTGCACTACCTTTTTTCGAACAACGCTTAGAAATTGTTATGTGCGTGCATGAAGCCATGTATCTCAACAAATAAAAATTTAAATGTTTAATAGGTATCTTAGGTACCCTTTTATCACCTATAAACATTTTGATGATGTAAGGTGGCATAACACCATCCCTATACAAAATCTGTTACGATTTAAAAAATGAAACATGTATGTTTACGGCTTTATTTGCATATGAAAAGTGATTCCATCTTTTTTTATGTTTTCCAGAGTGATTAACACACCATTTCACAGCACAATAAGGCTTATTTTTTTATTTTTCTGACCACTTCATACAACTGTTACGCTGCGCCGCCATGTGCAAACTAAAAAGCCGTTTGACACAGTTTTGATGCCCCACCTTCTTTGACACAGTTTAGGTGGTGTCGTTTTGCGATACTAGTTGTGATTCTATGTTTTTTTCGTTCGCTGGCTATACTACATATTAAAAAACTCATCACTACAAAAAATATTGTCTGAAATTTTAGTTCAAATATATGTCAAAATAATGGAAACTATAATTTGACAATTTTTTTTGGTGTTCTGGTATAGCGGCACCTACAGTTTTTATTTCATGAATTGCCCATCTATAGACCTCCTACATTTATTAAATTCAAAATATTAGCTTTGGTATTTCATGACAAAAACTAACTACAAATAAAATTATTCCTTTGTTGTTTCAATGTTTTTATAGGATTGCTTTAATTACTTGTTTGAACGAAATTAAATGTCCCCAAATAGCTAAAAAACATATTTATTTCATCACTCATTATTCATTAGGCACAAATAATTTTACGGCAAAGTCATGGTAGTGACAAGTTTTTTGCATGAATAACCAAAGCTAATATTTTGAATTTAATACAGGGTTATTTGTAATTCACTAGCACCCTTTTAACCCTTAACTCCTACCACTTAAACAAATGTTTTTTTGTTTTACGACTTTTGTCATAACTTAATATTTTTGGTGTAATAACGTTTTGAAAATTTGAGATTTCCTCTTATTTTTACGATACTCTGTGTATTTGTATGGGAAAAAAAGTGCTTCATTTTAAAAAGTCGTAAAACAAAAAACATTTGAGTGATAGGAATTCAGGGTTAAGAGGATCTCAGTGAATTAAAAATAACCCTGTATATTTTATGTAGTAGGACTATAGATGGGCAAATTCATGAAATAAAAACTGTAGGTTCCGCTATACCACAACACCAAAAAAAAAATTGTCAAATTATAGTTTCCATTATTTTGACATATATTTCAACTAAAGTTTCAGAAAGTATTTTTTGTAGTGATGAGTTTTAATATGTAAGTATAGCCTTCCAAAAAATCAAATAAATCGCAAAGACCAAATTCAAGAAAATAATTAAAAAGTGAAAAAAAAAAACAAACTGCCATATTACGAAAACTGACAAGTGTACATGGTTCGTTTTTTGGAAACAGAACTTTGCCTACAAGGAGTATCTAAAAATAAAATAACTGGAACATTTGATAGAAAGGCTAATTTTGTATAGAAACACGGCTACAGTCTTTTGATCTTCTTTGTAAATGGGCCCATGACGTAGGATTATATAAACTTACTAGCTGTTGCCCGCGACTCCGTCCGCGAAGAGTAGTGGCATACAAAATACCCTACGACCTATTCTCAGACCTACCGAATACAGAAAAAAAAGTTTCATGAGAATCGGTCAAACCGTTTCGGAGGAGTTCGGTAACAAACACCGTGACATGAGATTTTTATATATTAGATAATATAAATTATTCTAAAACTAAACCCGTGCATATACAATCCACTTGTTTAAAAACGCTCTACAAACCCAAACGCCCTAATATTGTAGCTCATAGCCACTGAATTCAACTGTGAGAGACGAGCTGGTCACTGAGCATACATACCTTGGCTTGGTTATAGATAGTAACTTTAACGAGACCTAAGTCAATGTGCCCAAATTAGCCAGGAAGAAGTTACAGGGTGATGAGACAAAGCTTCTTGAGTATAGTAATTGTCTGTTTCCCAGTATTGGCAAAAAATTAATTCGAATTGACGATTGAGGATTGACCGATCAATTCGAATTGACGATTGACGAAACTAATTCTAAATCTACTGATTGAAGATTGACGATTACTAATCGTTAATTCGAATTGATCGGTCAATCCTCAATCGTCATTTCGGATTGACGATTACTTTGTATGTACCTACCTAATGTCCTTTTTATTAAGGCCATTTTTCGAAACTGACCAAATGCGTTCAAAAGCGGAGTCTGAGTTTACCAAAGGTTCCGACAAAGGTTTCGAAACATGTTTCCGACGGCAATATGAAGGATGTCCTTTTTGGAATTTTCGGGACTTTCCTTGAAATTAACCGATAGCGTTCAAAATCGATATCTGAGGTGCCCAAAGGTTTCGAAACTTGTTTCCGAGGGAAATATTGAGAGATGCCCTTTTTTGGGACATTTCTAGAAATTACCCGATTGCGTTTAAAATCGATATCTCAATATCGACTTTAAGTCCAGTAAGTAAGTCCCAAAAAAGGACACCTTTGAAAAGTAATCTTAGGGAATTGTTTATCTAGATTGAGAATTGATTTAATCCGAATTGAGGATTGATGCGTTAATTCCAATTGATTTAATCGGATTGACGCGTCAATTCGATTGATCAATCCGGATTGATTTAGTTGAGTAAAAAACTGATTTAGTTCAGTAAAGAAGGTACTTCACTGTGAAATAAACAAATTACATATTTTGAAAAAGTATGCTAGATCCCACAAACTTCACAAACTGGAATATTTGCTGAAATGTGTATTTCCTAAATGCACCAATGTATACGGAATACGCACATGGCAGTGCATGTTACCAAATATACTCAATGAGATACCGTCTAACACATATAACAGGATATGTGACAATCCTATTGGATGTAAGAAAATTGTCAAGTCTTTTTTTCTGAGTTGTATTGTAAAGTTTCTTAACAGAAACTTCAGGTTTCGTTTTTGTTGTTCAGTTTTTATAATGTTAAATGAGCGACTGACAGCGGCAGTTAAATTCTGCTGAGTTTTCGCCCGCTGTTCTTAATATTCAATGTAAAAAAAAATTGCTTATAAATAAATTTAAAAAAAATATACATATGTAAAATGTTGCCAAGACGAGACCATATTCCTTGCACAAAAAGTTAGCCAAGCTTCCTAACTCTACACGCCCAACTTCACAAACTTTACACCTTAGTCAAAATATCAGGCTTGGCCGTTTAGCTACCGTCACAACACACGTAAAGTGAAAATTTTATTGTTATTTATTTATACATAATCTATTTATTGCTGTTCATTACTTTTCTAATCTAACACCTGACGCAATCTCGTGGCTAAGGACCCTGAATGTGTATTTATAGCTAGTTTGTAGTTTCTTTCTTTAGTGTAATTGTTTAATGTTTTACGCCATACGATTAAATAATTACTTTTCTATTATACAATAAATAGGTAAATTTCCTTCACCATAATGTTACCATGGTGTTCTCTAAAATGTCTCTATACACACACATGCTGATTCATAATACCGCCAATTTGCACCAATGGTCCCACGCCATGCCAAGAAAAATAACCCCACAATTTAATATTAAATTGTGGGAATATTCCCGCCGCCATGTTTCACTGTTACGGTAGTGTACTTGGGATTGAAAGCCATATTTGGTGGTAGGTGTACGTTGATTTCACCGTCAGATCCTATTCTGTTTATTTTAGTTTCCTCCGGCCATAGTACTTGCTTCCACTGAGACAAAGTGCATCTCTGTTTTCCTTGCTTACTCATGGTTTCTTACGAGCTACTCTCCAAATAAATTCGCTTCGGCCAGACCGGGTTGAGGCCTGAAGACCTTACTTGTATTTAGCCTTGGCATTAAAAACGTTTCAGTAGTACACTGACCAATTCGCACTCCCAGTACAACAGTGCATCATCTCGAAATAATACACCATTTTAATTTAGACTTTCCGGAAATTAAGTAAAGTCTAAATTAAAATGGTGTATTATTTCGAGATGATGCAGTGTTGTACTGGGAGTGCGAATTATGCAAAATGACTTGTTTATCTAATGCTATTACAAAATTGTCTAAAGGCCCATTTACATTATAGAACTTTCTTGCACTTTCCATACAATAAAATTGAGGCAATAGATAGAACATTGCTCAGTCTAAACCTAAGGTTTTTCTACGTTGAGACAGCAATGTTTTATTGCCTCAATTTAATTGTATGGAAAGTGCAAGAAAGTTGTATAATGTAAATGGGCCTTTAGTTTCAGGAAGACTTTCTTAGCAAAGCGTCTAGGTCGTGAAATGCACAAGTAGGCCGAATGTCCCAATTGTATAAGGTCTTGATTGTATTAAGGACTATGTAATCAAAAGATCTAGTTTGTTTTATGTCTTAGTTATATATAAAAATAATGTGGAAGTGGATGAAACATCATAATTGCTAAACGACTACGTTGTATGAAAAATACTTACTTAACTGCAGATTATCATTTTGTGAAACAGAGAGCAATGAACACACAGAAGAAATTCAGTTGCATTAGAAATGACTTGTCAGTGTCAAGTCAATATCTACTTAATTATCAATGTAGGCAAGTGACATGTTAATTGAATTTGAAGTACAGGGAGGTGATAATAAAATAAATCATTGTCATTATACTACCTGGACAAATTGCTACTTAAGACATTTTTTATACTTAACGATTAAACTACACAGCCTTTATACCATAAAGACATTCTACAATATTGGACGTGAGGATTATCCAGACCATTTACCTATTAAAACATGTCGTTTTATAGCTAAGTCATTCAGTCTAGTATGTCTTATATAGCAATGAGGGCATTTTACAGTCCAAGACATTTTGCTACGCTGACAAATATATAACTAAGGTGCTCTGCTCGCCAAGCCTAAATGCAAGTAAGGCCTTCAAGACCCAACTCGCCAGACCACATTATTTCTCAAAAAATGGACGTTTTATCTCAATAAAAGACAGTGTAGGATATTTTTTTCGTCTTCATAACAATTAAGGCGTCAGTTCGTGGGCTTGTCTTACGTGGACGTTGTTTCGCGTTAAATACTTTAGTTTTCTAAAATTTATGGTATTGGGCAACCTTTCGATGTGTCCATGTCCTCTCTAAAACAAATGTTACTATGATGTTTCTGATGGAGGCATCAGATCTATGGTTTTTACCAATTTTTAACCCCCGACACAAAAAGAGAGGGGTGTTATAAGTTTTTCTCAAACATGCTATGTAATATTGACGTTATGTTCCTTATAATACGCCACAAACTGTCACGTTGCAGGTGCGCCTAGACGAGAGGTCAATAATGGAATTTCATACAAAATTGCTGGCCTTGGCCAGCAAAGTGATCGTCTATTGTTTTATGTGACACAGCACCATGACGTTTAATAGGTCGACGTGGTCGACGTGGATGGATGAATGGATGGTGGACGGACGGACGGACGGACGGACGGACGGACGGATGGATGGATCGATGGATGGATGGATGGATGGATGGATCGATGGAACGATGGATCGATGGATCAATGGATGGATGGATCGATGGATGGATGGATGGATGGATGGATGGATCGATGGATGGATAGATAGATGGATGGATGGATGGATCGATGGATCGATGGATGGATGGATGGATGGATGAATCGATGAATCGATGGATCGATGGATGGATGGATGGATGGATGGATCGATGGATCGATGGATGGATGGATCGATGGATGGATGGATGGACGGATGGATTGATGGATCGATGGATCGATCGATGGATGGATGGATCCATGGATCGATGGATCGATCGATGGATAGATGGATGGATCGATGGATGGATGGATCGATCGATGGATCGATGGATCGCTGGATCGATGGATCGATCGATGGATGGTTCGATGGATGGATGGATAGATCGATCGATTGATCGATTGATCGATGGATCGATGGATCGATGGATCGATGACGATGACGATGACGATGATGATGATGATGATGATGATGATGATGATGATGATGATGCATGTTTGAGAAAAACTCTATACAAGCCTTGGCCACGAACAGGGATTGCCGGCCTTGTATCTCTAGATGGCCTCGTCCACACTCGGCCATCTATAACTACTCGGCCGGTAATCCCCTATTTCGCGGCCGCTGCAGTAATGTACTATAACCGCTATGTTCGTTCTTGCGTGCGTGCGTCTGTGCATCTGTCCGTCTGTGCGTCTGTGTGTGGTATCATAGCTCATAAACGAGTAAACCGATTTGGATGCAGTTTTTATTAATCGAAAGCAGGTTTCTTGGTGATAGGTCTTAGACATGTTTCATCAAAATTGGTTAAGCCGTTTTAAAGTTATCAGCTCTTTTGTTAGCTACGAAAGGGATCTTAGACTCATAACGGGCATTTAATTTATGTTTAAACATATGTGTGACACAATTTTGCCTTGAGGTTTTTAAAAATTTAAGTTTACGTAGGGCGTTCAATAAATTCTCGGTATAGGAATGAAAACAAAAGAATGCGATAGTGAGTTTTTTTTTATTTTTCAATATATTCCCCTCTATGTTTATACACTTATTAGATCGGTCGATTATTTTTTTTAAACCCTCATATAAATATTTTTTGTCTTTGGTGACAAAATGATCCTGAACTGCTGCATTCAACGCTTCATCGTCAGAAAATCGGTTTCCTCGAAGATCTTTTTTGAGGTTGGGAAACAAAAAGAAGTCGCTAGGGGCTAAATCTGGACTATACGGCGAATGAGTTAAAGTTTCGAACCCGGATTCAAGAGCAGCGGCCTTGGCAATACGAGCCGTATGCACCGGGGCGTTGTCATGCAGCAGCAGAACTCCTTTGGTTAACTTTCCTCTCCTCTTCTCTTAGATGGCTTCCCTTAATTGGCGTAGAATGTTAGCGTAGTACTCTCCGGTAATAACCCTTTGATTTAAAATCGATTAGTAATATTCCTTCAGAATCCCAGAATATTGTGGCCATGACTTTACCAGCTGAAGGCATGACCTTGAACTTCTTTGGATGAGGTGTTCCTTTAATATGCCACTGCATGGACTTTTGCTTGCTCTCAGGATCATAATGATGAACCCAGGTTTCATCTCCGGTAACAATTCTTCGAAGTACCTCATCAGGATTTTCACCGCACATGTCAATAAACTTGGAACAACAAGCTACACGCGTTTCTTTCTGAAGCGGTGACAGCATACGCGGCACCCATCGCGCACTTACTTTTGACATATTAAGGTGGTCATGGATAATATCATGATATTATTACATGGTACATGTACCTACAGTACCAATAGAAAGATTGGTCCTTTGTGCTATAGATTTCACCTTCACTCGACCATCTTCTAAAATTATTTTCTCCACTTTATTTACATTTTCTGGTGAAGTAGCCTCAACAGGCCGACCAGCCCTAGGGTCATCTTTGATGCTCTCCCTCCCACGCTTTAATTCACTAGACCACTTTTGTATCGTAGATAAAGAAGGAGCAGACTCACGGTAAACAGAATCCATTTCTTCTTTTATGGTCTTATGATTTTTCCCCTGTTTTGTTAAGAATTTTATGACGGCTCGGTGCTCTAATTTATTTAACATTGCAAAATCGTTCATGGTGATCACGTCTATTCCGCTGTTAACGAGAAACAAAAGAACTTACCAGTTCGAATTTTACTTTTTATACTGTCAATAAATGACACTTAGCGGCCAGTATCAAAAAAAAACTAAAGAGGTTTGAAATATATCAATACCGAGAATTTATTGAACGCCCCTCGTATATTATTACCACTGAGTTATATAATCTAGAGTGACAAACTTCATACTACCGCCTCAACAAAACGCGTGCCAGTTTTGAAATTTGACAACGTAGCTTTGAAATCAACAAAATAATAAATGAGACATATGTTTGTCTCTCTTCCACTAGTATGCTCGCATTGCGCCGTTTATGAATGTGATAAAGATGACGATATTTAAGGCTTGGTGTTGCTTACCTTACGCAAATTTCCCCCTAAATAATAAATTACACGAAGAGTTTTTTTATTAGTTCATAATGTTAACTGGGTGGACAAAACCATAATTAATTGGGTTTCAAATACTACTACTACTACTGCACCTACTAGCAGCTGTTGCCAGTGCCATTTTATAATATTAGTGCGAATTAAGTTTATCTATTGAAAGGCGTAAAATAAAACGAAAGTTTTTTTCATAACACAAATATAATATAATAAAACCACAATATAGAAAACACAATGACCATTAAAATAGATATATGTAAGTATTTTTTTCTCGGACGTTTTATTTTTTTTTGTTTTTATTTTTTTCTGGGTACAATTTATTTTAATCATTTATTTATTATACCTATACTCAAACCCGAGGTAGCCTAGTGGTTCGACCTATGGCGTCTCAACCAGAGGTTCGTTGGTTTCGAATCCGAGCTCGCACTTTCGAGTTCGCTTCACGTTCACTTATGCATGAGTGAACGTAACCACCATCTGTTGTTTTTTTTTATGTTGCTCAAGAAAATGTTTCGAGCAAATTTTTGTTGATTTTGTAGGTAGACAGACGGTTTCCCGTCTTAGTAATCTGATTTTTTCTATCCAGATCCGACGGCGCACTTCATCTTTCGGTACCCTACAAAGTAAACATGCAACATAAATTTAATAGCACAGGTTAAATAGAGATTCCATACAATATGCGAAATTCCCCCTAAAGGTTGGGAAAACCAAACTATGATTATACTGGCCACACTGAACTTACAGTTCGATATTAGATATTTTTATTAGTTTTTGGTCACATACAGAATAATATGAGTAACTGAAAACTGAACTTACGCATGAAAAGTAATGCCACTTGCTTTATTGTGTGTGTTGATAGCGGAATCGCAAGATTTTACCGTGTATTTCCCCATTTTTCGCCCGGTATGTAACGGTCGGTGTCACAACGACGACTGATTAGCTGTCAGTTGAGTTCGAGACTGCAGTCTACATCTGAGGTTCCTCATGTTTGCGATCTGTCTACAAATCTAGTTTGTATTACATCAATGATTATTACCAGTGATCGTAGATTTTTAGCATTTTTGGTGCGATGACGTCAAATGACACACGACAGCGACCTAGGGTTGTCGACGTGTATAATATGATTGACGTTTAAAATAATGTAATATTATGTTGTCGTTGAAAATAAAACGCTAAATTTTTTACTTAATCTTTTGATTAACATCATTTCGTTTTTATTATATATGTTTTAATGTTTCTCGTCAAAACATATTTCAATCGTGTAATTTTTTTAGCACAATAAATATCAAAGAATGTTCCTTTAGTTCCTCCATTGTGTTCAATCAATTAATAATTATTACTTATTTTCACACACAAAATCAACGCAACTGTTTTTTAGCATTTGACGGGACGAAAGAAGAAATATTTATGGACTGCCATTACGCATTATACTGTCAATGCAAATATACAGCAGAAAAGTTAGTATATCAATTTCTAATCATAAATAATAACACATTTTCTCATCATAATAGTAAATTAACCCTTCATTTCATTATGCATATTGGGTCGGGCTTTACATATTCTAAGAATATTTTCTGTATTTTCGATTTCTACTGCACACCTCAAAAAACACAAACAATACAGAATACAGAACATAAAACTTAATAAAAATAGAGGTAGATAACAGGCGTTCTTCGAGACGAGATTTGAATCGTTTTTTTTTTTAATTTATATTTAATTTCCAACCATCTCTACATTATTAATTTTTAAGTTATTACTTAGTTCTAAATGCCTTTGATTTTATTTGATCCTTGGTTCAAACAATTTAATATTGGGCGCTACTGACAACCCTAGCACTGCACCAAAAATGCTACAAAATCTTCGATCATTGATTATTACTAACCTTCTCAAGCACGAAATAATAGTAGAATAGGCAAAAAACAGACAGCCAAGTGACCGATTGTTTTGGGAGATAAGAGGTTTCGAACATACTGCTCTTAATTAGATTGCCAGTATTCAAGTAATTTAAAACGTAACAAGTTTATTTATGTACATATATGTTTACAAACTTATGTATGCGAACAAAACTATTTTACTGGTACCTTTAATTTTTTAATTAAGCTTTAATTGACACTTATTACTTGTATTGTGCTGAATTATGTAACTTATAGTAGTCTTTTCTATATCTTGTTATGTAAAATTTGTTTGCCCTTAATTAGTGGGCTACGATACATCAACGATAATAAACTCTAGTGGGGAAAAATACGACTGGGGCTTCTTCTAAGCGTAATAAACGTTTTTGGGATACTGGTCTAGCTACCTACTCTTAAGTTGATTCTGCTATGGCAAATATTTTTGATTATGAGACTGATAGAACTCTTTGTACAGTACATATGTTCACGTTAGTTTTTTTTTGTTTCAGGTAACCGTGATTTTGAAAGATTCATTTTGTATTTAAATGATAAGGTAAAGTGTGGAATAATAATATGAACTATACAGGATTATTTGTAATTCACTAGCATCCTTTTAACCCTAAACTCCTACCACTTAAACAAACGTTTTTTGTTTTACAGCTTTTGTCATAACTTAATATATTTGGTGTAATAACGTTTTGAAAATTTGAGATTTCCTCTTATTTTTACGATACTTTGTGTATTTGTATGGGAAAAAAAGTGCTTCATTTTAAAAAGTCGTAGAACAAAAAACATTTGTTTGAGTGATAGGAATTCAGGGTTAAGAGGATGTCAGTCAATTACAAATAACCCTGTATAAATATGTTTTATAAATTTCAAGGATATTAGGTAAATAGTGGATGATTGCTTTTGCTAGTTATTTTTCTTTTTTTTCTACATTGTTAAATATATGTGATATCCTAACACATAAACATCATCACTTTTCTATACCTTCCAGGTAAATATTGAAAAACTTACGCCCCTATAGTATGAAGCCCGCGATGGCGGCAACCCCTTACTTTCCTGGCCTCTATTGTCATGTAGGTAATATTATCTGCTCATCTTTGTACCAGAGGAGCGGTCCGCCATGTTTAAGTTTGCCCTCCTCCAGTTCAGAATAGAAGATGCGCTTCACCACTCTGTCTTCCGACATACGAGAGACGTGGCCGCACCACCGAAGCTGCCGACGTATTAAATAGGCTTCAATGCCACCTATATTGGCTCGCCCTAAAACTTTGGTATTACGCACTCGGCGTACCATCTGATCTTTATCATAGTCCGGAGGCAGAGGCATTTCAAGTCAAATTTCAAGTCTCTAGCACCAGTAGTTAAGGCTGTGCGATGTCTGCCAGGCAGTCAGTTAGTCATGGTATTACATGTGTATAGATTTACAAAACTAAAATAAATAATCAAAAAAGTTTAGATTTGTAGCAATAGGAGCGAAAAAAGAGTCTCAGGATGATTATTTTTCTCGGTTTTTTTTGAAATTGCCTATAATTTTTTAATTACATAAGTTAGATTTTTTTTATATTTTCTGATGAGTTGATGACCAATTTATGTTGGACTATTATTTGGTTTCAGCTTGACGTCGACTTTTGGGACACCCTGTATAAGGATATATCAGCCCTAAAAAAAATATTAAGGGTATTTTATAAACGCTATATATTGAATGACTAGCTGACCCGGCGATCTTTATTCCGCCTTAGAGTAGAGACAAAAAATGAAACCCCCTTTAATACCGTGGCACTTCCCCCCGCCCCCGCACCCCCCTCGCAACCCCCCCCCCCGCACCCCGTATTGTACGTCCTCTTGCAACGCGTTCGCCGCTCTCTTGCCACTGGCCATCGCGGGTCATGTACCTACATTGCGTCATAGTAGAGGAGACGTGGAAGATCGACCTTCACCGATCTGATAACTCGAGGAGACATATTTTTTATTAAATATAATTTATAAACAAATATGCCTATGATAACTTGCCTATCGAAAAGTGTTCATAGATTTTTTTTTGTTTTATTGTGGAGTGCCTTTAACCATCTTCCAGCTCCATCATCTGACCCTGGTTACCATCTGGGATCAAAGTACTCGTCAGGACGAATCAAACGAGTCCAAACTCGATAGCTAAAGGCACTCCACAATAAAACAAAAAAAAAATACTATGAACACTTATCGATAGGCAAGTAATCATAGGCATATTTGTTTATAAATTATATTTGATAAAAAATATGTCTCATCGAGTTATCAGATCGGTGAAGGTCGATCTTCAACGGTTCTTAGAGCACCATCCTTTTTCATGTATGCAGCCGGCGTTCATTGATTTATTAGAAAAAAATTAAGGGGTGAAGCACCCTTTACATTTAGGGTTATGAAAAATAGATGTTGGCCGATTCTCAGACTTACCAGATATGCAGACAAAATTTCATGAGAATAGGTCGAGCCATTTCGGAGGAGTTTGGTAACTAACACCGCGACACGAAAATTTCATATATAAGATTGAATTCGTTGCCCTGGCTGCTACATCTTAAATTTCAACCCTTTATATTTGTAGATAACTTGAATTACTTATGCCTTTAACCGTCTGGAAAACAATTAACAAGTTCATTTAAAATGCCCCGCTTGACATTTCATTCGTAAAGAACGTTAATTACGTTTGCTAAAATAACAATAACAATTGCAGACAGCCGAATCCCTTGAAGACTTGTGAAATGATTAATGATTTCGAATGTTATTTAATAGTTTCAGCATTGACAAGTAACCGTAAATTGGTTGTTAAAAAAAAAATTAAAAATAAGGCGAAAAATTAAAATTTTAATTGAACAGACTTCAAAAAACCACGAAAATAACTTTCTATGAATCTGTTTGAAGTCGGTGCCTTAGCACAAGCCAGCAGGAATGGACCTTGTGGTTATCGCCCTTTCCTACATACTATCTATTGAACTTCTATTACTCCTAAATCACAATAGCTTAACACGTTCGGCTCCGGCAACGTTCCGGGAAGCCCTTACTCTATGCCGGCCGAAACAAGTGCCACTATCGTAGTTACGAATAAGTTTCACTAGCATAGGAGTACGAATACTGTTGACACGCATGTGCTTTTTGTTGGCATTGTTCATGGGTAAAATAGTAAAATATTTTGATTTACGGCATCTATTATGTGCCAGACCTGTTGTGTGTGTAGTTCTGGTGCTCAGAAAATATCACGAAATTATTCTAAAAATCTTAAACTGAAAGAAAACTCTGAGTAATTTGGTTATATCAATCTGTGGTTCTCATAAATTTTTATGATATATTTTTCCAAGCACGGTATCAAAAATAAGTAGCAAATACTAAATTTTTTCAGTACTATACTAAGAGTAGCTGCTTTTAAACCAGATTTAATATATCTATAAGAAGAAAGGAAATAGAAATAAAAAAAAAACTTTATTGCATAACTGTGTATGTATTGTCGGGGTAAGAAAAGGTTCGTCACTTTTCGACCTTAACTCGTTGACATAGAGTCGAAAAGTGACGAACCTTTTCTTACCCCGACTATACAAAGATGGTAGCTTGATATAAGTCTCAACAGTCTGTCCATCTCGGACGTCCAATATAAAATGCTAGTAATTATAATTTAAAACAGAAAAAAAATACAAAATAATAATACAATTATATTTATAGGTTCATCAGCACATGCACACACTGTAATAGTAATAGTGACTAAAAATAATATTTGTCCATCAATAAGTTTCTATTGGGCGAAAAATTCTTTTGTATCATAAAAAACTTTGTTTCTAAGCCAATTTTAGAGGGATGTCTTAAATTGGTTACCCTCTAACATTTTTAATTCTATGGGTAGTTAAAAAGTAAAATACCAGAATAAAAAGCGCTTATGTAGATTAGGTTATTTTTGGCTCTAGGTATCTGATAATCACGACGACTCGACGACGATTTTTGACGACTTCTTTGTAAAGAATTCATGATTATGTTCACGAATAGACAAAGCTCCAACATATAAATTCCTGTTAAAGTTAGTAGCCGCTTTTCCTTACATATACTTCGTAGTGTGTCTATCGAGGAGACGGTAAATAGTGCGTAAACATCTTTTCTGTAGTCTAAATGTGGATAGCACATCGACAGTCTCCCCATAAAATAACACCATAGGTGAGCAAAGGCTATACTTGCTTTGATTAATTGTATTGGCATACCGTCCACCCCTGAACTTTTTTATTTTTTAATGATTTTACAATATTTTTTAGATCTTATCTTATATCAACAGGGCTGAATAATACTGTTACAACACTTTTGTGTTATTGGTTTATATTTGTCATGTTTAACCCTGCCCTAATTTTGATTAAGGTAGTAATCATTAAACTGTTTAGCGATATTCGAAGCATTTGTTATGTTTATACCGTCCACTTTTAAATTTTCTATTATGGGTTTCATAGAGTTAGTACATACCTATAAAACAGTACCGTGACTGACTGACTGATTTCAAACTACTGGGGCTAAAGACTTGAAATTTGGCACACATGTATAGGTAACGCCACGAGAGTTGAGGCGAATGATTGATTGCACACACAGCTACATAAAGTACTGATTGCAAAAAAGATAGTGAATGAATGAAATGACTGAGTGAATGAAAATGTGCGTTATACTATCTTATGATGAAATACTTACGCAATACTATGCATATCGCACACCTAGTTCAAAACAGCATTAACTCAAAATAATATACCATTTTAATATTAATCTTTCAGAAATTGACTAACGTCTAATTTAAAATGGTATATTATTTTGAGTTGACACTGTTTTGATCCAGGTGTGCGATATTATAATTTTTCTTTTTTCATATAACCTATTTTGAAATAAAACAATTTGAAACTGATAAGAAATATTCGCAAGAAAAAAAATCGGTATCATCATCATCAGCCTATGTTCGTCCATTGCTGGACATAGGCCTCTCCCATCGCACGCAACTGAGCACGATCCTCGGCCACTCTCATCCAGCTCTTGCCAGCCGCCTTGCGAAGATCATCGCTCCGCCGAGTCTGACGACGTCCCACGCTACGTTTTCCGATCCGTGGTCTCCACTCAAGAACTCGTCTACCCCAACGGTTATCGGTTCTTCGGGTTATATGGCCTGCCCATTGCCGCTTCAGCGTGCTAATGCGGTGGGCTATATCGATAACTTTGGTTCTCTGTCGGATCACTTCGTTACGAATTCGATCTTTTAGAGAAACTCCGAGCATAGCCCTTTCCATAGCACGTTGAGCAACTTTAAATTTGTGGACCAGCCCTACAGTGAGTGTCCATGTTTCGGCACCGTATGTCATGACGGGTAGGACGCACTGATTGAAGACTTTCGTCTTTAGACTCTGTGAAATTGGCGACGTGAAGACTTGACGCAGTTTCCCATACGCTGCCCATCCCGGCTGTATTCTTCTGTTGGCCTCTTTCTCGAAGTTGTTTTTACCCAATTGCATAGTTTGCCCGATGTAAACATACTCCTTAACAACCTCGAGAATATTGCCTTGAACTGCAATTGGCTAAGTAAAGTTTTTTGAAGAGGTGCTAAATATTTTTTTTTTCGACAGTAGTCTTCTTCTAGACCGAAAAACTGCAGCTGTTTTATTTTTATCTCCTATTGTTTATTGGAAATATTTTTTTAAGTGTTCAAGATGACATTTGTGAGATTTAATGGCTGACAAGCGGTTTGTGCTCAGTACTTAGCAGAAATAGAAAAAAAAACGAAGTCAATTGTCAATGTCAAATGAAATCTAACCGTTTGCGTTTCGTTTACTTTGCATTGTCCAAAAAGCAGTTCCAAAATAATAATCAAAAATATTCAATCGTGATTCAATTATCGTGCATAAGTCGTGGAGAAATGCGGTAAAATTGTAAATCCGGATTTTGTGCGGAGGTTGTTAAAAATAGTCCAAAAATCACACCAAAACGCAAAGCAAACGAAACGCAAACGGTTTGACATGGACAAAAGTGACAGATGACTTAGTTTTTTTTCTGTTTCTACTAAGTACTGAGCACGAACCGCTTGTCAGCCATTAAATCTCACAAATGTCAACTCGAACACTTAAAAAAATATTTCCAGTAAACAATAGGAGATAAAAATAAAACAGCTGCAGTTTCTCGATCTTCAGAACGCTGACTGTCGAAAAAAAATATAATTAGCACTTCTTAAAAAAACTTTACTTAGCCAATTGGTTCCGGACTAACATGTTCATCCGAAGACCAACGCGTTGAGAAGAATCAGCTAGGCCATTCAACATAATGTTGCAAATCTTGCAGCGTTGCCGCCACGATGACGATATCATCTGCAAATCGCAAGTGTGAGAGGTACTCGCCATTTATGTTAATGCCGCGCCGCCCGCGCCCCTTCCAGTCCAGCGTCTTGAACACATCCTCCAATGCATTTGTGAACAATTTGGGGGATATAACGTCCCCTTGTCTCACAACACGATGCAACGGGATAGGTTCAGACTGCCGATTCTGGACTTGGACGGCCATAGTAGCGGCGTTGTACAGACCTCTCAACACTTGGATGTATCGCCAATCGACTTGGCATCGCTGCAAAGATTCCAGAACAGATCAGATCTCGATCGAGCCAAAGGCCTTTTCTGAGTCCACAAACGCTAAGCACAGGGGCCGATTATACTCTTCGGTCTTCTGTATAATCTGCCGCACTGTATGGATGTGGTCTATGGTGCCGTATCCCGATTGAAACCCGGCCTATTCGGGGGGCTGGAACTCGTCGAGTCTTCGCGCAAGACGGTTAGTGATGACTCTCGAAAACAGCTTATAGACGTGGCTCAAGAGTGAAATGGGTCGGTGGTTCTTCAAAAGAGTTTTATCACCTTTTTTGAAAAACAACACGACAACACTCTTACTCCACGCCTTTGGAGTTCTCCCATCAAAAAGAACAGTATTAAAAATGTTCTAGAGCTCCTAGGTGCACTAAGGAAGGATTTTTCGAAATTCCCACGGGATAGGGTAATATCTAAACTTTTTTGTTTATTTGTTTGTAGCGGAATCTCTGAAACTATTGAGCCGATTTTGAAAATTCTTTCAGAATTAGAAAGCTACACTATCCTTGATTGACAAAGGTTACTTTTTATCCAGGAAAATACAAAATTCCCACGGGATAGAAATAAATTAATTCAATTTAGGGGCTGATTTTAAAAATTCTTACATATTATGTGATATGACTATCGGCCTTTTGACAAATGCTACTTTTTATTCGGGAAAATACAAAATTCCCACGATAGAAAAATCTGAATTCAACTTTGGGGTTGATTTTAAAAAAACCTTTCTCAATAGTAAGCTACATTATACTTGATTTACACAGGGTATATTTTTCCCGGGAAAATGCAAAATTCCCACGCGATAGAAATAAGTAAAATCAACTTTATTGGCACTGATTTTAAAAATTCTTTCATATGATATGAAATGTCTATCCCCAATTGACACAGGCTACTCTTTCTTTGGAGAAATGCACGATTCCCATGGGTTAGAAAAAACTGAATTCAACGGCGGGGCTGATTTTGAAAATTCTTTCATCAATAGTAAGCTACCTACAGTATCCCTGATTGGCATAAGGTACTATTTCCGGGAAAATGCAAAATTCCCGCGGGATCGAAATAAGTAAATTAAACTTTGGGGCTGATTTTATAAAAATATTTTACCACTTGAAAGCTACATCATCCCTGATTGACATAGTACTTTTTCTCCGGAAAAATGCAAAATTCCCACGGGATAGAAATAAGTTAATTGAACGTGGGTGCTGATTTTTAAAATTATTTCACTAATAAAAAGCTACACTGTCTCTGATTTTATAAATAGGTCAAAACAGTTATTTCTATCTCGCGGCATGCTGTACTTAACACTTTCCCGGGATAACTATACTGGCCTCCTCCCAGATCGAGAACACTTAGGCCGTAGTTCTCACTTGGGCCCAGTGCGATTTGTACAGTGCGGGTGTGTACCATTGAATTTCTTCTCAGGTGTGTGCAGCTTTTCTTGGGATGTTTTCCTTTACTGTAAAGCTCATGGTAAACTTCAAACGTAATTTAGCACACGAATTCGGAATAACTCGGAGGTCCAAGCCCGGGCTTGAACCCATGACCCTCTGCTTAAGAGACCATAGGTCAAACCAATAAGCCACCGCGGCTTACCGGCTTTAGAATTCACTTATTCACATCTAGGTTCCTTCCCTATTAAGGGGGTAAGAATTATTTTTTTATATAAGAGGGGGAAAACGAGCAGATGGGTCACCTGATGGAGAGCGATCACCGTCGCCCATGGACACCCGCAACACGAGGGAAATCACAAGTGCGTTGCCGACCCGTTTAGGAATTGGTAGGCTCGTTTTTTAAAGATACCTAAGTTGTAACGCTCCGGGAATTGCACAAAATCCTTTTTTAGCGGATGCACGTCCAAAAAAAAGCATAACTTCTGGCTGGAGAGAGACATTGAGGCCTTATCTCCACATTAATCTACTTTGTGTGTGTTTGGGAAAAGGTAATTAATCCCACCGTAAACGTTTCCATGTAAAACCAAGACGAGACCATATTCCTTGCACTGTCAAAAAAATATCAGATCTTATATTATAGAGCCTTGCTTCCTAACTCTACACGCCCAACTTCACAAACTTTACACCTTAGTCATACATAATATCTGGCTTGGCCGTTTGGCTAACGTCACACGTAAAGTGAAAATTTTTGTTGTTATTTATCTCTATAAATTATTTGCTGTTCATTACTTTTCTATCTTACAATAGTTCTTGTAGTAGCCAGTTCGCTATGTGATCTGTCCGCATCTTCCTAGGTCTAATTTTGTAACTTGTCTTATTCTTATTAAGTCTTATTCGTTTTTCGTCACGGTCTTCATGGGGCTATTATTTTGTTTGTCTCTCTCGTTTTTAGTATCATTCGCGCTTCATCTTTAGTCACATTCGTTATTGGTCTCTTTTTTCTTTGGCGTTATTGGTGGTTCTTTTTTGAGCACTTTCGCAACTCGTCCTGTTAGATGCGGTACGTCTTATTCGGTCGGTATTCATATCTTTTTGACCCGATTTTACATAAGTTTGAACCGATTCAGATGTGACCCCTGTTGCTGAACTCTTATGCTGTAAAATGCTCTAATAATGACAGTTTAAGATTGACGACAAAAACATAAGGGTGGTAAAAATTTTTCAAGCAACTCCGAGGTCCAAGTTGAGGTGAACACCTATTTTGAAGGTCTCGAGGAAAGTTTCTTCAAAAATGGTAAAATGGTTCTAGAATTTAGGTGGCAGTGGCACAACTGCATTGAGCTCGGCGGGGACTACGTAAAAAATTAAAATTCATTAATAAATATCTACATTTGTTTTGGTTGGTATTCAGGCCGCGAACTTACTTACTATAGGCCCATTCTTAGCTTAAACCCATTAGTGGAATCGGGTCGTCACTTTTTGCTTACTCAACTATTTTCGACACCTGTTCCAGAAAGAGGCTAAAAATGGTACCGTACTTGAACTATCAAATGAACCTGAATAAATTATTAATTAAATTACTATCAATCGAATGAACCTGAATAAATTAAGATCAACTACAAGTGGCTACACAGAAACAACGGGACAAGTGCAACTAAATATAATATATTATTAATCGCTTATAAAAATGACGAATGAAGAAGGGTGATCATATTAGAATGAGACGAATTAGGCAAGGCAAGGCTAGATGGTGAATCAACTTTTTCTTGGCACCCGTTGCTCTATGGTTACACAAATTTTGTCTCCTGGACAACCTAAGGATTTTTTTATGAATCAGTATGAGGATGTCACTTGGACTACCGGGGACAGAATAAAAAAACAACACAAAAAAGTTTATTCACCCAAGAACTTAATAGAAAGCGAATGAGACGACTCAAGATGTTACCGAAAAACCCTGTCGATAATGTGTTGCTGTGCTACCTGACCAAGGAACAGTTGCTATTTAGAACTTAATTGGTTTCTTGTGTTGTACAATTTTCTAAGATGTTTGAGTAAATTGATTTCATTATGGTAAGAAAACCTTTAAATACCGTACTGCGTCCTCAATATAATAATTGCTATGAACAAAATTCAAAATCTTGCAGCCGACATCACCGAAAGTAAAAGAAAATTATTGTGGTTAAACTGGCTGCCCGCGATTTTATTTGCGAGAAATTCATAAATAAATAAATAAATATTAGGGGACAATCTTACACAAATCGACCTAGTCCCAAACTAAGCAAAGCTTGTAATATGGGTACTAGACGACGATAAACATACTTATATAGATAAATAAATACTTAAATACATTGAAAACATCCATAACTCATGTACTCTTATTCGTATTCTCGCATGTTCATATTTTTTTAGAAGAACATTAAATTTAAAATTTAAAAGACTTAGATAATTTAAGACGGGATGAGCCTTTGACGTAACTTTACCTGCAGCTCTTTCTGCAAAAACAATTCGTTAGAAGTACTCCTGTTAAGTTTCGAATTAAATAGTCTAATTAATCTTGTTTCCCAAATAAACTTTGGATCCCCGCAAAATTTTGATTTTTTTTCTTAGTGCACCCGTAGACCTTATAAGGAACCTACGTGCCAAGTCTGGAATCTCCAACCAGCGGTTTGGGCTGTGCGTTGATATGTCAGCCAGTCAGTTACTTGTTTTATATATGTAGGTATAATTTATTTTTACTAATATTCGTTTAATACTTGAATACCTGAGCGAGGCTGAAACTCGGTAACAAGCGTTTTCCCAGAGATAAGACCAAGCTAGATCAATTTTTCATCCCTGAAAACCCCCACATACCAAGTTTCATCGAAATCGTTGGGAGCCGATACTGAGATTCTGATTATATACAGGGTGTTAGGTAATGAGTGAATAATCCTTGAACTACGGATAGAGGGCACATAGGACGTTATAATTAAGCTAATATAGGTTTAATAAAAGTGGCACGGTTTTCGAGATATTTGGACTTTTAGGTTTTTTTCGAAAATGAACACCCTTGTTCATTGTTTTGACTATAGCACCATAATAAGCTAATTTTTTAAGAATTTTATTTTTGCTCAATATTCTTGAGTACTTGTGTTATCAGATAGGCATTACCATTTTTGTGAGACTTCATTGGATTTTTAATAAAAAAATCGCAAACTTAATTTTTGCGTTTTCAATCGTACATTGATCGAACTTTCAGCTCTCATAGTGAAAAAAAATACACTACCGTCTAGTTGCCAATAAGTTTAAAAACATGTCAATTTATTGATAATTTAAAAATAGTAATTACCTTTTGAATTGAAAATCAAAATGCCAAGATAATAAAAAAAAGACACGCTCACCCACATTTTTCCCAGTGTACTTTTTGTATCCCGGGTGTAGAATCCAAAACTTTTTCTTGCAAAAATAACATTACTAACCACTAATTTAAATGCCATTTATTCCAAATTTAAAAAAATATGCCGACTGCTCTTTGTTCTTTTTTTAATTTGATTTTGAATATCGGTATTATTGCGTAATTAATTTAGATGTGTTAAGGTTGTCGTGTTGTTTTTTTTTTAGTTTAATATTGTTTTAAACACAATACACACCGACAGATTATGCTCAAATAATGCATTACATTTATGGTGAGTGCCAAGGCAACGCTAGTGCAGCTGCAATTTTGTACGCTGAACGCTGCACAAACATAGGACTTGCACACGTTGGAAATGAAAAGTGTGCAATTTTAAAAGTTGCATGCCCTTTACACGTTGTCAGTCCGAGAATATTTACTATGTCCCGTATGGACAATGAAGGCTTTGCCGCTATTAAATTTAATCCAGAACATTTTCATGGTCTCGCTCCCTCGGTGTGCCCTTGCTATTTCCTCCTACACCCTGGCCAAGAACACTGCCTGCACTGTACGCGTTATGGATCAGAGGAAAAATCCGGTAATCGGGATGGCGTCTGTTTGGGTAGCGTTCAGCGTACAACACATTGCAGCAGCAATCGCGTTGCCTTGGCACTCAACATAAATGTAATGCATTTGAGCATATTCAGTCGGTGTGTATTGTGTTCGAAACAATATTAAACTAAAAAAAAAAAACACAACAACCTTAACACATCTAAACACTCAACTCACCATTAATTACGCAGTAATACCGATATTCAAAATCAAATTAAAAAAAAAAAACAAAGAGCAGTCGGCATGTTTTTTTAAATTTGGAATTAATGGCATTTAAATTAGTGGCCAGTAATGTTATTTTTGTAAGAAAAAGTTTTGGATTCTACGCCCGGGATACAAAAAGTACACTGGGAAAAATGTGGGTGAGCGTGTCTTTTTTTTATTATCTTGGCATTTTGATTTTAAATTCAAAAGGTAATTACTATTTTTAAATTGTTAATTAATTAGCATGTTTTTAAGCTTATTGGCAACTAGACGGTAATGTTTTTTTTTTCACCATGAGAGCTGAAAGTTCGATCAATGTACGATTGAAAACGCTAAAATTAAGTTTGCGATTTTTTTATTAAAAATCCAATGTAGTCTCACAAAAATGGTGATGCCTATCTGATAACACAAGTATTCAAAAATATTGAGCAAAAATAAAAATTAAAAAAAAATTGCTTAAAATGGTGCTATGATCAAAACATTGAACAAGGGTGTTAATTTTCAAAAAAACCTATAAGTCCAAATAACTCGAAAACCGTGCCACTTTTACTAAACCTATATTAGCTTTATTATAACGTCCTAAGTGCCCTCTATCCGTAGTTCAAGGATTATCCACACATTACCTGACACCCTGTATATATATAAGAATTAAGAATATAAGAATTGCTCGTTAATAGGTTTTAGATAAAATTATTCATCATTAGCAACATCATATCTAACAATGTTTTAAAGTATTAGGTCTGAGTTCCAGAGTATTATTTTTTGTTGATTAAAATTACGAAAACTCTTAAAATTTTAAACACCTCGAATAAGACTATGATCGATTGGCATTTACTTGCACCGATTGTTAGGCTAGAAATAGGTCAAGTCAGGAATTATTTTGGTAGTTATGTTGTGTTGTATGTAGTGATGTATGTAATCGAATTTTTCGCAAGTTTTATCATTGTTTCGACATGTCCCTCTCGGGGACGTTCTTATAAATTGGATTCAAGTTGGAATCACACTATGGTAAAAGATAATTCTTTTGTTTCCTCCAATTTTTGATATTATTATTTTTATGTGAGTTGTTAGCGTTTCTAGTGTAAACCCATTTCAGATTTAACACTCAGTGTCGGCTCTATCTGGCTTAATAGGTTACGATGGTATCAAAGCGTCTATTAAATAAAAATAAAATGTGGATCGATCTTTATTTTATTTAGGACTAGCTTTTCTCGCGACTTCGTCCGCGCAGAATTCAAAGGCTGTATGTAGTTGAAAAAACCAAAAACCTTTCAAAAACTGCCCCAAAGCTTTGAGTTTGCAACTATTATCAGATGCCAATTTTGAGTAGGTTGTACTGAGAGCAAAACGTCCTGTGTTGCATTAGTCTGCTTAGGCATAATGATAATGAACGTAGGGAAGAAAGTCCAGGGAGCAAATCGTCCGCAATTAAAGATGCCCTTGAAGCAAATCGTCATAAACGAAGAAAAAAAACAAAACGTCCCTAATGCATAATACACTATTTTTAAAGAAGAAGAAGAATAAATACATTCAACTTTACATTAAAGTAGTTAGTAGTGTGGAGTTCAATTTGAACTGCGAACTTTTTGCTCCTGTGGTCATTTAAATTTCGGTAGTTTGAGGGCCTTTTTAATTGCGGACGTATTGCTCTCATGACCCATGTCGTACCTATTGCGTTACGGACTTTTATTCAACGAGGACGCTTTGCTATGAGGACCTATCAATCTTAACCCGAAAATAATAGGCTAGACGACAAAAAAAACTGTTTAGTCCGTCAGTTAGATTATTAACAAACAAAAAATTACGAGGATACGTGCTTAGAACTTTCGAGTAACGTCACTATATGGTACAATTTTTACCTAAGAATGACGTCACAAGCCCCCACTCCGGAAGTTTGATGATCTATGCCTTTGTCGATTTTTAATAATTTGATAAACCAAAAAATATGTGTCCCATATTTTTCCATTATCTAACTGACGGACTAAATAGAATGTCATATTTATGGCTCTCTATCTAAATCCCTAATGATTATTTGTCCTAATGTAATGTTTGTCCTAATGATCGTTTGTCCTAACTCTTTTCATTTAAAATCTATTAAATGTTCTGGATTTTTATAAAACAAACCTAACCTAACCTATAGAGTTCTAGAGGATAATCACAAAAAAGTTCCTGAAAAATTCACGGTTTACGAGAAAAAAAGTGTTAGGACAAACGATCATTAGGACAAACATTACATTAGGACAAAATGATGTTAGGGATTTAGAATGAGACCCCATATTTATAACCCCGCCATCCCTATATTTCATACCAATTTTTAACCCTCTACTGCATCTCTTTCATTGAATAAAATAAAAAATTGGCAAAGCAACATCCAAATAACCATCATCGTCATCGATATCTGTTAGTAAAATGTGTAATTTTTTTTTTCATTATCCCGTTGTAATTTCCAATAACCCTGAAATAATTTTTTCACTGTTATGATCAGTCTGGTTATTAAAGTTACGGAAATAAGGTTCCGTTGAATTGAATATATATAGTCGACCAAGTACCTAATTCCTTTACCACTCTTAAGTTCAATATCAGTTGCGTAGCTTAAAACATCAAAGGCTGTTTTTACTTAAAGACAATGTGACAATTAGCCTTATTGTTTTTGTTCTGATGTAGGAACTGTCACAAAAAAAGGAAAAGCACTAACTTGGTCGACTATATGTACATCTCGGTTTTCCTTATCCTTCTAGGTTCAATGGTTTGGGCAGGGCGGTGTTGAGTCAGTCAGTCAGTGAGTGAGTCCGTCGATCAATTAATCAGTTAGGGGACTGGTATACATATGTATAGATTTGGTCAGCCACACATTTTTATTGTGTTTATCAGTTTCATACTATTAATAATTACGGGATTACGGTTGTATTAAGCATTCGTCGCATCGAAGTCTGCAAGATAAATTAAACTGAAAACTTGAGAACTTTTGAACGATTTTGAAAATTTACTACGCGTGAGACAATTAGGCGCTCAGATATTAATAACAGAGGTCGTTCGAGTTATTATTCCAACTTAGTTCTTTATGGCTCGAAGCTCTGCGCCGCCCTTAGTTATAAGTGAACTTATGATAGTCTTAACCCCTTGTTTATAAACGCCTGCTTGTTTGTATGCCTCGTGGACACTTAGTTATTTTACTATTGGACTTTAATGCCCTTTTTGTAATTATTTATACAGGATTTTATGGAGCCCAAAGGAGGTTTAATGGAGCCTTATATGGAGTCTATTTACAATTTTTAAGAACCGTAGTATCGCTGTATAACTTACCCAAAAAAAATCGTGTTCGATGTGCTAACCCTATCTCGGTAACATTCAAGAGCAAACTATGTAGAATGTACATTTCTAATTCGCGGAACGATAAAAGACATAATAACAAAATGTACCTAGAATTCGATTAGTTACTTAGATATTACAAGTCGAGTTTTGGAAGATTTTAAAAGACCTAACCTAACGAAAAAACCTAAACGAAAACTTACTCTTTCGTAATGGACGTTTAAAAAAAAATTTACAGGAAGGGCATTAAGTGTGCTTCCGCCTTTCTCAATACACAACCTCGCTCGTCGGGATATGGCTTGTGTCGTATTTCGCACTATAGTCGGTTTTACTGACGCGAAAACAGAACACGCTGCTCCATCTCGGCTACCGTTGGGCAATCGGATAACCCCATAAGAAGAAGTCCAATGGTGTGAGTACCGGAGTACGAGCAGGCCATAGCGCCGGTCCCCCACGGCCACTCCATCCTGGCGGAAAGTGAACGTTAAGATATTCTCGCACGTTGCGAGCAAAATGTACCGGAGCTCCATCGTGCTGAAACACTATGTTCCTTTGGTTGTCAAAGTAATCCATGCTGGCCACAGGAAAGTCGTCAATCGCCTCTTCGAATTCCGTTTGTAAAAACGTTAGATAGTTGCCACCGTTCAGACGTAATGGCAAATTGACGGGACCGATGACATACCCGTCATAAATGCCAGCCCACACATTCAGCTGCTACTGGTGTTGGAATCTACCCTGCCCTGAAGCATGTGGATTCAGGCGCGAGCCCAAACATAACCGTTACGTATATTTGAAAGTCCTGACCTCGTCAATGTCCGTCCAAAGAACTTATATAGTTTACATAATTAGGGTTTTCCCCTAACTGCCTGAAGTAACACTCGCAGAAGTTCCTCCTGGGTCCAAAATCGGAGGGTATCAGCTCCTGTGTACAGCGATAGTGATGATAAGGGTGACGATTGTCTTCACGAAGAATTCGGCAAACTGCAACATGGTGCATACCGAATCTTGCTCCGGCTCGCTTTTTACTCGTGGTTGGCTCTTCTTCAAAATGCTCTAACACTAATTCAGCCTGCCTGGCATCAACTGTGCTTGGACGTCCACTTTCAGAGACTAATGAAAAGAGCCGGTGGAATGTAGGCGGCCTGCTATGTTGTAATACACTGGTACGAAGGCAGCCGTCGCTGTTCAGTGGGAGGTGGTTGCCGATACAGTTCGCGAGCACGATGTAAATTGCTATCTTCGTGGCCTACGCATAACATCATATCGTAATATAATATACCTATTTAGAAAAATTTGTTATTTTGGAAAAAATGTTGGAAAAAAACACGAAACAATTGTAAGATTAGAAGATTTGAAATTGCCAACATATTTTTTTCCTACTTGACGTTTTTGAAGTCATTTCACTTGAGCTTTTTGAGGTACTTGAGCATAATGTCATCCTTGTATTTAGGTTGCAAATATTTCTGAATGAAAAATAGAAAAACTATCTAAGTAGACAATTGACAACATTTCATTTTAAAAACACTTAAAAATGTATATACGATTCGAAAACATTTTGATTCCTGAACACTACACTATATTTATAAAAAAAATATATCGCTTAATATAAAAATACAAAAGTATAATGCTGAGGCAATATTTTTTTTTAAAGAAGTGGGGCGCCGTCTTCTTGAGAGAGGTCTTTTCCATCGCTCTGGGTCGTTTCTGGTGCAATGGTTGTCCATCGCGGTTCGGCGGAGCAGTACAGCTAGTGTGTCGGGCACCTTTGAGCCTGGTACGATCCGGGGCGGTTTATTTGGCTGACTTTTTACTTTTATTTATTGTATTTTGTGTGTATTGACTTAAAATAAAAGCTAGTTAAAGAATAAAAAATATGTCCTAATTTAACCAGGTGGGCCAATCAACTTTTAAACCGACACTAATCTGTCCGCGACATTTTTCAATCAATTGCAGATTTTTGTAGGTAAACATGTTTTTTCTGTAATTTAATAGATGGTGTACATGAATACATACCATCCTACGTAAGTTTAACCTATTAAACCGTGAAATATCTTGTTGGAAGTACGATTTTTTGGTAACGCCAGAGACAATTTTGGTAACGCAGGAGACGCCAAAAACGTCGGTTTAAAAGTTGATTGGCCCAGGTATACATGAAATGCCCTTCCCTTTTGCCAAAGAAAAAATACGCTGTTCAATAATTTTATATTTGAAATTGACAATTTTATTAGGTACTTACATAACTAGGTAAGTGCTAAATTAGATTTTTGAACTTCGTATTTATGCCATTCCTTTAACTCTTATGCTTAGTACTATTAGCGTGAACGGAACGGCACAATGCGAAGTCCGAAAATCGAATTTCGTGGTATAAAACCGGATGACTTAAAACTTTTTTTTCGGACGAGATAAGACTAAAAAAGTAAAGGGTCTGTTCTACAGTAGAACTGGTGTTACGCCATTTTAGAATAAGTAAATAATAATAAATTAAGTACAAACCCTGGTGAAAAAGATAAACAGCGTATTAGTCTTTCCAAACCAAGTACAGGGAACCAATAAAATGAGAGGCTCAAAAAATGAAATGAAATTATTAAAAAACATACAGACGAATTGAGAACCTCCTCTTTTTTTGAAGTCGGTTAAAAATAGGTAGGTAGGCCACTCTGTTAAATAATCTGGTTTCCTGTCATGACAGCTTACTAGGGTTGACAATGTTTTTGGCTTTGATAATAATTAATTATATGTTTTAAGGGGTATTTTGTAACACGATGTATACATTCATTTCATCAAAACACATCATTTTTATAACAAAATTCACCGATATATTTTCATACATACGTGGTCCCTTCATAATTTTATATCAACGGGTACTGGCCTGAACGTATTGATACCCACTTATTTATTTTTTTAAGTTACTTGGTAATTGGTAATTTGTATCAACGGGCTAATTTCCGCAACTCGACGTCTTCTACGCGCCTATTTTGCGTAACTGGCTGTAGACACTATTCATGCCCGCCCAACTCCTTAAGGAAGCCTAGCAGACCCTTCACGTTGCCGACGATTTCCTGGAGCGACCTCGGTGTCCCGAGGTGCAGTGCCCTGTAGCTCGCCACACTAGCGCACTCCAGCAGGATGTGTGAGGCCGTTTCTTCTGCCTCCATGCACGCTCTGCATAGGGGGCTGTCTGTAACACCTAAATTGTGTAAGTGTTTGTTAAGCAAGGCATGTCCAGTCAGAGCCCCGACCAGTAGTCGGAGCTGAGGTCTTCCATAACCGCGAAGTTTGCGGGATAATCCGGGGTTGATCTTCGGAAGAGCTTCTCTGGTCTGCCTGCAGGTTACTAGGTTTGTCCAATATTCTTGGTGCATTACCTTCGTGTTGTGGCGCAGCTGGCCGCGCAACCATCCGAAAGGCAGGGGCAGAATGGGTTCAGGTCCATAGACCCTCAACTCCGATCCCTCCATCGCCAGTCGATCGGCCGCATCGTTGCCTCGCGATCCACTGTGACCCTTTATCCATTGAAGGGTAATGGTTTTTGTTTCACTTACATTCGTCAGAGCTCGATGGCACTCGTATATTAATTAGCCCCGATGTCATAGTGTTGCTCTGCAGAGCTTGCAGGACCGATCTGCTATCAGACAGTATACGGATTGGAAAACCCTGTACCTCTCTGGAGTTAATCGCTGTTGTTGCCATTATGATTCCCATGCATTCCGCCTGGAAGACGGTATTATGGAAACCCAATGCCGTTGAGATGTTGATATTCAGGTCCTCTGAATGTACCCCAGAGCCTGTACCTGTTGACGTTTTCGACCCATCCGTGAAGATCCTCAACTCTTTGAGGTTGAGGCCCTCCCCTGGGTCTTCATGTAATTGTATCCTGTATTTTTGTCGAATACGTACTGTTTGGGTATGCTGGGTATGCTGCCGTACTCAAACTAAAAGGTGGCTAAGTGACAAAATCAACTTTAAAGTAAACGGGGTAAAACGTAAAAAAAAATCAATTTCTATAAATCTTTAAACGTGTTGTCATATATACCAAATGATAGATATTTTTTCAGTTTTATATGATTATAGTCGCTTTTGTTATAAATTAACCTTTGTACCACTAAATGCAATCCTTTTTAGTTATGAAAAAAAAAATTAAAGACCTTTTCACACTACAGTACAGAAAGGCGGTTCTAGGCTGTTAACTGCTTTAAAGACTTTTTTTTTATTAACGATGTTGGAATTGTTTTGACATGGGTACTTAACTACAATTACTACCTAACTATAAAGCAGTTTCCTGATTAAGTGTCTTTTTAGTCCAAGTTTGTAAGTATTATTGTTAATCCAGTCCAAGACTATAAAGCGGCAATCGGCACATTGCCGCCTTTTAAACAAATTCACTGTTAAGTTACAAACCTTACAACTAACCCATTTTCTCTTCAAAGGCAGATTCGCCATCCAAACACCCCTTTTTAAGTTTTTAATTGAAAAATTACTCTGAATGAAATGGTTACGTAATTCAGTCTATTGCTGTAAGTTTTTTTACCTTGAAAGCTTTCGGAAACTAAGCATGAATAGTTATTTATGACTTTGTCATTTAGAACCATTCTTTATATCAAAATCAGAAATTAATATTATGTGCAAGTAGCAAGTTAAGGGCTCTTTTATTTACATGTCTTTTCAAACAACGCAACGCAATAAATCGATATAATTATTTTTGCAAGTACAAGTTACGGCAGAGTGACAGTTCTTAAACGATCAACAACGGAGAATGACATAAAGCATAAATAATATATATTTTCTTGGCAAACACAACACAAAAAAAAATGGCGAACAAGTGTTGATAAAAAAAATCACTGGTCCATTAATAAAACACTTAATTTTTAATGTGTAATCAGAAACAGGTTTAGGTACGGTCAAGTGCAAAAATAAGTATCGATTTAATCCTCCCATCGTTATATACCTATACCTTAATTCGACGACATAAGAGCTGTGGGGCATATTATTTATGAGCAAGTTGTGTGCACCCATATTTTTACACTTGACTGTACATCAAAGTAATGTGACTGGATATTGCCATCAGGAAATCTATTTTTGTACTTAGTTTTATATAACAAATCAATGTTCTTTCGATCACTTGCCGTTGTATGTATACGTTTTTTAGCTGGTGGAGTCGTTCCGCATATTTTTTTTTTAATTTCTGCCCACATGGATTTCATCTCCGTAATCAATTGGTTGTATAAATGACTAGCTTTTGCCCGCGACTCCGTCCGCGTGGAATTAGTAATTTGGGCAGCTTTTTTTTATCCAATTAGCTTTTTCATCATTTATGGCTCTCCTTAGTTCCTTGCGGAAGAAGTGAAATTTCATAATAAACTAACCCTCTCCCAATCCGCCCCCAACCCGTCCCCACCCACTCCCAACCCACCCCCAACCCGCTCTCAACCCGCCCCAACTCGCTCTAAACCCGCCCCCAATCCGCTCCCAACCCGCCCCCAACCCGCTCCGAACCCGCCCTGTACCCGCTCCCAACCAGCCCCCAACTCGCTCCCAACCCGCATACAACCCGCTCCCATTCCGCCCCCAACCCGCCTCCAACCCGCCACAAACCGCCCCCAACCCGACCCCAACCCGACCCCAACCCGACCCCAACCCGCTCCCAACCAGCCCCCAACCCGCTCCCAACCCGCCCCCAACCCGCCCCCAACTCGCTCTCAACTATTTAACTATCGCCCTATTTAACTGGGCTATCTAACACTGAAAGAATTTTTCAAACCGGAGCAGTAATTCCTAAGATAAGCAAAAACCCCCGATTTTGAAACATTCTTCCGCTCTGCTCAGCTCCGCTCCGCTCCTATTGATGTTAGCGTAATAATATATAGCCTATAGCCTTCCTCGATAAATGGGCTATCTAACACTGAAAGAATTTTTCAAATCGGAGCAGTAGTTCCTGAGATTAGCGCGTTCAAACAAACAAACAAACTCTTCAGCTTTATAATATTAAGTATAGATAGAATTCCACGTGATGATTGCCCAATAATATTTGAATTCTGTAATGCCATGTCTGCACTGTTTTGAGTTCTTTATATTTTATTAACATTCAACTAATGACAAAATAGTAATTATAGTACATTAAATTTTAGTAACAAAACAATTATGCACATTAATCAATCGACAATACAATCTTAGAAACAAAAAAATACAGGACGAATAATATTTAGTAACGACATTAGGAACAACAATTTCGGCAAATAAAAAATGTGCGGCACAATGATTGATTATGCCATACGAAAATCGGAGGAAAGTAGTTGTGCGACACAACAATAGGACTAATAATTTTATGCCATCCTATAAAGACTCATACTTAGTAACTATCCATAAATGACGTAAATAGTCTAATTCTCTAAAGCAATTTTCATCGTGGGCTTCAGGGTCAAGAGAACTGAACGAATTCATGGTAGCCTGGCGGTTTGACCTATTAGGTCAGTAGTAGGGATATGCCATTAAAGAAATGAAATACTACAACAAGTTTTATTGTTTTAATGCCTTTATTTGTTGCCTAATATGACTATCCTAGGTTTCTCCACTCGGCGGAGTTGTGCATAAGTGGTGGGGGGTAGAAATGTAAACAAAAGAGGTATTTTTACGATTTTAAGGTTATATTTCGTAAATGACTTACAATATCGCAAACTATTCCTCATACAAGCTGTAGGGCATTTAATCCTGCATAGAATGAAGCCAGGTTCATATTTTTTTGACAATCCGTTCTCATACTATTGCTCATCAAAGTTAGGCGAATTAAAGTTAAGTTATGGACTAAGTAACATATAGGATATTTTAAATCTCGGAATGAATGTGCGACTTTACATTTAAAATTTACCATGAGCTTCACGGCGAAGGAAAGCATCATGAGGCAACCTGCACACGCCTGAGAAGAAATTCGACGGTGTATGTGAAGTTCCCAATCCGCACTGGGCTCGCCTGGGAACTACGGCTCAAGTCCTGAGAGGAGGCCCGTGCCCTGCAGTGCTGCTACAGGAAAAAAATATTTATGCTATAAGTCCGAATATGGGTTACCAACTTACATACTTGTATGAGTACCTCAGCTCGAATTCAATAGGAACTTTGAAATTCCATTTTCCTGTGTAATCCCCGTTTCCACGTGAATTCTTAGAAAATATATACTCAATGTCACTCGCGCAACTAAGAAGAATCTAATGACACTTCACACTTCAAAATCCATCGAGCCGTTTAGGCAGCAGGCATGTTAAAGTATGATACATACATACATACATACATAAATACAAACGCTCTTCGCTTCGCTTCAGCAGTCGGGTAAAAACACAAACAAGCATCAAGACAAACAAGTAAGTTAATGTTGCGCTAACGGATCTCTGATTAAAAAATGGTCTTGATAAACCTTTTGAAACAAATATCCAACGATATGGGGTATGATATGATATGGGGCTATGGGTCAAACAAGGAAACAAATCTTCCGTACTTAACTTGCAGAAAGGATTTTTTTTAATATTTTCAGGGTTTTTTACTTCTATATCCGCTTGATTAATTTATAAGTAAATTTACAGTGTTTTAGCACTAAAATTCTTTTTTAATGTAGGCCACGGACAAGAGGACGAACATGACGGACAGACAGATAGACGTAGGTGAAGGGTTCCTGGTTTAGGAT
The DNA here is from genome assembly GCA_947563465.1 of Archips xylosteana. Lineage (NCBI taxonomy): Eukaryota > Metazoa > Arthropoda > Insecta > Lepidoptera > Tortricidae > Archips > Archips xylosteana. Next base: position 20,472,423 of record OX387343.1, read on the forward strand.
TACGAATTACTAAAATAACGATGAGATTGCAAAAGCGTAGTGCAGAGCGACTGCTGCAGCAACGGTGTTTGTTGTCAAATCGGTGGGAGGCGCAAGCGGGGCGCGGGCGGTGACCGCGGCGGCAGGTGCGCGCCGCGCCAGTTCCGCGACTCTCGCCGCTGTGTCGGCACGTGTTGCGAATAGACATGTAGCCCCGATTTGCGTCGCCGCTGCTCGAGTGACTTAAGTGGTGTGTTATTAATTGTTGTTTTACAATCATGGTAGTGCTAGAAAGTGGTGGCGCTTTACTTGAACCGGCGCTTGCGCTGGATGGTACGGCTGCTGCTTGTCTAGAGCGTGCATACGCGCAAGCTGACATCTCTCTGAAACTTTTACCTAAACGTTATATTAATCTTCACCAATGGTTATCACCAGTAACAACGTCACCGACTGCAGCTGCCGCTGTGGGAAAAGACTTAAAGTTACAAATTGTAAGTTAAATTTCTTTTTAGCTATTTTTATAACGAAACAATGTATAATGCGGTATTTATACGAGCTTCATATCAAACCTAGCCATCTTTCTTTTCGGGCTTGTTTATTTTCTTTTCCTTTCTTGTTTTATAAAATCCCGGGAAAGTGACATATTAGGGGGGTCCATTATTTACGTAAGGTATTTAGGGGGGGGGGGGCGGGGGGGGGGGAGCTTTTCAAGCCAAATCTCACCAAATTTACTTGGGGAAGAGGCCTCAGCAAACATCACGTAATTTTTTTGGCAAAGAATAGTGCCAAAATGCGAGAAAATTAGATTAAATATAATAATGTAGTTTGCAAAATTTAATTGTGCACGTCTCTGAATAATCTCAAATACTAGTCTTAATAAACTATGCACGGGAGTATGGAGGTAGAATTAATTGGTTAATTATAATTAAATTATTTACTGGTCAATTAAAATATATATCGTGGTGTGCTTATCCTTTTTTTATTATTTATTATTATGTGAGGTAGACAAACGAGCAAGCGGGGCACGTTGTACACGACACGTCACGTCACGTCTGGTCGTATCGTGTCGTCTGTGTCGTCGTCGTGTCGTGTGGGTCACGTATGAAATTGATTTTCTCTTTCCTATAATGGCCAAGTGCCATTTTAATTTTGTGTTTTCTTCGAAATTTAGTTAGAAACCTTGAACGCTTTACTTGTTGACAGTTCACTTCCATGAAGTTCTCTATTTCTTTACTCATCGAAATGTTCTGAAGGTAATTACATTTTTCATTAATGGGTACCGCCCACTCGGCTAAGTGTTGTACATAACGATTGTTTGATATTGTCCACAGACTTATTAATAATCGGTTAAGGAAAAAATAAATCGATCAAGATATTTTTTTTAAGGCCGACTCGCACTTGGCCGGTTTTATTTATTTAAATACTAGTGTTAGACCAATTAATTACTGTATTTCACCAGCTGTGTAGTGATCTTTACTGAAAATTATGAGCTCGGAGCTCAAATTGACCTTTCGTAACGTTGTATCATTTCAAAATACCTACAATATCAGTTTAAGTTAAATTTTCTAATCAGAGCTTTAATCCAATGCACTTTACAATACATATTTAAATCGTTCAAATACTCATGCAAACTTGAATCGATTTATCGTGAGTATTGAGTACCGAGTCGTATGCTTACATCACTAGTTACGTCGCGAAGACAAAATGTCAAAACGGGTCTTTGATTTTGTGACGAGTTTAGTTATCAAGTTTTCATTTTACTTCGATTCTTGGGGGCGACTACAGACTTAAATGAAAGAGGATTCCAGCAAACATTTTTATCTATGAAGTGTTTTTATTTGTTTCCAATTTTGCGAGTAAATTTGAATACGTTTTCCGTGTTTGTATAATTCGTTATGACAGACAAATAACAATTTAATTAAGATAGCGACGATGTTTTCGTTAAAGATAGGTTGTGGCCTGCAACTTCATGTGAGTCCTGCGGGCACTTTGCACTGTCCAGGGATAAATAAATTGATAATCAAGGGTTAAAAAAAAAGTTTGGCCAAATGTTGGGCATTACTTTGGTAAGCTTCGAATTTTTAAATATACAGGATGTTTTGCTTTAATTGTTTATGCTTGTTTTTGTTTTTTCCTGTTTCCTGCCAAGAAAGTTTTAAGTTTTCAGTAAATTTATGCTCTAGCATTCCGTTTTAATGATGCCTCGAGTACGAACGGACATTGGCATGATCATTGTGCCCAGTGCTGTTACAATAATCCGAAAAGGTCATACGTAGGTACGTGGATGTGCAGCTGGGATTTTCTCGCAAGTGTATTCATAATGCTTGAAATCGCTTTCAAGACTCTCTGGAATTGTTGACAGATCTGGTTCATAGATTTAGGTCCTTAATTAGATCTCGTTGCAAAATCCATTCTTAATTGACATGTGAAACATATTAACATTTTCCCAGCTTATTTCAGGTATTTAGAAAAAAATAGGATACTTTTAGGGTGAGGCCACACGAGCGTAATTTTGTGAGTTGTGAGCGGCAGAATTTCGGTTGCGCCATACATTGTGTCGCGTGAGTGTCACGTGATGGCACGCATATTGTATGGCGCGGACCGAAATTCAGCCGCTCACGACTCACAAAATTACGCTCGTGTGGCCTCACCCTTAATCGAATTAGTTGCAAAATCCTACTCAAAAATGACAACAATATAAAGGTAAATTATCTTAGGTAATAATTAATAAACTTCTCTTTACTTACTTATCTTGAACTACGGATCTTGTTTGCAACTTTGGATAGAATATATAATTGCAGTTTTCTATAGTTCGCAAACACTCGTTTATTTGGCACATAAAAAGTAGCTAGAGATCCTGGAAAAACAAGTATAGTGAAAGAGGCGTGAAACATTGTTTTTTATGGTTCCTTTTTGTTTGAAATGTATTTATTTTGCAATTTAATGTATTAGGACTTTTATGTCACTCCTGAAACGTCTGAGCGAAGTGAATATAGAGGACTTCAGGCGTAAGGCCGTGCTTGAGCAGTGTGAACTCGTCGAACGCGAGTTATGTAGGCGTGATCGACGAGTGACGCAGGGCGCAATGAGCATTGCTTCAACTTACTGTTTTTTTTGGTTCAGTAGTCTTATGTTTATGTATCTGCTTGCCAAGCGAAGATACCTCGATTTTAATGATGCGTGCGGTAAATGTTTAATCTAGGTTTTATCAAATACTGTTGCCTGCGACTTAGTCTGCGAAGAATTCGTTTATCAGAATCATGCGGGAACAATGTGTTTATCTGTAATAAAAAAATTCTTGTAATAATTCAGGTAATAAACTTAGTACCTACTAAATATCATCCAAATTAGTCCAGCCGTTTTAGCATTATAGAGTAACATACGTTAAAGAATAGCATGGAACAGGGACATGCTCAAACTTCGTAACATGAAAATTTGTGAGTTTGTGTGCGCGTTGTGCTTAAGGGCGTGTTTCTTACTTATTAATGTTAATACGGCTGCATAAATTTTAATAAAATTTGGCTTACGTGTTCAGTCGAAGAAACTGAATCACGTATCAAATCAAAATTGGTTGTGAAAAGGTTCCAGCTGGATCTCGGGAATAACATGACAGGCTACTTTTATCACGATATTTCCACGCGATCGAGGCGTATCGAAGCAAGTCCCAGAATCCCAACCTTTATCCCCTCGTATGCGAGAAAAAGACAAAATCGTGCATTCTAGTCGCAACGGGTCGGGTCCCGTAGGCCTTACTTGCATTTTGCCTTGGCGAGCAGAGCACCTTAGTTGTATTTTGTCCGAGTAGCAAAATGCCTTGGTCTGTAAAACGCCCACATTGCTATAAGCCATAGTAGACGGAATGACTTGGTTGTAAAACGACTTAATGTCATAATGTTTTAGTAGGTAAATGGTCTGGTCTGGTCTTGAAAATCTATTTAATACAATCAAGACCTTACACAATTGAGTCATTCTGCCTACTTGTGCATTTAAAGACCTAGACGGTTTGCTAAGTAAGTCTTCCTGAAACTAAGACAATTTTGTAACCATGGCATTATACAACCAAGTCATTTTACATACTTGGTCAGTGTACTACTGAGCCGTTTTGCTCGCCAAGGCTAAATGCAAGTAAGGCCAACGGGACCCAACCCGTCTCAACTGTTTCATATAAATCTATTTATAAAGATTTAAACATAATTGCATTAAGAATGCCTTAAATTTTGCAACGAACCCGTATCTTAATAAGCATACGGGAGGTTAAGCCTAGAGCTGCCTCTAGTTAGCAATTTATGGAATTGCCATGGGAATTTAGTGAAATCCCGGAATTTAAAATCAAATGCCCGACAAAATGGTTCATACGAGCGTAGCCTTAAGGGGGGGTACCGCGTTTTTTGCGCTAATCGATTTTGGGTGGGCGTTTTCGGGCGTGGGGCCGCTTGGGGGAGGCACGATGGCTCAAGATAGATTGGTTGAACTGCGCGTGTTTTTGGGTATTATATTATATTACTAAAACAAATACATATTTTAAAAATGTAGCCAGATACGCCCTGGAAAACATCTTGTTTTATTAACATTCAAAAAGACCTTCCGTGCAGTATTAGCGTCGTACTACGAGTTCAATTTATGGGTAAGGCCGCGGAGCGTTTCAACCGCTGCACTTATATGTAACGATTGTTGTCCATGGTAAGTAAAAAGATTCATAAAGTACGAAAGAAAATACGGAAAGATGCATTCCATCTAACTAAATTGTAAAACTCAGTGGCATTTTTCACTTTATTTACCAGTAATTTGTTACATTAAAGTACTGGCGAACGAACGAGCGAACGAGCGAACTACAAGTAATCGTGTTTCGAAAAAGACTAGTCGCTAGAATGAATCCTCAAATATCTTACATATGAATTTCAGGACTAGAGCATTGCTAGTAATGATACTCCACGAGTTTAAATGAATGCAATAAATGCGCCAAAAACACGGTACACCCTTAAGTAAAAGCTATTGAGTTGACGATGACTGCACCCATTTTGACACTACTTAACCCTTGGTTAGCTCTTAACTCGGAGTTATAGTGACTTTGATCAGTGCATGCCCACCTTAGGATGTTATATATCGCACTCCTAGATCAACAGAGCATCAAGTCAGTCAAAATAATGTACCATATTAATTTAGACTTCAGTCAATTTCTGAAAAATCTAAATTAAAATGGTATATTATTTCCAGTTGACGCTATGTTAATCTGGGAGTGCGATACATATCTACTTACAGCCACATATTTTGTTTCTCTTTAAAAAATTTTTTAGAGTAGGTATTATCGAAACATACATACCTATCTAAGTAGGTAAATTTTTTGTACAGTGTGGCCAACTTGGATGTAGATTGTGTCCCATCATTAAATGACTCCCTAATGTTTTGTTCCCCGTTTTCTCGTGGTCCCATTGATGGGACAAATCAAGAGACTTAATAAGAGAGGGGGGAGACTTATTTCTCGTAGTACCATTAATAAAATATCACATTTTATTCTTTAGTTAATATATAAAGAGGTTTGAAGTGCTAATTGATCGCTTTCTGAGTATTTATACAATACTACTAGATATCGTCAGGTTTTCCTGCGGAAAGTAAGTGTTAGAATGTGAAATTAAAATACAGGCACAACGAAAGCAACGGTTGAAAATCCACCTATGAAATTTTTTTACGCTTAAATAATGCGATTCTGAAATCCGCTGCAACTAAATAAGGCGTTCGCAAAATATATCCAACATGAAATTGACTTGTCCCATCAATGGGACCACGAGGGAGACTTGTTTCTCGTGGTCCCATTCTGTACAGTATGCATTTTATAGAGGAGGTTCAAGATAACTCCAATTGAACTGAACGGGACCACGAGAAAACCTATTGGAGAAAGAATTAAAAAAAAATTGTTTTAGAGATTGCCCTATAAACAAAAAACTAAGAAAGTTTAGATATTTCCCTATCTTGGGGGAATTCCGGAAATTCTTTCCTTAGAGCACCTCTACGTTACTCCAGGTACATGTATGCCAAATTTCAAATCTCTAGCACCTGTAGTTTGGGCTGTGCGTTTTCAGTCAGTCAGTTAGTCAGTAGTCAGTCTGTCAGTCAGGCAGTCAGTCAGTCACGGTGCTGTTTTATGAAGAATTGAAATTGTTTTATTCATATAAATATCATAGATTTTTAAACAATATAAAAAAAATTCGTCATCGCTCCAAAAGGTTTCAGATTTTTGAATAATATATAAGCTGTTCTTGAGGACTTATGAATATTGCCTGTTTTATGTATTCATTGACGCGACTAATAAGTGAACTCTACCTAACTGCGCTACCGATGATCAGTACCACTCCATGAGTTTGCAGAGACCGTGCTCGATAGCGATCGACTGCGTAAATGATTTGTATGGATTCTTCATACAAATCATTTACGCAGTCGATACCGAGTTCGGTCACTGAACTCGTGGTAGTGGTACAGGGTTGCAAAGAAAGAATTTCCTGCACAGTATCAAAAATTTTTTTAAGTGCTAGCGGCCTTAAGGTAAGGTCAAATGTCGTACAACGTCCTATGAAATAAATATGTTACTAAAGACGAACATTTAATTTTACAGATTAGGGCTCCGCAGGGCTTATTTGGCCCGTCGGAGACAGTCTGAAGTCCAAAGAACATCTAGTTATCTAATAAATAATCTATATTATCTATACATTAACGACCGCTTTAGCCTAGTTGGTTGGTAGTGACCCTGCCTACGAAGCAAGAGGTCCTGGGTTCAAAACCCGGTAAGGGCATTTATTTGTGTGATGAGCACGAATATTTGTTCCTGAGTTATGAATGTTTTCTATGTATTTAAGTATTTATTTATTTATATAAGTATGTTTATCGTCGTCTAGTACCCATAGTACAAGCTTTGCTTAGTTTGGGACTAGGTCGATTTGTGTAAGATTGTCCCCTAATATTTATTTATTTATATAATATAATTTGTTTAAATCTTCTTCTTCTTCTATCTATACATATAATAAAACAGTAGATATCATGCGTCTGTCTGTCTGTATGTATGTATACGCTTATCTCCGAAACTACTAAACGGACCTACTACGGACGGCTTTATTGCGCGGAAGAAGTTGCGGGCACCAGCTAATAAATACATAAATAAATAAATGTCACGGGACAATTTACACCAATTGACCTAGTCCTTAAGTAAGCTAAGCAAAGCTTGTGTTATGGGTACTAAGCAACGGATAAACATGCTTATAATATGTGGATAGATAGTTACCTAAATACATATTAAGACCCGAGAGCAAACATTCGTATTTTTCATACAAATATCTGCTCCGACACGGGAATCGAACCCGGGACCTCAAGCTTTCTGGTCAGGTTCTCTAACCACTAGGCCATCTGGTCGTTAAATACGTTTATAAATCTAGGTGGTTAAATACGCGCTACTATAGTTATGTTCAGATGAGTAAGCTTCGCTGCTGCCAACTCGTTCTGAGAGGAGGCCTGTGCTCTACAGTGGGACGTTAATAAGATGAGATGATGATTATGAGAGTGCTCCGATCTATTGTTGATGATGGCGACTGTACACCATGAGTAGATTAAAACAAAGATACTTAAAAAATAATAACAAACATAATTTTCATGAACGTGTTCATTTAAATATTTACAAAACGATACAAATTTTCTTTATTAATTTGAATATTCTTTTTGCTGTTCTTCAAGGCCGACACCGACATTCCATAAAGACTCTGCTATTGTTATTTTTGTCTGTCCGATATAGGAACTACCATAACTGCAATCAAAACCATTACCCGGTGTTTGGAAGGGAACAACATCCTTGTGTGTCTGCATATATGCCTCATGACCTTAGACAAAGGCGTGTACACAATTTTGATAGAATACTTGTTCAAAATAGGTCCAACTTTGTCAGTCACTCCTAGAATAGCATATAAGAATGTCTGTTACCACGTTCCCTTCTGGGCTGTCATGTATTCACCACAAATCCATTGCGTTTTAGCACCTCCCGAATATATATATATATATATAATTAAAACATCGAATGGGTCAAAAGACCGATACTATTTTTTTCTGAAACCGTATACTTCTCAGAATTTATTAAAACGGCATCATATAGAACCCATTAGGTTAGGTTAGGTTTGTTTTATAACAATCTTAAAAAGTTAACGGTTTCAGAAAAAAATCGTGTCGGTCTTTTGACCCATTCGATGTTTTAATACATTCGGTCTTTCGTACTTCGGTATTGGAATACATACCCATATATATATATATATGGGTATATATACGGGTATGGGTATATGGGTATGGGTATATATATGTACGCATATATATATATATATATATATATATATATATATATATATATATGCGTACACCCAAGGATGTACGCTTATAATGGATGGAACATTTGCGAAAAATACTCAAAAACAGCCGTGTGACGGTTGAAAATATAGTTTATCGATACATAAAAGAGAACAGAATCGAAGACAAAGCTCGAACTGGACGTCCGAAGGGTCAAAAATCAACCAAAACCACTTTGCAAAATTTAATGGCGGGTGGGTATAAAGAAAAAAATCGCAGCTTTAGCCGTCAAACTATTAAACCATGGTTCTATAATATTTATTTATTGTAAATAGGCACTATATGAAGGGTCCACGGAAAGAACATGTCTAGTCACTTTAGTGACATTTTGAGTTATCGCGATTTTAAAGTTTGGAACGATGTAATTAATCAACAAATATATTTATGCACTTGTCTATAAATCAATTGTATGTCAATATTACTTATCTTTAGATAAATAAATAGAATATTAGTTAAAAGTGACGGATTGTTATTATTAATACCAAAAAACCGAACCAGACCCCTATTGAACACGGAAGAAACATGCGTTGTCACTTATCTACAGGAAATAAACATGCAAAGTCCAAAGCATAAAAGTACATTTTATTGGAATCTGGTAACTTTGAATATTAATTAGGTATATTTTGAGTACATATTCCGTGGTTCTAAATACCATGGAGTCGCTATTGACTTTGTTAAATAATAATATAGGTATGTCATCTATAGGAAGGTAATAGCTTAGTAACGTAAGTAAGTAAGGAAAAAATTGGTTAAAATTCGCTAATAACTCCATTACTTTATATACCTACCTGTATGAAATAATGCAAAGACTCCGATCCGAAGTCACATAAGTTGAGCTCGGAATTAATACCTACTATTCATTCGTTCTGTGATTCATTCTCATTTTCTAATGTGATATACTACAAGAAAAGTTTCTCTAATGTATTGTTTTGTTTTGAGACATAACATGTTTTTTCCATGTATCTAATACACAACACACGTTATTTCCGTGTATAGGTTTTATAAAAGTAAAAAAAAGTCATGTTAATATAATAATACAGTTGCAACAGTAGATGTAAGTTATAGTTTATTACTTGCTTTACATTTTGGCATTAAAATCTCATTTTCAAAAAAAATGACTAGACATGTTCTTTCCGTGGACCCTTCATATAAGACATAATCGAATAAAAATATCACAAAAACATTTTAGATTTCATTGAATGTCTCAAATACAAAACGTGATACGGTACAGGCCGTAGTTTACCTAGGACATTAGATGTCTAATAAGTATAAAAACTTTTGGTAAAAAATTTAAATAAAAAATAAAACCTTTAAATAACATCCAAAAACCTGTGAAATAATAATTGAACAGAACCGATCACAATAAGCATGAAAATATCTTTCTTCTAATCTGTTTGAAGTCAGTGCCTCAGCTCGAGCCATCAGGAGTGGACCTAGTAGTAATCTATCTAACTTACCTACATACCTACTATCTATAGGGCTTCTACACTCCTGCTGGCTCGTGCTGATGAGGCACCGACTTCATACAGATTAGAAGAAAGATATTTTCATGCTTATTGTGGTCGGTTCGGTTCAATTATTATTTCATAGGATTTTTGGATGTTTTTTGAAGGAGGTTTTATTTTTTATTTAATTTTATTTATTTTTTGCTTTTTAGTCGTTTCTGTATAAAATAGATGCGTAGGATAAAATCATCAGTTTGACTTCGAAATAAGTTTGTTTAAAATTCTATTTTTAATGCTCGACAGGGTGGTGTTGTTTTATTACAGAGTTCCATGATACTTTCTGAATGCAAATGCTCGACTTGTCACCGAAAATACTTAAATAGCTCTACATTTCTCTTGAATTTTTGAGGAGTTTCTTCAATTCCTCATGGATCCCATCATTAGAACTGGATTTTGGTAACAACGGGACCAACCTTGAAGCATGTGCTTTCAAACAACGAAAAAATTTTCCAAATCGGTTCATAAATGACAGAGTTCTGAGGTAACACACATTAAAAAAAAAAAAGAACATACAACCGAATTGAAAACCTCCTCCTTTTTTTGAAGTCGGTTAAAAATAGGGTGCGTAGAAATCTTAAATGGTTTCTAAATAGTCGTCGTTACGCACTCTCAAGATGGCTTTTTATGTCTGGTTACATGCAGGTGCTTGCCGAACGCCTACTAGTAGTAATAATCACCTAGGGACATGGTCGACGTCATATTCGCCGAATATTGAACATGTTTATACACACATGCGGGCCTTCTCCTTATTTTCTATTCGTTTGTTTTGAAGCGGACAACTTCAATACATTTAGCCGAGCGAGGCGAGCACAAACAATCTCATACGGCGAGTCTCATACGTCTGTTCCCAGCTTACCGCAGAGAAGGCGTGTCGCTCGGCGCCCACATTGCGCTTTATCGCACTACCCCATCTCCTGTGTATTCAACATTTTGAGCAGGAAAACGCAAACTAAAGAATATTTATTCCGTTCGCGCTAGTTGCGGGGTGTTCTTTGAAATTTCGCCTTCATTAGGCCATTACCTAAATGAAATTCAACTTGTTTTGCGAACAGAGATATACAGGGTTATTGGTTAGTCGACCTATTCCCGGTAAGGGGTTATGGAGGAGGTCATTTGCAATTATTTTTGTCCTATAATGCCCCATGCAAAAATGAACCCACAGAAATAATAATAAGAGGATAGAAGTGCCTTAGTCTCGTGACCTTGGCGCCGCACTTGTGTCTCGTAGGGCACAAGCGCGCGACTTGCGGCTCAGTGCTGTTTGAAACGTCGGTGTGATAACAACTGCATTAAATGGTGGTTTGCAACATTGGTAATCTACCAAGCTGCAAATAACAATTTATGTTATTAAATATACCTAATTTGAAGTTATAAATTTAAAGTTTTATCGATTCTAGTTTTGTGTATGCTTCACTTCTCTAGTCTGTGGTTTTGACACCTGCCAACTATCCGCACCATGCTACAGTGAAAATAATATAGTGAGAAAAATGGTACGTCCAATTTTGTCTAAATTGAGTTCTATATACCAAAAAAAAAATAATATTTCCCGAGGTCTGCAAAATAGTCGTTCACGCCTGCGATGCGATGCAGTCCTCATTTGTCAAAAATTTTTGTCCACCAAGCCATTTTTTAAAGTTTGGGAATTGAAAAAAATCACACCGAGCTAGGTCCGGTGAATACGGAGCATGTGGCACCAGCTCGAAGCCCAACTCGTGGATTTTAGCCATTGCAATAATTGAGGTGTGCACTGGAGCATTGTCCTGATGAAAGAGGACTTTCTTAGGGGACAATTTTGGCCGTTTTTCCAACAATTCGACGTTAAAACGATCCAATAACTCTGCGTAATAACGGCCAGTGATAGTTTTCCCCTTTTCCAAATAATCAATCATGATCAATCCCAGACCAGAAGACTGTCGCCATTACCTTCCCAGCTGACAAAACAGTCTTGGCCTTCTTTCACCAACACGGTCACCAACAGACATACATTGTTCAAAATCATTTATCCAGTTATAAATAGTCTGCAACTTTGGTGCAGTAGTGCCATGAACAGAATTAAGTTCAGATTTTATAGTGGCAGCACTGCAACCCTTCATAGAAAAAGTGTTTTATGACGGCACGAAATTCAGATTTTTCCATGGTAGTGAAAATTTAAGAAGTATTTTCATGCAAGCAACTGTTAAATGACAATCTCTTGTTTTTTTTAGCTGATTTTCTTACAGTTTTCTTTTGAAAGATTATTCCTGCTAGTGTTAATGCCATTTTTAAAAAAAAGGTTTTACAAATAGTTTTTTAAAAGGACTTCTTAAACAGCCCTCGTACCTGCTCCTGGGTCGGGAGTGGTCGGCGGCTCCGGAGTAGCGATGCTTCAAGATGGTGTGGTGCCCTTGCCAGTAGTAGCTCCACTCTTTCTGTTGTTCATCTTTGCCCTGGAAAACATAATGTAAATATATTGAACTCCTGCCACAAATAGCGTGCAGTCGTGTATCTACTTTTTATGGTTCCATAGTTTAAAATGGTAAAATAGAACTTTCTAGATTTGCCACGTTCATGTGCCTGAGCGCACCTTAGCTTAAGAGACTCTTAGTAGCTAGGAGGCATGGGTAATGGGTATTACGCCCACAGTAATTACGCCCAAAAAGTGAACGAATTATTAATTTATGAAAGCATATACAGGGTGAATTCAAATTGGTTATACAAAATTACTGTTTCGTACTCAGTTAAGCTAATTTTGTATCACCAATTTGAATTCACCCTGTATTAAGTACACTATTCGTAAATTGATAATTTTTTCTCGTCTATCCTAGTTTTACGAACTCACCGGTGGTAAATTCTTCGAAGTTCATAGGACGTCAATTGATGCCTAAATTGAATAAAGAATTTTGACTTTGACTTCGACATTTCTTGTAACCTTTTTGGTATCCTTTTTAATGAAAAAAATACTGCAAAATAAGTTGATAAAGTTATTTTTTTAATAATAATTGGCGTCTATCCAATGGGACAATTTTGCCAGAATATAGTTAGTACTTAGTGTCAGGAACTCGGTCTTGTTAATTTTCGCTCTGCTATCCTTATAATTTACTTATCGTTTTGTGGTCCTTTGAACCGGATAAGTGTAGGGTATCTTGGATAGGCCTTTCAAAAGTATTACAGATTTGCATAAAATTGTTTGCTTCAAAAATATTAAGTACGTTGTATGCTGCAAGGCAAGACATGGAGGATAGAAATACTATTATGGAACATCTATAGGCACTGGTCCCACCGCCGGCGAGTGAGATATGAACTATCGACTTTTTTCTAGCCCAAGAAACGAACAAAAGATAATCGCTTCCGTGTAAATAAAAGAGAGAGATATATATTTATAGTTCATCATCATCGCTCGCTGTTCATACTGCCGGCGAGGACACTCCCAACGACCGGCGAGTAAATATATATCTCTCTCTTTTATTTGCACGGAAGCGATTGTCTTTTGTTCGTTTCTTGGGCTAGAAAAAGGTCAATAGTTCATATCTCACTCGCCGGCGGTGGGACCAGTGCCATATATTTATTCAATTTAATAATTGTATATTAGCACTTTATGTTTTACTAATAAAATTATCTTTATCTTTACAATATTACGCGTCGCCAGTTGCCAAAAAGACCCAATGTTGTCATTAGTTAAACAGATTCAGAGGGCTTCATTGTTCTGGAAATAAGGGAAGATCGTAAGCACAAGACAAGAAAAAGTAAGAAGAAGAAAAAAGAGAGAATAGGATGCAAATGAAAAATTCAGGACAAAACCACAAACAAATTAGAATAAGATATTAGAGCAAAGACTTTAAAACGAGATTTTAGACGAGTTCCGTTATGTTAGTTATTTCTGAGTCCATGGGCTGGGGACACGTTGTATACCTACCTAAATATCGGCGAGTCGGAACCCTGTGTTCTTGGTTTCGGGTCAGCGGTGCCCAACGAAATATGAATGCTCGTATCACATGATAAGTTTCAATTTCGCGTGCAAGCAGTTAACGGTCGTAAGAGTAGGCAAATTTTTATAGGTAGGTACAGTACATTGCCATAAAGATTGCACACGGTCTTTGAAAAAAGACTGCAAACGTCGGACATCTAAGGCAAAATTTTAAACCCGATACAACACAACATATATTAAAAGTGTGAATATATCTAATTTTTAACATCCCATATATTCTCTCCATTGGTACAAAATTTCTTATACGTTTATCATAAGAAAGTGAAATTAAACAGAAATAAATTACGTAAGTACTATATTTCGAACGCAAACTTTTACGAATTGTAATTTAGAATGCGAGTAATTGCACTGAGAACGAACCTATTTTTTTGCCTGTGTATGCGACGAGGGTGTATGACACTAAGAAAATTAAAAAACAAATGGCGGGAAAATAGTATTTAGGTGAATTTTTTAATGAGCGGCAACGACTAACAGATGTATGTTCCTTCTAATGAAGTTTTAAAAAAAACTGTTGCAAACACCGCACGGAATCTTTGTACGTTTACGCATAGGAAAATATTTTTCACCTCACTAGCTCGGAAAGCCCTTTTTGTTTGTTTGACATCTATTGAGAAAATAATTCATAAATATCACCATTCATCATTAACCTTCATTCTTGTTACAAAAACGGATAAAATGTTCTGACAGTCCAAGTAAGTCGATGTGCGAACAAAACGCATCCGAAATAATAAAAAAAAAACTTAAGTCAAAACTTTTCAATTCATTATTTTGAGTGAATAAATAAATAATAATTGATAGTACAAACCCTTTTTCTTATTTTCCTCGCTGTAGTGAGGTGAAAAGTTTTGTGTTATACACGGGTGAAAAGTTATTTTACGTCTCGTGTGTTGAAACACTCGCTATCGAAAGGATTCTATTTTTGAACCACTCGCTTCGCTCGTGGTCAATCATAGAATCCTTTCGATAGCTTGTGTTTCAAATGGACACTCGCAGGTAAAATACAACTTTCCCCCCTTGTATAACAAATAACTATTGTCAACGACTACGTATATACGTGACACAGTATTTTCCTGCCATTTATTTCATACAGCTGTCGTAATTTCGCACATAAATTCCGAAAAACTCAAGATGTGCGAGCCGGGATTTGAACCCTTTGACCCTCTGCTTGAGAGGCCATAGTTCAAACCGCTAGGCCACCACGGCTTTTTTTGAAGTGCTTAATTAAATCATCATCGTAATTTGAACTTGGAACTCCTTGTAAAATATGTCATATTTTTTAATAGTGCGAAAAGCCTCATCTTTGGGTTAATATCAGACATGGGAATCCGCGGGGCAAATTTTATTGACAGGTAGGGACTTCCTATATCGACAAATTAAATTATCGGTGCTCGTTCTATATACTAGTGATCGCCCCCCACATTGCGTGTTTTTTGTTCTATTATTCAACATAGCATATTTTAAATAATCACTAGGTAAAGGTAGGGCGTAATACCCATTGCACAACAAAATAGTTAATATATTATCTCAACCTCTTTAGATAATTAAATAGAAGTAAATTACCTAAATAAACACTCACTATAAAACAATAGGTACCTACTTGTCAATGTCGTCGGACAGTTTCATTTGTAAACACGTTTTATTACATAAGTATTTTATATTTATGAGTGGAAAAAAACATTATTATTGAGTATTGAGTTATTATTTAATAATAATTAAATAATAACTCAATACTATAATAAAAATATATTTTTACAAGCAAACCCTTATACACTCTTAATAAAAATATATTTTTACAAGCAAACCCTTGAGTGATCACTAGTATATAGAACTAGCATCGATAGTTGAGTTTATCGATATAGGAACTCCCTACTTGTCAAACAGTTTTGCCCCGCGGATTCCTATGTCTGGTTAGTATATCATGTTGTTCAAATCGTGCCTATCCAGTATGGCTTATTTACTGGTCTCTTCAGTAATCGAGTATTAAAACTATTTCTCAATACAAAAAAAATGACTGCCCACAATTAAAGAAACAATCTAGCAAGGATTGCACCATTTTAGAGTCCTCATTAATTGCTCTAATTTTTAAAGTTACGTGCCAAACTCGCCCGGTTTATTTTTTTTTTCATGCAGTCGGTTTAACTTTTGATAAACGATTAATTTTCAGTACTTGGTTGGGTAAAAAGTGACATTTTCTTCCAATCTAAAGCAGTTGGATCTAAAGTTTAAACAACGATTCATAGAATTATTATTATTCAGAATTACATAAAAAAAAAGTAAAGATTTGTAGCAACAGGAGAGAAAAGACTGCCACAAGGTGAAGATTTTCTCAATTTTTTTTAAATGAATTAGATTTTTTTTATATTTTTCTGATACCTAATATAAGTTGGCATATCTGTTTCCGGCTTGACGTCGACATCTGGGACACCCTATATGTATATGGGAGTAAAATTGTAATTTTATGTAACTCAAATCGGAAATAAATAAAAAATGAGAAGACGAAATAAATAAAAATTATGGTATTTAATTGAAAAAAAAAACCCGTTAGCTACCTATGTGATTTATTTCTGTCCTAAGATGTTATTTCAAATATTATATCCCACTTAATACTTTAGTACGGGTTACAACATATTATAGTCCGAAAATTTTGTTTTTTTTTATTTCGTTCTTATTTTAAATTTGTTCTAATCAAAAGCTGATTTTTCACAGACTGGAAGTCAAATTAAAAAAATAATAACTAAACTACAAAAAAAAAAACACCTTGTGATAAATAATTAGACCCCCCCGGACATTTGTCGCAATGATGTTACGATACGTTTACTTTTAGTTTACCACTGACAGATGGCTTGCCTTCATTTCATTTCCAAGTTTAAGAGGATACGATGGCTGAGAGACTTTTGAGAAATAGGTATTTTAATGAAATGTCGCTGTCTCGCCCGAACCCCTCCGTGTCAGTACAGCGAGAGCGGGACAACTGCAGCTCAGACCGTTAATAGACGCGTAAAATTGATCAAAACAGCATTTCGTAGTCCCCTGTTTTCTTCTCGAAAACTAAAACAATAAAATTATTTTTTTCAAAAATAATTAGAGGACAGATTTAGCTATGCCCCTATGTTTTCCTTTTTTTGTTTATATGAGGGATTCTTTTCTGATGAGTGTCTGAAAATGACGTTGAAATTGGGAAATTTTTTCAGTTTTTGACAGCTCATATTTCTTATGTTAATAGAAATATGGAAAAAAACGAAACATCTGAGTATAGCTGTGGTAGATACAGATTAAACAGTAAAAAAAATTGGACTCTAAAGCCATTATCCAGGGAGGAAACAGGGGACTACGTTTGTATGGAGAAATGGTGCGCATCGTATCCTCTTAACACCTTACAAATAAAGTAGCTATTACAAAATCTGCAAACGTGGGTAACAGTATTCTAAAATTGGCTTTATTTGTAGTTCGTGAAGTTGAATATGAAATGAAGGCAAACCATCTGTCAGTGGTAAACTTTATGGAATTTTACTGTACAATAGGTTAGTTTTGGGAGTTAATGAAACGGTGTTAATTAATACGATAAACTAAAGGGTTTTAACCAAATAAATTTTAATAAGTGATTCTTGATAAATCATTTTGTGGTATATTACGACATTCAATTCAATTTGGTCGTTAAACACAATTGGTTATTGTAACCAGTGTTACTTTGGTATATAAGATCGTGTTGGGTTTTTTCTTGGTCGTATAACCAATATGACGTTGTAATCGGTGTCGCTATAAACGTTTTGACTGTATATATATATATATATATATATATATATATATACAAGAATTGCTCGTTTAAATGTATTAGATTTAGGATTTATGCTTAACGCGATATGTAATATAAGGATAATTTAACCATAGAACGGCCACATATTGTGAACTCTGCGAGCAACACCAACACACGATACATGGTGTCTAAACAAAGAACGAGGCAACGTAAAGGCGAGGGCGGAACGCACGAGCTGGAATACATTAACTGCTACCAGCAGTGTCGGTGTAGCAGCATTCTAGTATATTTTACTAGCGGTCATTTTCGACAATTAACCACATAAAATAAGTGAAATTATGCATGCGGCCTACGACGACGTATATCACGTCCAGTTACGGGGCACGATACCTACCTTCCTACCTTCACATTCATTATTCAAAGAAATGTTTCGCTCTACGAAGCCGCGTCCGGAAACGCGGGCTCCATTGGTGTGATTGATGGAAACCACTTCAGCAAACTTTTATTCTGTTTTAGACGTCGTCAATTTCATACAGGTTCCATATTGCATTGAAGATAATTAAAAAAAAACTTGACCTCACACCTACACGTGGTATTTTTTGATCTGTGAATTGGTTTGACGTGTAATTCAAAATCGATAATAGAATATTTTAACTATTTTTCATATTATATTCAGTGAGCTCTTTAGTCCTTAGCTGAGTCCCTTATGGGGGGGTAACAGGAACAAGTCATCATCATCAGATCACCATGGTGTTCAAAGCTTCATCGAATCAATCTGGGCTAAATATTAGGAACGAACTGTATTATAAATAGAAAACATTATTGTAGATTAATTGTGACTATTATTGTAACTATATAAAAGATTAATCCGTTTTCTTTTTTTGTATATTCGTTACTTCGTTCGAATATATTCAATTTATCGTATACTCGTTACTATTATTACTCGTTAGAAGTTTAAATGGTTAAGGTCCGTCCGTTAGCGGCTTAGCTTTCAGACTGTTACGAGTAGTTCTAGGAAGCTGTCATTTTGCATGGGTTTACAGTGGTGGTTCACGAATTTCCAATTATGTAAATAAATAAAAAAACCTATTAAGTACTAGGTACTAAAAAGCTTACATTAAACAATCGCTCAGCTACGGTTTGTTGGACATGAATAGTAGATTGCTCAACAAGAGCATACGGCCATTTTACCCAAGATGTTCTTATAGCCATGAAAAATAAAAGCCTGTATGTAAATTTAATTTGAAATGTTGCTGTTTAATTTCCTTGCAATCGAAGTGAGCGAAAAGCAGAGTGTAAAACTCGAGCATTAAACCCATTTTCCCCTCTACGCGTCTATCCACTTTCGCCGTAGCGGTTCGGATGCCTATTATGAACGTCTCAGGTAAAATGGCTTGTTTTATGCTCTTGTTGTACAAACTACTATTTCACTTCTCATGCTCTTAAAGAGTAATGATGCATTAAATTGCTTTTTATGCTCTAGTGCATAAAGTAAAATCTTCGTCTAAGACCAAGGCAATCAGGCAGGCGCGAACAGCCACAATTTTTTTTTTAATTCTTGAAGTTAAAAGCAGAGTGGCTCGTTTTATGCTCTTGTTGTACTATTTCGGTGTCCTGCCGTTTGACCAAAAGTCATTAGGCAAAATTATACTTGACAAACAACGTTTTACAAAAAAATGTTTCGCCAATTGATCATTTTACTAGTAGTCATTTTACAAATGAAATGATCAACAGTTAAATTATTTTATAAATAATTATTTGACAAAATGAACATTTAGCAACAGAGTTATCAGACAAAACTACTATTGGTCTAAAAACGTTTGGTACCTACAATGTTTTTGAATTGTTTATTAGAAATCTCGTTTTATTACAGCGAGCGAGCGAAGCGAGCGAGCAAGACGGCTCGGAGCGGATGCGACTCGGATAGGTTAGGTTCTACGCAAAAGCTCTCGCATTAGCTTTTGGTGTAAGGTATTTTTTTTATGGCCACCCAAAAAAGTCTTGCTATTTAAAAAGCAGCTGCAATTATTAGTGTTTCATTGATTACTAAACAAATTAGTTATGTATTAATACAGATGTGAATAACTTTCTATGAAACATATGCTTAATTTGCGAAACATATCATTTGGTGAAATGGAAAACGGTCAATTGACATTTTATTATTTAACACATTTACCAATTGTAGTGTTTGCTAATTGATCATTTGCTAAGTGAGTTTTTGTAAAATGATACATTTGTCAAATGTCACGTTTGCCAAATGATAATTTGGTGAAACGATGTTTGTCAAATGATCATTTGTCAATAATTTTTTGGTCAAACATTAGTAAACCACTATTTCACTTCGCACGGTCGTAAAATAGTTCTTTATGTCGAGATATGGCTGAATAAAATGAGTTTTTATGCTGTAAGGCATAAAGTAAAATCATCGTCTAAGACCAAGGAATCAAGCGGAAACGTTTAAAATTTATAAAATTTAAGTTTCTTATTTTTTTTATATAAGTTATGTTTTATATTACGAAATGAATAAAACATTGTTTTAGAATCGCAATGCATGAAAAGTAAGAGCTTGTATATTTTATTTCCAATATTGCTGTTCAATTTCCTTGATTTCGAAGTGAATAAAAAACTTAATCGGATAGCTATAATTATGAAAGTCTCGAGTAAAATGGCTCGTTTTATGCTCTTGTTATACTATGTGGAATACGGAACCTTACAATGCTTGTGGCCCGAAACGTACTTGGCCGGATTTTGAGCTTCCTGTTGGACGTACTGCACCAGTTCGTCTGTGTAATTACGTATTCTTTAATATTTTATCTCACTCATGGCAAGTTCTACCAAAACGTGGGATTTATTTTATCCTGCAATTTCCTACAATTTCCGGCCTGCGTTATGATGTACTGCTGAAACGGAAAAATATTTTTTTTATCACACTTGCTCGTCAGTGTGTTATTCCATGCCTGTATACTAAAGGACAATGGGCCCAAATTGTTCTTACGGGAGATGGATTCACAAATAGTGAGTTGTTCTTCCCGAGGGAGTTATAACGTCAGTTTTAAAATTTGAAAACAAGTCATTTCAGACTAAGGAGGTTTCAAGTCAGCCAATAGTAGAGGAGCCCAAGAGGGGATTTCGGGTTCGGAATTTACTCAAGGGCGTCAGATTAACATACAGGGCGATACCTTGTACCCGGTTAAGTACCTCTACCAAATATGAGTCCCGTATATATATGGCCGCCCGTCAAGGATACGGGATCAGATTAGTAAAAAAAATTGATCATCAGAAATTCTCGAGTGCGTCAGATTAAGGTAGGGCGAGTTAATTACAAGCTAAGAAGTGTATATTCCACTAATCTGACAATTTGAGAGTGACGTTAAAAAGGGGAAGCAGAAGTAACAAAAATTCGTCGATAAAGTTTAATGCGTGCAGCTGCGTGCTGCTGATATATATAGTTAATAATATTTATATAGTCTAAAAAAATACCAACAGTTTTATATTTTTTTTTGTACAGAAAAGTCAATTATATGAAACTGATTTCAATATATTTTCATGTGGTTCACTACTTTTTTCAAAATTAATTAATGAATTTATTTTTCTCGATGACGTCAGATTATAATTGAGGGCACACGGCTAAGTTGTCAGTGCGTACGATAAGGCAACCCCTTTAATTATTTGCGTAGTGGTAATACTGTAACTAGTGTCACTTTATGGCGCTGTCAGAGTGCTAGATGTCAGACAGCGGGTCCAAATCATAGTTCGTACTTTAATCCACGCGTAAATTGAGTAGAATTCTGAACTAATACTGACTGTATAACTGTATGCTCTGTGGTGGAGATAATAAATAAATAAATTATTCATTCTAAATAATGCCATGCCACACCGATTAAAGTACAATTTGGACCACACACGTACTTTACTTCAATATCAAATAAAGGACATTGCTTATATGTTACGTAATAAATTTATTACATTATATTAAAATTAAATAACTACAGAAAACGAGTTAAAAAGCATTTATCTCGAAATGGTCATCAATCATTTAACAAACATTGCAAAAAAATAGACATCTCCAATTACGCCATTTTATTTTATGGTACAATTTCAAGTAATTGAATGGGAGTGTCAAAAATGCCATAATAACAACACAAACAATTGACGAGTCTATAATGAACAACCTCTTAAATCAGAAGGATACTCTAGTAGTAAAAAATTGCAGAAATAAATATTAGGTGCAAAAGTGAATCAGTGATCCGCTCTATACCTACCTACATTCTTTCATTGATACAGTTATGCACCATTCTATTTGCTAACAATAACTTTCTGTATGATGTATTATATAAAATGTGTCTGGTGCTAATTGTTTTTTACTTATTTTATACGGATAGTAGCTAGTTAGCTATTGTCTGCGACTTCATTTACTATGAATTCGTTTAACGCCTATCCGCGGAAACTAAGCGATTTATACTATGTCCTTCTTAGCGTGTCTAACTAACTCCATACCAAATTTTATGTAAATCATTTTACCGCTTTGAGCGTGGAAAGGTAACTGTCAGACAAACCAACAGTTAGTTTCGCATTTATATTTCAGTATATACCTATAGTGATTTTTTACCGTGCAGTCTGCATGAATCAGCACACGGCTCGCTCACCGGTGTGACGATGGTGGTTTAAGAATAGCTTGCGCTCTATTTAGGAGTCCTGCGTTTGTTTGCCAGCGATATGTGTCATTGTTAACTAATTTAAGTAACAGTCTCAGCCAGATATTACGACACTGCTCTTATAAAAAAGCTAATAAGCGATATGCACTTATTAATGTTCTGGGGCCAAAATGGCTAAAACAGAACCCTTATAATTTCAGCATGTATGTTTGTCCGTCCGTCCGCGGCTTAGTTTAGAGAATATTAGTGCTAGAAAGCTATAATTTTGCGTAGATATGTGTAGGAATTATTCCGACGAAGTAAAGATAAATAAAAAGTAGAAAACAAAATATTTAGGGTACTTCCCGTAAAGTGAGGGTGATTTTTTTATAAAAGTTAAACTGTTGGTTTAAAAATTTTGAGAACAGTCATGGTGAGAGTAAATATATCAAATTAACTAGAAAAACTATTACGGCTAAGTTTGCTGAAGAATTACTTATTAGTAGTTTGAGAGTAAATACCAGCTTACTTATAAAATATACCTACTTGGAAAATTTTACTAGGTACTTTAACAGTAAAATTGAGGAGAAAAACTAAAAGAAAAAAAAAACTTTTTTATAAACAAGCTTTCATTAGATAGATGTTAATAAAAAGAACTAAAAAGCCATAAATAATTTAATTCTGATAAAAATTGACCATGCATTCAATCTTTGCGTTTTTATCACAGTACCAATTTTTTTTTTAATAAAGGAGTGTTTTCCCTTCATTATTTTTCTTGACATTAAAAGTATTGAAAAAAATTGGGATTGACAAAAACGCATAGATTTAATACATGTCTATTTTTTATCAGAGTTAAACTATTTACTGGATAATTATTTTACTGGATATTACTGGATAAACAAGTTAACAGAAGCATTAGACGAGATATCAGAAACTACAATACTAGACTCATAGAAGAACCTCTTAAGACCTATGGTTCCCTAGAATCCGCTAATCAGGGCGTAACTAATGGAAAAGTCTGGATCACAAATTTGTAGGATGACGCAGGCATCAAACAAAGCAGTGACAAAATTACAGAGATCTGTACACTTTACTAAAAGGCGCTTTATTCGGATTCAAACCGCCCTTATATCACAGAAATTTGCCGCTTTGATTCTGGTGACATTTCTCCTATAACTTATGAAAAAATTAACGTAGCCCTAAAGACTATGAAATATTCGATAAGTCCAGGAGTCGATGGCATCACAACGGAGGCTCTTAAGGCAGGAAAGGAAACGTTGCTACCCCACATCACAAGGTTTTTCAACAACATTTTATATACCGGGCAACTTCCTGAGAGCATGTGCCATTCCGGCACTATTCTATTGTACAAGAAAGGCGACAAGACTGATGTTGGGATGGGAACTATCGTCCGATTAGCCTGATATCCCACTTGTACAAACTGTTCAATAAACTCATATAAAAAAGAATAGCTCCATTGCTGGATAGGTATCAACCACCCGAACAAGCGGGCTTTGGACCCAGTTTCTCCACTACCGGTCACTTCAATGCGCTCAATCAACTGATGGAGAAATTTAACGAGTTCAATAAACCCCTGTATCTGGGTTTTGTTGACTATGCTTTTAGCAAGGCTTTTGATAGCGTCAAACATTCAGCCATGTTTTCAGCCTTGCGTATTTAACAGATCCCATCCACTTATGTTGAACTCGTTAGATCAATCTATCACAACAGTACAGCCAACGTTAAATTGTAGACTTTCGGTACAGAATATATAATAGTACTAACGTTCAGAATGGACACGCTCCACCCTGCACCGATTCGAGTTACCCCACCCCTCAAGGCGAAGATTGCCGGACCCCGCCGGAATCCAGAAGAGTGCGCGCGCGATGCATGTAGGCGTACGCGTGTACAGACGTCGTCGTGCTTATGTAGATTCAAGAACGCGTATTTGTACGTCGTGTCCGCCGCGTGCTTTCGGTCCAACATTTAAAATAGAAAAAGGTGTCAAACAGGGCGAGCCGTTATTTCCCAAATGTTTACCAGTTGCCTTCAAGAAATCTCTCTAAAATTGGCTGCCTCATGAGAAAACAGGGGCATTGAAGTTGGCAATAAGAGGTTAACAAACCTTTGATTCGCCGATGACATTGTCTTTTTTTCTACCACAGAATTGGAACTTGAACAAATGCTTCAAGACCTCAGCACTGCGAGCTTTGAGGTTTTGAACTCATCATGAACCAAGCTAAGAATAAGGTTATGACATGCATAACTAATAGCGTTAAAAGTAAAATTGCAGTGGATGGACAAGAAATACATTACGTCGACAAGTATATTTACTTAGGCCAGATAGCATCCTTCGGAAACAGGCAAGACTAAGAAATCGATAGACGTATCGATAACGCCTGGAAGAGTTTCTGGTCTATGAAGTCGCTAATGAAGGGGAACCTTCCAATGTTGCTAAAGCTCAAACTCGTCGACATGTGTATCCTTCCCATCCTAACCTACGGCGCGCAAACGTGGTCACTTACGGCGGCTCAAAAGTCCAAACTCAAGGTTTGCCAACGGGCAATGAAGCGAAGAATTCTTGGTGTCCGAAGAACGGACCGGATTAAAAACACTGAGCTGCGCTCAAAGACTCGAATTGCTGACGTGGGCGTAAAGACGGCCAAGTTGAAGTGAGACTGGGCTGGACATGTCGAATGAACCCGGAACGTTGGGCTAAAATTGCCACGGAATGGGTCTCTAGCAACGTATACCATAGTAGAGGCAGACCGAAGAGGAGATGGAGGGACGACCTAGATGCTTATCACGTGGGACGGCAGGAGGTCGCCTTAGATGGGCAGGAGTGGAGCAAGAGAAGAGAAGCCTTTGCCCATCAGTGGGACATAAAAATAGGCTAACTAAAAAAAAATTTAACAGCTTTTTAGTTGTTTTTAAAAAACATCTACCTAATAAAAGCTTGTTTATAAAAAGTTTTTTTTTCGTTTAATTTTATATTTCACTTTTTAGTGGCTCCCTTCCCAGCTCCATCTTCAAACCCTAATTGGGTTTGACCACCAAAAATTGTAAATTGTAACTCGCGAGACAGTAACACAGTAACGTACGTGAGATGTGGTAACTCTCGAGACATTATAAAGCTATGTTTACATTATTTTTAAATATACATAATTATGACAACGTGTAGCTTGATTCTTTCGGATGGTTTTGGTGTATATAATTTACGTATATTTCTCACATGCACTAAATTGTCAATCCGTGCGGGTCCCTAGTTATTTATAGATTTGAAATTGCTGTACCTAAACCGGGGGATGATGACACAAAATACTAGATCATTTGTAACAGTAAGGCGGTTCTTCAGGGGTATAATTACGTAATGACAAAAAGGAAAATAATGTTCATAGCGCTGGGCATATTTTTGCACAGCTAATAATCGTCGAGTAGCCATTCACGAAAATCACCATGCCATACTTTTCTGACGGTTCCAAGTGGGCGCCATACCGCAAATTACATTTTATTAAGTACTTTCCAAAAATCCAAATGCAATACTGGTACAAATCGTTTTGCAAAAAAAATAAAAATTACTTCTTTGCGGCGGTATGGCGCCCATTTGGAACAGTCAGAAAAGTATGGCATGGTCATTTTCGTGAATGGCTACTCGACGATTATTAGCTGTGCAAAAATTAGCTTGGTACAAATGGTTGAATTGTTGTTTTAAAATTAACGTGTTCGCGTCGGTATGGCGGGCTGTAAGCCACACCGGAGAAGTATGCTGCCGTGCTAAGCCAAAAGAGTCTATGTCCGTTTTAACGGTTTTGAGAAAAACGTGTTTTTATGTTTTTTTTTCTTAGTATTTGAGTGAAAAATAAGCTATTTTTAAGGCACTTCTAATAAAAATACGACATTTTCGTTAACAGAACTTTATTCCTTATAAGCTAAGGAATCCAATGCAAAAAAAAAACAGAATTTGGTAATAGAAACACTTCATTTAAAAGGTCCTAAGTTAATGAAGTGTTTCTATTGGTTCATGACAGACACATCCCTCGCAACGCATCCTCGCACATCTCTGGAGGAAACGCAGCCTAAGCTAAGCAGATTTTGTAATAGCTACTTTATTTGTAAGGTGTTAAGAGGATACGATGCGCACCATTTCTCCATACAAACGTAGTCCCCTGTTTCCTCCCTGGATAATGGCTTTAGAGTCCAATTTTTTTTACTGTTTAATCTGTATCTACCACAGCTATGCCCCTATGTTTCGTTTTTTCCCATATTTCTATTAACATAAGAAATATGAGCTTTCAAAAACTGAAAAAAATTGCCCAATTTCAACGTCATTTTCAGGCACTCATCATCAGAAAAAAGTCCCTCATATAAATAAACAAAAAAAGGAAAACATAGGGGCTTAGCTAAATCTGTCCTTTAATTATTTTTGAAAAATATATTTTATTTGTTTAGTTTTTGAGAAGAAAACAGGGGACTACGAAATGCTGTTTAGATCAATTTTACGCGTCTATTAACGGTCTGAGCTGCAGTTGTCCCGCTCTCGCTGTACTGACACGGAGGGGTTCGGGCGAGACAGCGACATTTCATTAAAATACCTATTTCTCAAAAGTCTCTCAGCCATCGTATCCTCATAATCAACTCCAAATCAAAGTCATCCAAGTTGATTTTCTTCTTCCCACCTCTTCTTTTCTTACCAGGTGTAGAAAATTCACCATCATTAGAGGTGCTTTCAGTTATAATTCGACGTATGGTAGTGCTGGGAGGATCCCTGTAATAAGTAGCATTTATGTAAGACAAAATATACCTAAACCTAAAAGTATCAAAACAGTTCGTTTCAACTTACCAGTCAACTCCACGACACGCTTTAAAATCGAAGATTGTATTTGATTTACACCTCCTTCTTTGCTTATTGTATTATACACATTGTATACAATATTCCTCGCTTGAGATCTAAGCGGTTTTCTCGACATTTTCACCAGATAACAATCGTTGAAGACGAATTACAAAATGTAAGCAACGGTAAACAAACGATTTGACACAGCTGCCAGTTGACAGTTGCCATATGAAAAACACTATTTTTTTACTTTTAAAAATGCCATCAGATTCTGGTACACCTATAGTAGCTTGTTAAAAAGCTAGAAATACATGTTTTACGTACAATATGCACGCCAAATGTAAAATTTTCTGTTCTTGTGCCATTCATTTTGAACAACCTGCTAAAAAATCATATTTATTTTTACTTGTTGGTCTTGCGTTCTTAAACGTGTACAGATAATTAATAATTATACTTTTAATATTGCCTAAGAGGGTTTATACCTGCTGAGCTGGCAACGTAATAATAATCGAGAAAAACTAACAAAAATGCAACGTTGCCAGCTCAGCAGGTGTAAACCCTCTTAAGGACAGCTATTTTATCTTGTACATAAGAAAATAAAAAAAGTTGACTTAAATGGCCAACTTTTTTTAAATAAATTTTTGCAGATCCGTTTCAGACTTTTTTTTGCAAAAAAAACTTAAATTTCAATTATCTCAAAAATGGTTCATTTTTGCATAGGGCATTATGGGAATAAAATGATTGCAGATGACCTCCCCCATAACCCCTTAACGGGAATAGCAATAACCTTGTATAATTTAGCTTTTTACTTACGCTTATTGAGGACATTTCAGTCTTTTCGCGATATATCTATAGCTTAGCGTTGAATTTTCTACATATTCAAAGTCAAAGTCAAAATTCTTTATTCAATTTAGGCATCAATTGATGCTCCTATGAATGTCGAAGAATCTACCACCGGTTCGGAAAAACCCTGTTGAGAAGAAACCGGCAAGAAACTCAACAAGGCAAAATGCTCTCGCGTTGTTGGTAGTATTGGTTGTCTGGAAGAGATCGCTTTCGAGCGATAAGACCGCCTATTGTCTGCCTGATTTTTTATTGTTATTAATATTTTTTCTGTATTTTTTTTTGGTGATCAATAAAGAATATTTGTATAGTATTGTATTGTTGTTGATGTTGTTTGCTCGTCATTTGGACAACGAACAAATATTAGAAAAAAATCTATAGACATATTATAGGACAGTTCCTTGTGATCAGATAGGTGTCTAAAAATTTTATATAACTCAATTTTTTGCGTAACAATCGCCTATTTTACATGCCCCAGTTTTGGCGTGTTCAACCTTTATGTCAACCTATGTATCCTAGGAACGTCTAGCTTTTTAGTTAGGGTAACGGACCACTCCACTAGGTTATCCTGTCTTTGAAAATTTAACTTTATGTAGATTTTAGCACACTTTGCTGTTGTTTGAATTATTAATTAACACATTTTGGCCCAGTCATTTTACTATTATGCGACATCGTTGGTGAAGAGACATGCAAACATTATTAGGTAAAACACGATATAGTTTAGCCTATTAATTAATTGCCATGACCGGGAGCCAGGCTGAAGTGTTGTCGCGGCCGCTGCTGCCTTCGCGAGTTCGTTATGAAAGTAATGTATGCGACGATTACTATTGTAGCTTAGTTGGAATTTATTTGAATCTTACTTTCTACTTTTTTATTATTTTGTGTAAAGATTTCTCTTTGTTCTCCCACAGCTATAATTAAAAAAAAACGTAGTTATTATAGCTCGTTGGTGGGTATATCACACAGATGAAAAAGCTGGAGTGGTCTCTTATGTGGAGGTAAATAAAAACAACTGAAAAGTTTTGTCAGCAATTTTTTTTCTGAAGGATAATGCAAATGTAATTTATGTCAAAAAATCATCTTTTTCACGACACTGCTCGAAAATGTGGCCATAGATAACCTAAATCCAGTACACAAAACTGCCTATATATGTACATTTAACAGCTGATTCATTTATGGCGCGCAAACACGACAACAATGTTACACTAATCGAAAACAGGTCGTATCAGTATATGTATTTCATAATACGATACGACTTTTTCAAAGATAATTTCTGAATTTCATTCCCGGCGTGCTGAAACGACCAATCAAAAGTAATCGTCTGCTGCATGTGAGATTCAATTGACCAATGAGAATGCGTCATTCATGACTTTAATGAGGTGTTTTTTTTTCCTTAAACGCATAATATGCACAAAATGCTTTAATTTTTTTAAGTATGAAAAACGCCACAGCATTAAACTTTTTAAGCGCTGCAAGGTTAAGGTTTTTATTTTTTAATTATGTGGTTTTTGGTACTGGCCACTAGGCCGGTAAGGCGACCGGCGACGCGTCGTGACGGCGACTAAATCAAACATAGTTCGAGTTATGTGAGCGGCCGTAGCGGCCGCAACGGCCGCTCACATTAACTCTAACTATGTTTGATTAAGTTCCCGACCGACTGAAATGACGCAGAACACTAAAATCAGCTTTCCAGGGAAAAACATCACAATGAGTTTTAACAACTGCCCCCATGCAAACATTAACATAAACTTTAATTAAATATTTATTTTTATTATAAGAAACGTTTTTTATTTCCTCGCATTAGTCGTGAAAAGCACAATGTTTAGTCTCGGCCAAAAGTGCAATAGATGGACTCGTACTTTCGAGGGCCTCCGCTACGCGTCGGCCCTCAAACAAACTCGTCCATCTATTGCTTACTTTCCAGCCTCTACAACAATGTACTATTTTTTAAATGTACAACTTTGTGACGCACGCTAAAATTGGTGGGCTAAAAAATATTGATGAAAAATCATACCTACCTATTATGTGTTTTTTAACTTAAAAGTTTATGGGCTGAAGTTTTGCATATTAATTACTAGTGTAGAACCACACCATCTATAAAAATTAGATGCTTGAACTTGAAGGGGGGGGGGGGGGGGCAGAATCACTTAACACGCCCAGGATAGGGTTCCGCAGCCGTTACGACGTGTACTATCTGTATTCAACACGTAATATTTCTCTAAGGATTCTGTATTTTGTACGGAATTTCCCAAGTACGAGTTAGGTATATTTTATAGGTCACGCTGCTATTTACTTTTAAACTACTACTTGATAATTTTCAAGCTAACTTAGCCGTTATAGTTTTCCTTGTCACCAGGGTGTATCTCATGAACCATGATAGCTAAACAGTTAAAAAATTTACAGATGATTAATTTCGGTTGCCGCTATAACAAAAAATACTAAAAATAAAATAAAGTTAAAAATTAAAGGGGATTGTCTGTTATACAAGAATAGTGTTTTTTTTTTCAGCGTTCTTAACTCTATAATGGCGTTAATTAGACACTATTTTCACCGATTATGTATTAATGTGGCCTGTACAACATCAAATAATAAAAATATAAACTATATTAAGTAAATATTAAAGGGAGTCCTGATTAACCAAAATATATAAAATAAATCATATAAAATCATCTCACACTGCGTACCTACATTTTACTTAGAAGCTGGGTTCTATTAACACTGGATTACTATAGTTAGTTGTTTAAGGCGTATGTTTTGACATACCTAAAATTTGTACGGAACCCTCGGTGCGCGAGTCCGACTTGCACTTGGCCGGTTTTTATCATTTCATCCGTACGAGGTCCACAGCTGGACATAGGCCTCCCTCAAAAAGCTAATACGACCACGTTTTTATTAGTGTCCGCAATAGCTTTTGGTTTTTTGGCTAGAAAAATGACAATAATAAATAGTTGGCCGATAGTTATGTTAATACTTAATTCTTTATGTCAATTACGTTATATTTATTTTTGGTTTTTGTTTCCTTTTAATTTTTGAGAAAAATACTATGTTCGCTTCGTCGCAACAACAATGGCTGGTTTCGTATTATTATTATTTAAGGTGTATTATGTGTAATTTTTATCGTCTAGATAAAATTCGGTAGAGTTTATTTCACCAAGTATAAAATTAGTGGATCTTGAATGAAATAAACTAAATCACAAACCTAAGACATTGTAAAAAAACTATCGTTTCGGAATAAATGTTTTTAAAAGTACCTAGGTTTTATTTTTTTACTCGAGTCTGATTCCGATGTATGTTCAGTAAATTCCGATTGACATTTAAAATTGAGTTTAACTGGCTATCAGTATAAGGTGCATATTTCTTTTCCATTCGAAATTATACTCCCAACAAAAATATCTTGGTGTGGGTCACTGAGTGGCGTATAGCTAATTATGGCATATAGCTTGTCTAGTTTAAAATGACGCGCTCCGCCACCGCTCTCTCGCACAGGATTCGAAACTCAATTCAAGCTACAATAGACTCTATTGTAGCTCAAATTGAGCTCCAAATCCCGTGGTCAAATGCGGTGGTGGGGCGCGTCATTTCAAACTAGACAAGCTCTACTTTTATTTCGGAATTACCCGACAAGAAAACAGAAGTTCTCAAACTTAATTCCTAAAAAAGCAATTTAAAATAAAAGTGTAGGAGATAAAGGATACAGGTTTATTTCAAACAGAATCAACATGTTTAGGTTTAGTGTTAATGCACAGTAGAGTGATGTAATCGCACTTCTGGTAACCTTTAGGTACTTTAATTACTTTTTAAAGAATAGTTAATTAAAAATATGACAAATCACAAACAGGAATCAAATTTTAATACTAACAGAGCACAAACGCTTTTGTGTGTAATTTTCTAAGGTAACAGCGTTGCATTCACGCCTGTTTCAGCGTCGAAATATAAAATTTTTGATATTATTATGACAGTTGTTATGATATTCCGATGCTGAAACAACCATGAATAGATAACACGTATTATTTTTTCTTAATCTGTTTTTTTCTTCTTTATCTGTAAATATAATCTTTCTGAAAAAAAAAGAAAAAAAATATGTCAATTTTTTCACGAGAAACAATATTGAGAACCACTGACCTTTTGTATAGAAAATAAATTTCGGAAAATTCCGAACTATTTCTCATACGGAATTACCCTCCTCGGCTAATTCCGGAAATTCAAAATTTCTTGAGCTACAGAGTACTGAACTTATTCAACAATACCCAAAAACGAAAAACTATCGAAAACAAAAACAGTCAAGTGCAATTCTTACCAAATTTCGAAGTTATTTTTGTTCGTGTAATTCCGAAAATGCAAAAACGCGGGAAATTTCACTTGTCTCAGAAAATGGCGCATGGCACACGTACATCATTCATTTGTAGGGGCCGAAGTCAACCAAGGCGGGGTAGCGGATGAACATGGCGACTAGGTTAGAGATGCCAGACCAAAAAATAATGACGAGTTTGGTAGAAATTTGTGATTATTATAATTACCCGATTTTCGGAATTAGCCGAGTGCACTTATATAGGTTTAGGCTCTCAAGCAGAGGGTTGTGGGTTCAAATCCCGGCTCGCACCTCTGAGTTTTTTGGAATTTATGTGCGAAATTAATTACATTTGAAATTTACCATGAGCTTTACGGTGAAGGTAAACATCGTGAGGAAACCTGTATACACTTGCGAAGAAAATCAATTCTGAGAGGAGGCCTGTGCCCTGCAGTGGGACGTATATAGGCTGGGATGATGGTGATACAGGTTTAGGTAAATAATGTATGTACTTTTAGAGTGCTAATTTTTATTCATGTTAGTCATTGTAGTTCTTTATATGGCATGTTTTTGTTATCCTTCTTGCGCATAGGTACAGCTTGGCATGAAGGTTTTACTTTTTCACAACTTTGAAACTTAAACTGAATCACTTACCAGGGTGGAACCTTTTCACTACCAATTTTACGATCATTTCTTTGGCAGATATATGGAATGTTTGTATTATAATGTCACATGCCATTTGCAATAAAAATGGTTCACCCGGTACGCGATTCAGTTTCGTCGACTGTACGTAATAAAATTATTAGTAAGTTATAAGCAGTAGTATGGTTAAGGAGAAGGACTGAAAAAAAAAACTAAATACCCGCCTGCGGTGTAAATAAAATAAAAAACCCGCCTGCAGATATACTGAAAAGGTGGAAACAAGATAAAGTGTTCAATAACAATAAAACGAATTTAAAACACGTCGATGGCAATCTTTCAAAATTTAATGCAACGATACAACGATTAAAATGCAGTCGGAGGCATGGGAGTCAGTGGCTGCATGGGATTTAATGTCACTTCATGCATACCTCCGACTGCATTTTATCGTTGCATTAAATTTTGAAAGATTGCCATCGTCGTGTTTTAAATTCGATTTATTGTTATTGAACACTTTATCTTGTTTCCACCTTTTCAGTATATCTGCAGGCGGGTTTTTGATTTTATTTACACCGCAGGCGGGTTTTTAGTTTTTTAATTTCTTTTTTATTTCTAGCTTTTTAGTGTAACCTCCTGAGACCCAGATAAATTATTGTGTATTTGAATTAGGAATCCGTTGCTATTAAGTTAAAGTTCAGAACCAATTTTGAAATATGTAGGTACTTAATTTTCCACATGGGTTTCATAGAGAAAATTATTGCTCAAAGATATCTTGTAAGTACCTAGTACGTCGTCGTTTTAATGCATTGATTGCCAATTTACTATTCCAAATTAAATTTAAACACATGACTTGTATATATTTTTGTAATCTCTTTTAAAATCCCTTTATTTTGATACCCTACTTGATAGGTTAGAGTAAAAAATTTTTTTTGAAGACTCAATTTGGCGTCAAAAATCGCCATTTTAATTTTTCAAGAATTTCATGTATCCAGTGTTACTCGCGTTATCAAGACGAAACCAATGACGTATCATTTATCAAAATCGGTTCAGCCATTGTGTAGTTACGAGAGGACATAGGAATGGACATACATACATACATACATACATACATACGGGTCAAACACATAACCCTTCCTTCTTCGCAGTCGGGTAAAAAGCAGCGCTATTGTACTGTACAGTCGAGTTCTCCAATATCTGTACAGCTAACCGTTCATAAATATCTAAACATGAAACTTAAGTTACGGTAATATTTAAGGTCTCTATATACCTACACGAAAAAAAATATTTTACAATATTACCAGATTGTATAGTTATTATGATTCTGGTGTAGGAAAACAGATTTTAGCAATGATTATCAGATTTTTTTTTATAACAACAAGCCATATTTTATTCAGTTTTAGAATATAGAATATTCTAGTACACGAAAACTCTGATATCGTTTTGGTAACCATCTAATTGTTACAGAGTAATATGCATTTAGCTTACAACAGGTTTTGTATGCTACAAAAAATTTGTTTTCTACGATACTAGGTAACTGGGTAATAGGAACTAGAAATGATGTTGCTAGAAGTAGAATTTTCTATTAACGTGTAAAAAAAAGTATAGTTGTCACATATAATACAATAAAATCAAGTCAAATTCACAATATTCTGTTTAAGGAAACTAGATTTTTCTCTCCGTGTATAAATATTTATAAACTGTTGGCTGTACTGATATTAGAGAATACGACTGTACATATTGAAAATATTGAGCTCTGTCAGATGAGTGTTACCCTAATAAAAGTTCGTCAATTGCTTTTTCCCGTTTAGGTTCATTTCGTCCACATTCCCACTTCGTCCACATTCCCACTTCGTCTACATTCCCATTTCGCCCACATCCCATTTCGACCACATTCCCATTTCGTCCTTTTCCCACTTCGTCCACATTCCCACTTGGCCAACATTCCCATTTCGTCCGCATTCCCATTTCGTCCACATTCCCATTTCGTTCACATTCCCACTTAGTCAACATTCCTATCCGATTTTAATGCTGTTTTCGCTATCACTTATCACTTAGCTTAATTCTCAGGGAAAATTTTATTTTGTGATTTAGGTATTCATGTTAAGAAAAATACTTGCTAAGCACGATGATGGCCTATACTATTCAGATACACTACCAATTTCGTTACTATTTTGTTACGAAATGGGAATGTGGGCGAAATGGGAATTTGGACGAAATGGGAATGTGGACGAAATGGGAATGTGGACGAAATGGGAATGTGGACGAAATGGGAAAGTTGACGAAGCGGCAATGTGGACGAAGTAGGAATATGGACGAAATGGGAAGTCGACGAATCGGGAATTGATTGCGGACGAAATGGGATTGCTGACGAAGTGGGAATGTGGACGAAGTGGAAATGTGGACGAAAAGAACCTAAACGCTTTTTCCTACGTGATTTATGTAAGAGCTTTTCTCTTAAAAATGCACGAAAATCATACTTCGAATGATGTTTTACATGTTCAGGCAATTATTTAGTTACTGGTTAAGGTCGATGAAGGGAATTGACCTTCACTTATAAAATTATGTGAATACTAATAGGACTTTCATGTTACACTCTACCATTTTAATCGTAAAGTATTTGCAGTGTGACGTGGAATGTCGTAATCGTAGCACACGGATAGGTTTATTGGGGTCGTGTCTTGTGATTGAGGCAGGCGTTGAGACGTGTCACTTGATTTAATTAAGAGCTGCTTTACCGCCCATTCTTCCTCCTAACGTTGAGGATGGTTCCCCGGTTAATTTCGAACCTGTGCTATTACACGCCAACTTAATTTTAGTATTGAATTTCATGGTAGCCGAGATTTGACATGTTTTAGAAATGTATTTCATTTGCCATAAATTATTTATCACTAGCTGACCCGAGAATTTTGTTCCGCCTTGAGAGGCAATAAAATGATCAGATTTTGGATTTTACTAAGTTCAATTTTTTATTAGGATAATAAATATAAAAAAAAAATCAAGTATTTTAATGATTCTTTATTGGCCATGTATTTTGGTGCATGGGTTGCACTCTTCAGTGAAACACCTTGTGATAGACGACCTTTTTCGTTTATGGACTCTTAAGCAGAGGGTCGTGGGTTTGTGCCCGGGTTTGCACCTCTTAGTTTTTCCTAATTTGTGGGCTAAATTACGTTTGAAGTTTACCATGAGCTTTGGAGTGAAGGAAAACATCGCGAGGAAAGCTGCATACACCTGTGAAGAATTTCAATGGTGTGTGTGAAGTTCCCAAATCGCACTGGGACCGCGTGGGAACTACTGCCCAATTCCTCGCATTGTGGGAGGAGGCCTGTGTCTGATTGAAACAGACTTATTTTATCCCAAAAACGTGCAAAGTAAAGTTCCCGTGAGATAGAAATAAAATAACTGTTTTGACCTATTTTGAAAATCATAGCCAGTGTAGCTTTTTATTAGTGATTTTTTTTAATCAAGCCCTAAGTTCAATTCACCTATTTCTATCCCGTGGGAATTTTGCTTTGTCACGTAGAAAAGTAGCCTATGTCAATCAGGGATACTGTATCTTACTATTAGTGAAAGAATTTTTAAATCAGCCCTGAAATTGAATTCACTTATTTCTATCCCGTGGGAATTTTACATTTTTCCGATAAAAAAGTAGCCTACGTCAATCGGAGATAGTCATATCATATCATATGAAAGAGTTTTTAAAATCAGTGCCGAAGTTGAATTTACTTATTTCTATCCCGCAGGAACTTTTTATTTTACCGTAAAAAAGTACCCTCTATCAATCAGAGATACTGTAGCTTACTATTGGTGCAAGAACATTTTAAAATCAACCCTGAAGTTGAATTCACTTATTTCTATCCCGCGGGAATTTAGCATTTTTTGTTTTGGAAATTATGGCTTGGTTGCAGGACCTTTAAGCCATTTAGCATTTTCCCTAAGAAGAGTAGTCTATACCAATGAAGAATAATGTAGCTTTCTATTGGTGAAAGAATTTTTAAAATCAGCTTCGAAGTTAAGTTCAGTTTTTGTTTATCCCGTGGGAATTTTATATTTTCCCGAAAAAAAAGTAGCCTATGTCAATCAGAGATAGTCATATCACATAATATGTAAGCCTTCTAAAAATCAGCCTCGAAATTGAATTCATTTATTTTTATCCCGTGAGAATTTCGCAATGTCCCACGGGAACGGGATAAAAGTATCCTATGTCCGTCTCCCGGTTCTAAGCTACCTCCCCACCAATTTTCAGCCAAATCGGTTCAGCCGTTAGACTACTCTTCTTCGGGAAAATGTAAAATTCCCGCGGGATGGAAATATAAGTGAATTCAACTTCGGGGCTGATTTAAAAATTCTAAATAGTGTAACTAACACGACTTTCTTTTATATATATAGATATAGATGATGTAGTGATTTCGAATCGTTTGTATGGGAGAATAGAAAAGTGTTGTTTTTAGACTTTTTCAGGCAAATTTTTTAAATTTTTCTCGTCGTAAGAACCATCCTCGTACTTCAAGGAATATTCTAAAAAAAGAATTAGCGAAATCGGTTCAGCTGCTTTCGAGATTTGCGCTTAGCAACACATTCAGCGATTCATTTTTATATTATAGATGGATATGAACAAAATTTATCTAAAATTATTGCCGAATTAATAACTCTTTAAATTAAACTTTTTATTGTTCTAATTGAAAAACAGGATCCCACCAAAAACTATTCTGTAAAAAAACTAGCCAAGTCACGATGGAGCTGCTTGTTTATCTCTAAAAAGTAATGAAATCTAAACAAAGTCGTGCCAAGTCTAAGGTTCCTTACTGCGATTTCTTTATTATTATAGTTAATGTTGTGTGACTTGGCCGTTGAAGGGTACACTAGGGTACAAAACCAGGTGCTCCATGAGACCATTGAACCAATCTGTCGCCAGAACCGCCTCGCACTCGCCTGTACATAAGTATTATTGAAATACGCAGCTTTATCAAGCCTACAATTGACTGGTTATTGAATCAACGTTTTCCAAGTGGCAATTTTCCATCGTCAATGGGTAGCGGTTCTGGCGATAGATTGGTGCAATGGTGTCATGGAGCACCTGGTTTTGTACCCTTCAATGGCCAAGTCACACAACATTAACTATAATAATAAAGAAATCGCAGTAAGGAACCTTAGACTTGGCACGACTTTGTCTAGATTTCATTACTTTTTAGAGATAAACAAGCAGCTCCATCGAGACTTAGCTAGTTTTTTACAGAATGTTTTTGGTGGGATTTCACTTCTTTTTGTAGAAACGTGGGCATATTGATTCATTTTATTAGATTTTCTTTTGTAAAGGCGGTACCGATGTCGATCTCTAATAGTTTGGTTGGGCTCTTGTGTTTTCTAATCAGGGTCACCAGGTACTCCAGATCTTCGATTATCCTAGTTTTTATAGTTTTCCCTTTATGTGGCCATTAAACCCTAACTCAGTACCAAATTTCAGCTCTCTGAGTTTATGGGAAGTACTAGTTCTATTCTGATGATCATGAGTGAGTGAGTGTCATAAATGCGAAACTTTGCTTTCGCTTAACTTCGGAACTAAATGACCTACAGACTTGAAATTTTGGATTTTAAGTATGTGATTATAGCTTACTGGATGACGAAATTTCTGCAATCTGAGTCTTATCTAGAGGTTATTAAATACGGCCTGAAAATGCGGCGAAATGGTTCCAGTAAAGGATGGTACGGCAGTGTTTGCTTCGCGCTCGACTTGGCGGGGGCACTGCCATGCCATGCAATCTGTATTCGATAATTAATTAGGTTGTTTTTATCCATAAAGGGTACCTATAAGTAAAGTACTATGAAATTGTCGCCATTTGAATAAAAACTTTACAAAGTGAAATATTGTAGTAACACAAACTTCTTTTTCATTTCTCGTGCTCATAAAGTTGTTCTTTATGTCGAGAAAATTCTGCATATAATAGTTTTTATGCTCTCGTTTATAAAGTAAAATCTTTGTCTAACACCAAGGAAATCAGCAGCATACAGCCACAATCAGTAGAAATTCGATTTTTAGAAATTAAATTAGATTTATGAGTTTATTAATTTCGTAATATAAAAGTTGTTTTTCGTTTTACAAAATTAATATAACTAGACATATCTAGTAGGTACATTATAATAGAAATCGCAATGCATGAAAATAAGAGCTTGTAAATTTAATATTAAATGTTGCTGTTTAATTTCCTTTCAATCGAAGTGAAAAGCAGAGTGTAAAACTAGAGCATTAAACCCATTTTACCCTCGATGCGTCTATCCACCCTCGCCGTACCGGCTCAGGTGGCTAAATGAACGTCTCAGTTAAAATGGCTCCTTTTAAGCTCTCGTTGTACAATCAACTATTACACTTCTCATGCTCATTAAGTTAGATGTGGGCTGCATAAAATTACTTTACTATAGTATTTCCAATGATTTATTTTCTCAATGACAGCTCCCGTAGAATGTAACTGCGTTTAGTTACGCAAAAATTAACTTTTAAATGCGAGGTATAAATAACCCGCACATTCGGGTAAAAATACGACAACTGCCTAATTTTGTTCCTTGATCCCATATAATATTCATCTAAGACAAATTGAGTCCATATATGCAGTAATTTTTTTCAAAGTACGATAAATAATAAACGTTTTAACCCTTAAATTGGCAAAATTTCTAAAAGTCGGGTATTCAAACCCTGTCTGAAATTAGAAGTCCTGACAATTCTATATTTAAAAAAAATACAAAAAGATGGTATTAAATAATGTGACTTGTGTGGTACATTGCCAAATTAAGGGTTTTTTAATAAAGTTACATTCTATGGCAATACAATACAAATAGTGATGATATGATTGAAATATCGATATTGTATCGGTACTGCATATATTGAACTAGATGTGTTTCCGCGTCTTTGTACGCGTTTTAATTTTTTTCCTGGGATAAAAAATGGCCTAGTTAATCATCGATAATGTAGCATTCTAATTCATTACAAGCATACAAATCTTTCCTCTTTATAATATCCCTACTAATATTATAAATGTGAATGTCCGTTTGTTTGTTACCTCTTCACGCTTAAACCGCTGAACCGATTTGGATAAAATTTGGTACACAGATTATTTGAGTCATATTATCCCGAAAAATTGCGTAGTTCCCGCGGGATAGCGATAAACGAATTTTTCTCAAACGAAGTCGCGAGCAACAGCTAGTAAGTAATATGAGTATATACCCTGTCTATTTAACAGAGTTAGTAAGGCGTTCTCTCTGTTGCACTTTTGTATGCAAATGAAAGGGACAAGAAACTGTCATTGGGCGTCAACAATCCCACGTCGATGGCGGGCTCGGCTTACATGCCGTTTGTTGGAATATTCATAATATTTCTCGTGATTTTTTGATTATTCTTGTGGCACTTCAAATAATTACATGTCGTGTTTATTCATATAGTTTAATCATATTTATGTAATTTAAAGTAGTAGATAATAATATTTAAATATGTGCCCTGCAGTAGGACGTATGTGCCGGTGCATCGTCCTTATCGCTCACCAATTACATGCATTCTCTGTTTTCTAGTACTAACTCTGTTAAATAGACTGAGTATAGATAGGTTATCGATAATGAAATGAAATAATTATAATGACAGGTAATTTATATTTATTAATTTTAAAATTGGATCGATACCGTATCTACTGATCACTTATTTGGTCACAAAACTGTAACTATCAAACTAGATCTGCCATCGAATTGTTTTTAAATTAATTCTAACGAAAGCTAGAATTACAATTTTATTAATTTTTCCGCCATTATGTTATGGCGGCAAATATGACAGATGTTGCATGAAAATTACTTTTTGTATATACGCACAGTATGCAATTTGACCTTTTCGGACGTGGTCGTTCTAATCCAGAATTGGCTAGTATTTGATATTTAAAAGGCTAGAATAACTGCCGTGTGACAATTATGTATATTTTCAAAGTTATGGACTTTTGGAAAATGCTCTTATTCTTTGGTCGAAAAGTGAAAAAAAAAATATTGCTCCGAAATTATGCGATTGAATAGTTTAATGATTCCTCGAAATTTAAGAATGGCTGAAGCAGCATTTTTGAGACCATTTTTCGTTTTTAATTTTTTTCTTAAACCAAGTCGCATTAGCACAAAATTATTACACAGCAAATAAGACTATGGTTAATGTATAATAAATAAAACCAAGACATAATCTCGATTGGTATAGATGTTATAACTAGCTAAAGTCATGGAAGTCAGTGGCTGCATGGGATTTAATGTCACTTCATGCATGCCTCCGACTGCATTTTATCGTTGCATTAAATTTTGAAAGACTGCCATCGACGTGTTTTAAATTCGTTTTATTGTTATTGATCATTTTATCTTGTTTCCAACTTTTCAGTATTTCTGCAGACGGGTTTTTGATTTTTTAATTTATTATTTTATTTCACCGCAGGCGGGTTTTTAGTTTTTTTAATTATTTTTTTTTATGTCTTGATTCCGCACTAAATTCAAAATCATACAAAGTTTTTGCTGACTGATCAAATTTAACTTTCTTAATTTGGTTATCGATAAATGGGTACCGAGACTGGAATGTAAATATTTTTCTTCAACATACCGAGTTCGATTCCCGAACCAAGTAGGTAAGTTTTTTTTAATCTATGAATGTATACTCGGCGTCAAAAATACCGCCCCTCCTATTTGTGCACTTTTTTCCGAAACGCTCTGATTCACAGGCCATTATGTTTCATTTAAATTAAACATTGTTAATTTAAAACACATTAAACGTGCATTTAATTGATACTACATAATATTAATTAGGTAACATAATTTCGCTAAGGTCTAGGATTAGCTTGATTCTGATTTTCGCGGAGGGGCGATACTTTTGATGCCGGAGTATATTACGTATTAGTCTGTTCATATTTATTATTTTCTAAGTAATTGGCTGTCTGGAAGAGATCGCTTGTTAGCGATAAGACCGCATATTGTCTCCATGGATTTTTTATTTTTGTAATGTCACTTTTGGTGATCAATAAAGAATATTTGTACCTATTGTATTTTATTGTAGTTTTTCTTTTTACTAATGATATGGTTCCTTAGAACAGATCTTTCTATGTAGGTATTATAGTTTTAGATTTGCCCATACTGAACGATCTAAATGTCCATTCATGTAGAGACATATTGTTGTAAAAGGATGAATATTCGAGCGTTTTGACCGTTTGATTAAAACTCATTACCATTTGAAGATTATTACCACAACCGAAGGACGAGTCGAACGAAATTTGATAAAACTAGATTCAGCATTGGTACTGTCTTAAGTTCTCATAAAAAGTAAAACCTAAACATCATCCTTTGTAATAATCTTTGCTCAAATGGTAATGAAGAAGAAGAAGTCTAATTGTGCCTGGGTTAAAACGCTTCATCGTCAAAATGTACAATATGCTATGTTCATAATGTTCTCGCGGCCTGAATGATCCTATGACAGAATACTACAATGCCAAAATGTGCAATCGGCCTAACGTGTAATGGTCTAATTGTCTCAAGGCCTAAACTTTCAACCTCTGAAGATAATACTATCGGTTATAATTTCACGGTTATAATTTTATCAGTGACAAGTTCACAATGATTTCTAAGTTGCCAGGTGGTTTCAAGGAGTTCTGTTATCAAGAATCACTTTTTATAACAATAACTCCTTATATAATGTTAACTTATAGAGTTCCTTTATTGTACATTTTATCGCAAGCACATTGTGGCATAGACACGTTTCGCCCCATGCGGATTTTGACTCGTACACAATTTGGCATTTGTTTTTTATAAGAAATGCTAATGAATACACTTTTTAAACATTGTACATTTTGACGATGCAGCGTTTTAACCCAAGCACAATCGGGGGAAAAAACACCGTTAAAACGCGGAATATTCAGCCAAAAATATCTGACACTGGTCTATTTCATTCAGCTCTTGCTTTTATCAAACATGGATAAATTTAGATATTTAATTATTTATCATTCAAATTTTCGAACAACCACGTCCAAAAAAAAAAAAGGTCAAAATCCATACTGTGATACGGCAAATTTGTTATGCAGCGTTTTACAACTGAACAACGTGTTTTAATTATTAAGACGTTCTACTCAACCCAATCATGTATTGCGGAAACTCGTAAGAAAATTGATTGAACAGTGACATTGATTGGCCCCCAAGATCGCCTGATTTAACAACTTCTGAACTTTATTCTGTAGGGCTATCTAAAGGGACGTATCCATGCTAACAGGCTAATGAACCTTCAGCAATTAAAACAAAATATTCGAGACACAGTCACTGAGATAACGCAGGAAATGTGTGACAATGTGATGAAAAACACGATGAAAAGGGTTCACATCTGCCATGCTGCTAGAGGTGGACATGCGTCTGACATTTTCCATATTTAATTGCCGGCCCTAAATACTATATTTAACAAGATTTACTTAATATTTTTTATATTTCATAGAATACAATTACAAAACTAAAGTGTACTACCCTGTGTAGTATTATTATGGCCATGTTTAACCACCTTAATGATCCTTTTGTAACACTGGTACTATTACTTAAATTTATTTCTGATTTATCGATACTGCGATGACTGTAAATTCGTTGTGATCGAATAAAAGTACTCGTAATAAAATCATACCATAAGTAGAGTAGTTTTGAAAAACTATTGCTTTACTTTAGCTGATGCAACTAATTATTTACTAAGAACCTGTCAATTAAATGCAGTAGTCAACTATTTTTTATAAGGCCTATTTAAAAGTAATAAACAATACCATTTAAGTTAATAAAAAGTGAAGTTCGTAGGTCAATGCAGGGGTTAACATGACAAGGGATGCGTGAAATCCCCTAAATCCGTAAGTGATAGCATCATTACCCGTGGATAGACGTCATATTTCAGTTGCTAAGTGAGGACTTTGGCTCTTACAAATGTTTCAATTTGTTGGCACCACTACTCGTAAATTATTGTTAAAATAGTTAATGTTTGGTTCCGTAGCCAACTAGTTCTGTATATCAATGAGGGTTTTCTGACTGGTGGGATTACCACAAGAATTTTAACAACAGTGCGATCGAGCAATGCTTTTTTTATTTTCTTTATTTTAAGAGAAGTTTTTTAGGGAAATAAGTATGGATGTAGGAAATGGCCGATGTAGGAATATACACAGTGGCCGTCCAAGGAAGTGGCCATAGGTGACCGGATTCGTTTTGTGTTGTGAAATTGGGTAATAGCTAAGTTCTAAAGATATAAATTAAACGTTGGCTGACTTGAAACCCCCTTAGTCTGAAATGACGTACCTACTAATGAGTTTGAAAATTTAAAAAAGTTATACCTAAATCCCTACGCAGGAAAACGATACGTATATCCATAACTTCCGTACGAACAATTTAGGCCATTGTCATTTAATATACCATCATGATATAACACCTTTGACGAGTAAGTGTGATGAAAAAATTTTTTTACACACCCTCCCCTATAACCTTAAGTTGGATAATTTTTTTCTCTTCGAAACACACACACTCCAACCACACTCCACTGGTGTAAACAGGTATAGTCGACCAAGAATTCATACACCACCCTAAGGTTCAATGTTAGTCGCATGGCGTAAAACATAAAAGCCTGTTTTCACAAAGTTATGGTGACAGAGATTCGGTTCTGTTATTTTTATTTTGATTTAGGAACTGTCATAAAAAACGGTACAGCACTTACATGGTGATACATATACTACCTAAAAAAATAATAATAATAATAGTACCTAGTAATAACAAA
The DNA here is from genome assembly GCA_947563465.1 of Archips xylosteana. NCBI lineage: Eukaryota > Metazoa > Arthropoda > Insecta > Lepidoptera > Tortricidae > Archips > Archips xylosteana. The sequence continues at coordinate 20,517,012 of OX387343.1, forward strand.
CATAAAAGGAATTTTACAATACTAGTGGCCTCAAAATGTAGCATAATGAATATGGTAGGTACTTAGTATATACAAAATGTTTAAAAGAATAAATATCACAGCTTAGAAGGATTTACAAGTTAAAGACATTATAATAATCGATCAAAACTGAATTTTAAATATTTGATGCATGGTAATTCGAAACTACACTAAATGTAGGGTTGTACCTTGTTTTGCCTAACAACGGTTTGCCTATTATCAGTTTGCCTAATTATAAATAAACTAAAATATTACTTAACCTAATGTTTCATTTTACCTAATTTTCATTTAAGTGAAAGTCATTTTATATATAACTTACTTTATATAATTTTGTTTCATCTAATTTTAAATGACCTAATTTTCATTTCGTATAATGTTTGACTGACATAATTATATTTTGCCTAACGTACATGTTGCATAATTTTCATTTTGTATAAACTTATTTCGTATAATGTTTGACTGACATAACTATATTTTGCCTAACGTACATGTTGCATAATTTCATTTTGTATAAACTTATTTCGTATAATGTTTGACTGACATAATTGTATTTTACCTAACGTACATTTTGCATAATTTCATTTTGTATAAACTTATTTGGTATAATGCTAGCGGGAGCGTAGATGATCGGGATGTCAATAATAAGTATTATTGGTGTTGTGAACTAAGAAATAAGGAAAAATGTACATCCCGCGCTGTGCGCGGTGCCAAAGTCAAGCGTGCCTATACAAGTTATAGTTCAAAAATAAACTAATTTTGATGATAATGATTTTCCGGGTGGTCATAAAAAAAATAACTAACACCAAAGGCTAATGCGGGAGCTGCGCTACGCTACGCTCCCGCATTAGCCTTTGAACCTAACCATACCGAGTCGCTTCCGCCCAGATAGGTCTTGCTCGCTCGCTTTGCTCGCTCGCTGACTCCAATGATAGTGATTGAAGCCAGCGAGCGATCAAGACCTGTCGGAGCGGAAGCGACTCGGCATGGTTAGGTTCAAAGGCTAATGCGGGAGCGTAGCGCAGCGCATAGAAGTGAAGTGTCAACAACGTTTTATATGATGATTAGTTAAAATAAGAATCGACAAAGTGAGTTTTCGATAAAATAATATTAGACAAAACAAGGCTTATGCAAATGATGTTAGTTAAATCGTTATTCGGCTATAAGATGATTAGTTAAAATAAGAATCGACAAAGTGAGTTTTCGATAAAATAATATTAGACAAAACAAGACATATGCAAATGATGTTAGTTAAAACGTTATTCGGCTATATGATGATTAGTTAAAATAAGAATCGACAAAGTGAGTTTTCGATAAAATAATATCTCTACAAAACAAGAGAAACAAATGATCATTTAATAAAAATGAAAATTCGACAAAATAAAAATTATATATAATGAAATTATACAAACTGACTTTAGACAAACTATTCATTATAGTAAAAGTTGGTAGACAAAGTGAAATTAGGCAAAAAAAGTTTAGACAAGTCAAGGGAATACCCTAAATGTAGCCCCCGACTCACAGTTATTCCGATGTGTTACCGTAAAGAATTTACCCTGAGTAACTTCAGTCATTTGATTACTGTTAAGCGGGTTACCTGGAAAGTTTTCCGGGAGTTTTGAAAATGGGTAATTTCATAGATTATGATGTGCTCTTTTCTTTCTGTGGCCCCAGTTGCCCATGGAATGGGTTTATCATGTCGCTGATTACGAATACAACAATGATTTTAAAATCCAGTGTGGCAGACGTGAAATACCATCTCCCTTGTTGGGGTGCTACGGTTTAGAAATATCTAAATATCAGTATAGGTGTCGTTTTTATGTTTTTCGGGACGTTAATTATGAAAATGGCATCGAATTTGAAAGGAGAATGCCCAAAAAATGCCTAGAATGTACAGAAATAACCTATACTCCAAAAATAATTATGTTATCTCTTAATATATAAAAATCTCGTGTCACGGTGTTTGTTACAGAACTCCTCCGAAACGGTTTGACCGATTCTCATGAAACTTTTTGCTCTTTATTCGGTAGGTCTGAGAATAGGTTTGTAGGCTATTTTTTATACCCCCCTACCTATATTCTTCGCAGACGGAGTCGCAGGCAACAGCTAGTAATTAAATATAATTACACCGATTAAATTGTAGTCTGGTAATGATGGGAATGATATGCACGTTATCTATACTTCTATACTAATATTATAAAGAGGAAAGATTTGATTGTTTGTTACTTTGTTTGTTTGCATTGAATAGGCTCCGAAACTACTGGACCGATTTCAAAAATTCTTTTGCCGTTAGAAAGCTACATTATCATAGGCTACTTTTTAGCGCGGGAAAATACTTTTTCCTACGGGAAATTTAATTTATTGCGGGCGAAGCTGCGGATGGAAGGCTAGTTTATTATACTTTTGTTTCAACATTCGTCGCTGAATGACTGACTGATATAACAACGCACAGCCCAAACCGCTGCAGCTAAAGACTTAAACACATCAACCTTTTGTAGCATAGAGGTACACTACGAAGGGATTTTTCGAAATTCCCACGGAATAGGAAATAAATGAGGTTTATATTTTCGCTTCAAAGTATTATAATTATTACAGATTCCAAATTTAGCATGCAAGTAGGTATAGTAACAGCTAAATATAGATTTCAGGATTTTCCGAAATTCCAACGGGATAAGAAATAAAGAGGGATTAAGTATTTTTACAAGCCGATTAGCTGATATAGGAGACTTGAAATTTAGCACACATACATACCTTGAGTATCATAGAGGTACACTAAGAAGGGATTTTTCGAAATTCCGAGGGGATAGGGAATAAATGGGGTGTATATTTTCTTAACTGGCCATCCGTAACTATAATCGCTTCTTACGTTGGCAACTTACGGGCAACTTACTGGCAATAAATGGTTGTTCGTGGGTAGCAATACGAGGATCAACTGAAAGTTCTTAGAAAATCAAAAACTGACCAAACTAGCAAGTTATTAGTTTCATTGTATATTTTCAAAATAGTGTCCACTCACATCAATACACCGCTGCATCCGATGGAACCACTGAGAAAAACACTTAGCCCACTCGTTCTTAGGGGTCTCTTCGACGGCCTTTTGAAACGCACCCACTGCTTCCTCGGTGTTCATAAAACGTTTTTCTTTCATTTTCGGGAATAAATAAAAATTGCAAGTTGCGAGGCCAGGGCTATACGGCGGGTGACCCGGTAATTCCACGTCTGACGTCACAAAATTGTCGATCGTTCGCCTGTTGGTGTGAGACGAGGCGTTGTCGTAGTGAAGAAGGATCCTACTTGGAGGTCGTTTCTCCTGAACTTTTTTCAATACAAGTGGCAAACAATTGTTACTGTACCACTCTGCAATAACTGTTTTATGATCATCTAAAACAATTGTCGCATAGTGAGTGACCTGTCTAACCAAAGAACGAGGCCACCATCTTTTTTCCCACGCTTCGACCTCTCACTTTAGTTGGCAACTCCTCGAAAGGAATCACCCACTGAGCAGACTATCACTTGGTTTCTGGATCATAACAGTAAACTCAGCTTTCGTCACCCGTCAGTATGTTGAACGCAGCATTTGAGTCACCTCCTTTAAATCTTTGAATCATTTCACGGCACCAATCAACCCGACGGAGTTTTTGGGCCTCGGTCAAATTATGAGGTATCCACCGGGCAAACAAAGCTTCCTGACCGCTAAATGTTCATGGAGGATTTTATGCACATGACTCATACCGATGCCTAAGCTGGTCCGAATCTGCTGATACGTCTCTCTTTGTCAGCCTCTATCATACGCCGCACAACACTGATGTTATTTTCAGTCGTCGCCGTAGAAGGCCATCCCTCACGCAGATCATCGGTGAGATGCGACCACGTTTAAACTCATTAAACCAGTTGTAAATAGTCGCACGAGATGGGGCTTCATCGTGAAAGGCCAATCGAAGTCTATCTTGCTTTCTTGTTGACAACATCCAGGTCCAGATTATTTGTTAAGACAAATCAAATGAGCTCAAACATGACGGGCCTATGTCGTATCGTTACAGAGATCATCTAGCCACCATGCAGCTCAATTTAAAATACATTATCTATCATAAGTAGATAAACTTGTTTGAAGTTGAAGAAATTACCTACTAGTTTGTGGAAATTTACCAAAGGTGCTAGTAATATCTAGATCAGGGAATAATAATGTCGGAAAGTAATTAGTGTCTTTTATGAAATTTTCACCGTGAGCTTTTTAATGCAGTACTCGTGTTACCCGTCATCACGCGTCGCACGAAGTTTTTTATTAATTCACCGCCTTTTAGCTCACTTTGTCGTTCAGAATATTTATCGTTAAATATTGTTCAAGATGGTGCTTGTATCTATTACAGTTTCAACGAAAATGCCACTAATTGAATATGGGGTGGGAATGATGATTAATCAAATTACTTTGATTTGTGCGTTAAGATAAAGAAGAAGTTAGACGTCTGAAGGCAAAGTGAAACAAAAATTCCGAATGTTTTCATTAGTGAACCGGTCTCACGATGTGGGATATATTCGTTCGGCGTCATTCATTCCACTACGAATGAACGAAATAAAAGTATGAACAGTCTGAACACAGAGATACTGTTCACTTGGATTCAGCCATTTAAACTTATTCATGACTTCATTTAACGCCATGTTGAAAGAATCTACGGGTGAATGTTCATTTCTACGTCATTCCAGCTAAGCCATGTGAACATGAAATGAAAGAAAAATTAAGCATTCATTCGAGTGAATATTTGTTCCCTTTAAGCCTTAAAGTGTAAATAGTCTTGATATCTTATATATACTTGCGTGGTCAGATCAGAATTGATTCTTGCCGTCCGACAACGGACCTTTTACTTACCTTATATTTTTTCATCTCTCATACTCGGAAAGTGAGGCAAATCATATCTGACATACGAGAGGATAACTATTATTTTCTTCCCTAGGGTAGAAATGAATAAAAAAAATAAAGGCATTCGCTGTCAATGGAACACAGACGCATTCAGCCAAGCATTACGGCATATACATGGAATAATTAAGTATTGAGTTTTTTTTTCTTAATTAGTCATATTACAAATTTTATAATGCCAGTGAAATATTATTAAATTAAATTATTAATTTATATTAGTTTCTTATTTAGTGACTTAAACCAGAAAAGTTAGAAAATGTTAAGAAAAAAACAAGGTAAACGACAATGTTTTATGTCCACACAGCCTATCTCTATACAGCTTAACTCCTTCGTTCAAATTGGTTATTTAGTTATTTTACAAATAAATTTACTAAAATACCTACTTTATCTACTGTTTTCATTTATTATTATATTGAATATATTAAATTTTGTTAAATTAATTATTGCCTAATAATAAACTCTATTTAAATATTTTACAAAGATCATATTGACCGGTTTAGACATTTTTATTTATTTATACTTATATTTTCTTACTTTCCTTGTAGTCGAAATGAAAAGCAGAGTGTTTAACTCGGGAAAAACACCAATATCACCCTCGAAATATTGCCACCCTCGCTGTGCTCGGTTGTCAAGTAACCTCGTGTGATATTGGTTATTTTCCCCCCTGGTTGAACAATCTACTATAGTTTGGCTAATTTTGTTACACTTGTCTGCAGGCAGTTATCATTACATACCACAATCGTCAATCATTTGGCGTTCAAAAAGCGTCCACGCGGAGTTGATTGTGACATTGTCCGCATCCGACATCACGCTTTGCGTTGTGAAGGTCTGGATGGCGCATCACGGGTATATTTGTAATGCAAATTGTTGCGCTCACCTCGCCGCCACCCGCTTTGCTTTATACTTTACCTGCTTCAATCGCTTTAATTATCTTAAAAAATATTCTTCTGGTTTCTCCCAGACGCCCCCACCCCACCCCCCCGCCATCCGCCGTTCTGTGTACGGGATACCCGATACTAGTTTTCCAGGCTAATACAGTAAGCCTGTTGTAAAAAAAGACTCATTATTCGCCATATTATTAAAAGTTATTACGATAAAGTCCGTACACGTCCGCCTTAGTCATATATTTAACTCCCTTTTCAAAAGCTTTTTATTAACTTGGAATGTATGTAAATTTTAATATGTATGTACGGGTCAAATCTTGGAAGTTCAATTTGACCCACTTCCAGTGATCGGATCAACTTAAAATTTGGTATACATATTTACTTTTGTAGGTTGGATGACAATGCAAGTGCAGTCAACAAAAACTACAGTCAGCGAAAAAGCATTTAAAATTAACTTTTTATCATAAACTTATTAATCTTTGTGGGCGACAGTTGTTAACATTACAGATTACTGTGTTATTAAATAATAGTAAGGTAGTTCTACTACCTACTTCGAAAAAGACGAGATAAATTAGTATTCCATTACACTTAATAGTTATTTATTTCACCGATGCATAATGATCCTAATTATGCACATACGAAAAGAGCAAGAGATAAGATCATTAAATAAATAAATAAGATCAAATCGATTCTAAGTTCGATTTTTAAATTCTATACCTAGTAGGCCTAACAAATACCTAAACGAACGATTAAACGTTACGGGATACTCATAACCTTAAAATTGTTAATCATATGTTAAGGTTTTAAATTTAATTATTGTATTTTTTTTAATAATTTGATTATATTTTATATCAAATAGTAAAAATGTATTAGAAAAAATACAAAGTTTATCATGTATCTTTATAATTATTAACAATCTTGAACAGCGTGATAAATACAGCCGGTGCAGTATCGGACGGAACGCAACTTTAAATATGGCAGGATTTAAATTTTAATTATTTTCTTCTTCTGTTTCGCTAGCTACAGAGCTCGATATCTAAGAGTTTGATACACGATCAAAGGCAATTTGAAAATTATAAGAATATGAAATAAATACTTAATAAATATTTAAATATGATAGTGAGTCCAGTGACGAACTCAACAATTAAACACCAGACGAATTAAGGCAGTAATACAAAATGTTGAGTTAAGTTTCCCGTCATGACATACGGTGCCGAAACATGGACACTCACTGTAGGGCTGGTCCACAAATTTAAAGTTGCTCAACGTCCTATGGAAAGGGCTATGCTCGGAGTTTCTCTAAAAGATCGAATTCGTAACGAAGTGATCCGACAGAGAACCAAAGTTATCGACATAGCCCACCGCATTAGCACGCTGAAGCGGCAATGGGCAGGCCATATAACCCGAAGAACCGATAACCGTTGGGGTAGACGAGTTCTTGAGTGGAGACCACGGATCGGCAAACGTAGCGTGGGACGTCGTCAGACTAGGTGGAGCGATGATCTTCGCAAGGCGGCTGGCAAGAGATGGATGAGAGTGGCCGAGGATCGTGCTCAGTGGCGTGCCATGGGAGAGGCCTATGTCCAGCAGTGGACGAACATAGGCTGATGATGATGATGATGATGATGATGAAAGGGTGCAAACACTTTTTCGGAGATTGTATTGTTATCTACAATGTATTGTATATGTATTTACTCAATGTTGAAAGCCACAATAAAGACAAAAGGACGACTTTGATATACCTTTAATAATTATTATGTTCTCACTGCTGAGGTGAAAAGTTGTATGTGTCACACGGGACGTAAATTTCTGTTTTTGAACAGTTCATATTCGAGATTCAAAAAATTGATGGAAAAGAAATTCACATTGAATGAAGTTACAAATAGACAAATTCGATAATGAGTCAAATAGTGATTCTTTTGTTTAAGAAGATGTTCGAAATTTGAATGTACACAGTTGTATGTGTCAATTTGTAATCGATACTTAATGTAAACGTTATGAATATTATGATACAGCCACAGACTCCGGTTTCTTAAAATAGGTCATTTGCTAATCGCTTCTGAACATATTATAGGGAAGTTATAACGTGGATTTAGATAAAATACAGTTTGAAAACCAACAGTCACTTCAAACAAACTTAAGGTTATCATATTTCAAACGAATTCGCAAAACGAATAAATAAGAACGCCGGGTATAGAAGCGTGCAGTGAAACCGAGTCAAAGCTTGTTTATAACAAAGGCTCCGATTACTTGACTCAACGGAACTACTGCTGTCATTCTTGCTCAGAGGGGTCACGTTATCGGTATTATGATACTCGTTGGTTCATATCAAATTAGGATGAAACCTAGAAATAACTAAATTTGCGTTTTTGGTTATATGCCATTGTCATTTGTCTTATTTTAAGACTTTTCTCAAGACTGTAAACCAACCAGAAGGAACAAATACAAATCTATGTCCGTATACCCGGACACCGATGCCGCTGCCGGCTTGACCGCGTTCCGCTAACGGTATCCACGCCGAAGCATTTCTCTGCGCCTGGCACACTTCGTCCGTACATTCACCTCTGCCATAACGGCACTCGATGCTCTTATAACCCAACATTTTTGTCTGGTGGATATTAAATTGTTTTTATTTTTTATAAATACTTAGTATATTTTTCTGGCGTGATTAGGTCGTCGTCCGCTAAGAGTAAACAAACAACTTCAATTGTTACGTAATTCACTTTTCTCAAAAAACACCTTAAGTTGACATATTTTATAATATAGATAGGTATACTTTTCTCAGTTAAAATCCAATTATGATAGCCTTGCTCCGAAGCAAAATATAATCAGCATAGCACAGTCAGGTTTTTTTTTAAATTTTGCGAAACACTGCTTAACTGTTTAATCTATGTACCTCTTCAAATGATAAGGAATCCATAGAAACCTGAAAACCGTAATTAATCACATTTTGTGATTTTGTAAAGTTAGTTTTAATATGCCAATATTATTTATTAAAAGTTAGAATTTATGGCTTTTTGAGGATGATATCATCAATTTTCCAAAATAATTAAATTGTTTATATCTCGCTAATTTCCCAACGGTCGCATTTTATTTTTCAATTGTCTCATAGTTAGTTAAGAAGATTTATCACTAGGAAAAAAGAAGTAAATGAAAATATTGCAGGATTCGCGAGATATGATATTTTAAATTTTTATGTTAGGGTTGTCACATTATTAGCATAAATATACACTAGTTACGTTAACTTTGTTGTCTATTGGTGTAGGACCTACACCGTAGGTGAAATACAGTAAGAAATCGTCGAAATCGAATATTCAATATAATATTAAGGTAAGCAAAAGCAAGGTTTATTTCTATAGGTAAAGCTGTTTGAGTTTTTATTGCACTTGGCTTACAAAAATGACCCTGCAGTAAAAACTTGGAGGGTCACCAAAAACTCGACAGCTGGACGTATTGTCGATGAAAGAAAAAAACACATCCAATCTGAAATTCGATGGAGACTGTCACTTTTAGTGGATATAGTTCGACAAAACTCGGGAATCACTAATGATGGAAATACTGCTCGGACAGCATTCTCCGACGGAAGTCGTAAGACTCGGTATAGAAAAGTGGCTTGTCGACGATTTTCATACCATTTTAGTGACTCTCAAGTGGTTTGCCAATCGATATAAATGAATTTCGTGTATTGTGTGCATCTGTGGCTGAAAAGTATGTACAATCATATGGCTGGTTTAATATGTCAGTCACTATGCACAAAATAATACGGTTGGCAAAACATTGAGATGAGTCCTTTCCGAATAGGTATGCTGTCCGAGCAAGCCGGTGAATCCCGCAACAAATTCTGGCGGTATGATCGTGAGCATCACTCTCTTAAAATAAACCGAAAGACTACAATTTTAGACCTTTTTGGACGTGCTCTCGAATCTTCAGACCCTTTTATTTCAAATTTGTCTCTAATAGAACGTCACAGTGAACAAAAACGTTTACCTATACCGCCTAAAGTGCTATCACTAATAAAGCCTATTGAGCCACATACTACATTAATGCCCGAGAATAACGAAGATGACAATTTGTCACTCATTTTAAATAATTTAATGAATCAGCGTTACTTTGCGGAGGTCCATATTAATGAGCTAAAGGTCGCGGGTGAGCAAAGTAATTGTTTTAGTTCACTCATTTTAGACGAACGACTTTATTATTCTGATGACGATTAAATTTCCAAGCACCTATCCAGTTATTTATGGCAGACATGTAAGAAAAACAGAAGCCTCGCCTCTGAACTCTGTTATAAATAAATATTACAGGAAATATTTGCCCTTACCGGGATTTGAACCCGGGACCGTCAACTTCGCACAGTGTGGGTTTTTTTTTAAATTTTGCGAAAAACTGCTTAACTGTTTAATCTATGTACCTCGTCAAATGATAGGGAACATTGAAACTACAACAAAAGATTAATTTTAGAGTTCCCCGTAGACGTGAGCGTCTTTGTCGAAGAAAAAATCTTTTCGCAATCTCACGAAGTAGAACCTGTTATGCTAGAAATGTATTTATTAGGCGTGCTTGGAAATGAAACACTCAAGGACATTGACATATTTATCCGCACTTTAAAATCATTAAAAGAATCGTTTAAGCAGGCTCTTCAGCCTGTTAGCTCCAACTGTTAACGCTGATCAAATTGATATGTTATTAGTAGTTTTAGTAGGTATAGCATTATTTAATAATTAAGAAAATTACAGCTTGGATTAAAAACGTTCACTCACATGTATGTGTAACAATTATAATAGTAAATACATATGACACGCATTGTATAGTAATGATGTATTCCATCTCCGTTCAGTTAATTAATTACTGTTTGCTTGACTGGTTGCTGTGTCGCGTTTTTTGTTAACATTATTGTACCTATACAATTAAGGAAACTATAGGTCTATTTTCTACTCATTGTTTGATGGTTACTATTCTACCAATGTGACTGTTTGTTTCTTTCTGAATAAATAAAAAAAAAACTCCCACAGTTCTATGTCTCATAGTGTTGGACTTTTTCGACAAATTGAGAAACACCATAAGAAATCCATAGAAACCTGAAAACCGTAATTAATCACATTTTGTGCCTCTTTTTAGTATCATTCTGAAATGATATTGTAAAGTTAGTTTTAATATACCAATGTTATTAATTAAAACTTTGAATTTATGACTTTATGAGGATACCAATTTTCAAAAATAATTAAATTGTTCCTCCCCTTGAGTTTTGCATAATCTGGAAGCGCTTCTGTTTTTTTTTTTAGTTTATTTCAGTATCAACTAAAATATTTTTTGAAATTTGTGGATTGCTGGTGCGTGTTTTAACATTTTAACATCATATTGCAAACAAAATCAATATTTCGTTCGTTGTTTATATATTGAGCAATTCTAATCCGTTCATAGTCTGATGCCTTTATTCTTCAGTTTTATTTGTATATTCAGACTGTCAATCCGGTGTTGAATTTAAAAACGTGCTCGAATATAAAAGCATCTACTTGAGCTGTGGCGCCTGATCCTTGGAATCCTTGCGACGCGTCTTTTTACTTTTTTTTGGTAGTATACATAAAGCCTTTTACACCCTATCTTAGAAAGGGACCGCTGTTATCGTGTTTATCCTATATCTATATAAGGTCCATGAAGATATAAATATGATTTATCTTGTTTGAAATCAAGCCGTGCTTTGTTTTATTCAAATAATAGTAGATTGTTTAACAATGGACTAAAACAAGCCATAATGAATGACATAAGTTTTTAGCCACCCGAGCAGAACAAGGGTGGCTATTAGTTCGCGTGTCATTATCAGTGATCGGTTATTTGGATTCTCCCTCGCGGGATATCAACTAGAAAAGTTAATAGATTCGACAGTTTCCCGCGATACGAACAAACCGTACAAAAATAAAACAATTTAAATTATCTCTAAGGAATTTTAACTATCTATATTAACTTTTCTACTTGATATCCCACGAGGGAGAATCCAAATAACCGATCACTGGTCATTATTAAACACTCTATTTTTCACTTTGAATGCGAGAAAAAAAACGACGTGCTATACAAAATTACAATATTACTTTTTGACAACGCACGCTTAATAATACGCTGTTCAAAATTGAAATAGCAAAATAAATTTCTTCCGCGGATCTTTGTTTTTATGTTTTGTAAAGTGACGCTTTAAATGCTTGCATGCATATTTAGCCAACAGATTCAAACTTGAAAACTATTTTAAAACTAATTGGACTATGCATAATAAAATTAATTCATTCTTAATACAATCAGGTATATAATATTCGTAATCATTAATCGTGTGTCACGAAATTAAACCTTTTTTTAGGGTTCCGTACCTCAACAGGAAAAAACGGAACCCTTATAGGATCACTTTGTTGTCCGTCCGTCCGTCTGTCAAGACCCTTTATCTCAGGAACACGTGGAGGTATCAAGCTGAAATTTATATCAAATACTCAGGTCTACTGTCCCTTAGAGCTGTGAAAAAATCAAATTTCTAAGCCAACGCAATCAAAAGATGCAGCCGCCGTTTATGCCGTAAATTTCCGCAAATTTTCGAAACTCGCAAGGGAATCAAAACCTACAGGGTACTTCCCGTGAACTCAGAATCTTGGAATTTGTTACGAAGCAAGGTCTTATGGCTCAGATAAAGGAAAAATTGCGAAAAGCATATTTTTTTTTGTCTGTCTGTCTATATCAGTATCCAATCTATTTATGCCGCAAATTTTCGACACTCGCAAGGGAATCAAAACCTACAGGGTACTTCCCGTGAACTCAGAATCTTGAAATTTGGTACGAAGCAAGGTCTTATAGCACAGATAAAGGAAAAATTGCGAAAAACATAAATTTTTTCGTCTGTCCTATTCCTATACCTATATCTAACCAATCTATTTATGCCGCAAATTTTCGACACTCGCAAGGGAATCAAAAAATACAGTGCTACAGGGCACTTCCCGTCAACTCAGAATCTTGAAATTTGGTACGAAGCATGGCCTTATAGCACAGATAAAGGAAAAATTGCGAAAAGCATAATTTTTATTGTCTGTCTGTCTACCTATATATCAGTATCCAATCTACAATGATCCCACACTGCGCACATTTTGCTTAGGAGCAGGGGTCTGCTAAGACTGGATGTTCATAGATACATATAAATTTGTACGGAACCCTTGGTGCGCGAGTCCGACTCGCACTTGGCCGGTTTTTTAAATATTTGTGCACAGTTGTAGGTACTTTTGAGTTTGTTTCAACGCCCTGAAGGCTTCCACACACCGAAGCGCGGGGCGTGCGCGGGACACCACCGGAGCGTCCGCTTCGGTCTTTGGAAGGCTTTAAAATTTACAAACACCGTCATGGCAGTTTAGGGGTTTTCAAAGTAAATTAAAATAAATACTTTACTTAGTCTCTAGTGATTAAAAAGGAGCTTTAGTCCCGATATGCAGAGACTAAAGTAACTTTTCAAGAGCATGAGAAGTGAAAAAATATTTAAGCTCTTAAATCAGTTGATATCCTAGGAAGTAACTTATTTCATCTAATTTTTTTTTTGAAGGTAAAGCCTGACCAGTTATATTATGATCATTGTCAAGAGGGCGCTACTATTTTCATTTGTACCTATGGTAACATTTTTTGTAAAGTCTTAAGCGATCTGGATTGGCTACTCGTTATTTTGACTTCAATACGTGTGTCATATCCATTTTTTAGCAATTTTATTTAGCATTAATAAACGGTCACAACTTATATTTTACACAAACTCTCGTGCTAATACCTATTTAGAATGAACTGAAACAATTACTTTGCTCACCCGCGACCATTTTTCGGAATTTATGTGCGAAATTAAATTTGAAATTAACCATGAGCCCATGAGCTTTACGGTGAAGGAAAATTGACGAGATTTCATTTTTTTGACACCTGAAAATTACTACAGGAATCGAAAGAGTTTCGCATCCTGAACACGGAAAAATATTTATTATAATTTATTTCTCCATAACTAAAAAATTACAACAAATTTAAAAAACAACCGTAACGTCAAATTTACGTCATCACTTTTTTTAATAGATTCTAGGCAAAGGTAATGTATCTATTGTGACGTGGTTTTGGAGTTACGCCCTTTCAGAATAAGCACATCTTTAAGAAAATGTAATAAATTCATTAATTATCCGTGTAAATTTAAAACTATCAGCGTCTTTTTTTTCCAAACGGAATACGAACGAATCAAATTATAGTCTTAGAAATATGAAATCTTGTCAATTAGTATTTACTTAGTTGCAAATTCATTCAATTTAACAAATACTTATTCCAACTCTTAAGAGTTAGGCTAGGCAGTATATGCAACGCTTTTATTAAAAAAATAAACAAGTGCAGCGGCGTTCGTGCAACGAGGTTGCATTAAAAAGAGAAGGAAAATTTTAACATTTTGGTAATCTTTCGTTGTTGTGTAATTAATTTATTTTGTCTGTGTAGTTTTTGTTTTTATTTTAGGAAAAACACTATACAAGCTTCGACCAATAAGTGCCATACTGGACTCGTACATAGAAATCTTCGCCTATGGCTCGGATTAGGCGGATTTCAAATCGTACTCGTCCAGTATGGCTTATTTACTGGCCTCTAGTAATGTACACACAATAATGTATACATCTTAATTCTTATTGATAATATCGATTTGTATTGAAGAAGATAAAGGAAAAAGTATTGCGAAGGAAACCAGTGCCAGTGGAGTTATGTATTAGTGACAAAACACACTTGAGGATTTCGGAACTGAATTGGCAATTTTACAATTTTGTTTGTTATGTTTGTGTTTGACAGGTGAAGCTACGCAGTAAGCTTGAATTGTCAGCTGCGATAGACAGTGCTTGGTGGTTTGTCAAAGAGACGCATGATTAAATGGGTAGTGTTCATTTCAGCATTAATGCGAAATAAATAAATTTACCACAATAGGTAAATTCCAGTTTAATTAATTACCATCTTCCGAATTAAATACTGATAGGTATTGCCCATACCTAAACATTTTATTAATAGTGGCGGCACGGCAGTGCCAGGTTACACGACGGGAGCGGCCGCACGATGCTTTTATCGAAATTAACAGGCGTGCCCCTGCGACGACGCACCCAACTCGTAAAAACACCACATCACGGCTTCGTAGCAAAGCTAGTGGCACCATGCTGCCGCCTTAAACCACACCCTGCTATCACGACTCACGTTACCCACTTTTGTTTTTACGTAAACACACTTTAACCCAAAAGTACTAAATAGTTATTAAACAAAAACTAAAAAACACGCTTTAAAAAACAAAAATGAATAACCGAAGCCCAACAGTTTGGACCTAAATTTTACCGGCGAGCCTCGATGTTCAACGAACTGATGCCGAATACCGACCTTAGCTTCGGATTTCGAATTGTATTTGTGGGGGACAATAACTGCCATAGTCAAATGGGCTGGGGGGCATATCGGAAGGTTAACTGGATGAGATCTTTTTCACGGATAAACTCGTCTACAGAGCCTACTATGTATGTTTTACTACAGACATGTATCGCACCGCACATATTATGACGTACAGAGAGAAGACGAATGCAAGAATGAAAGGTTGCGCCAGGATAAGCTAAGTGTTTCTGCCCCCCTCGAGTTTAGGCTTGTAATTTTTAAGGATCCTCACCCTTCCGGGTCATGGCTGTTCGTATGACTGAATGGCCAAATAGTTCGATTACCTATGTGCTAAATAATACGAGTATCAAAATGCACAACAGACTTATAATACGATTGTTTGAAAGAACGATTGTTATATACATTAATATAGTCATAAAGATCCCATAAAAACATTTCATGTTAAATGTTGCCAAGACGAGACCATGTAGCTCGCACTGTTAAAAAGTAATCAGATCTCTTGTAGACCCAAGTTTCTAACCCTACGTGCCGTGCCCAGCTCTAAATCTATGCCCTAATTTTACACTAATTAATCTCGTAGGCGTGCAAACCGTGGACTAAACTGGCGAGTCGGCCGCACGAACCTTTTGCAATTGCATATGGGCTTGAACTTAAAAATCTATTCAATCTTTTAAACTCTTTCCGTGCGGCTGACTCGCCAGTTTAGTCCACGGTTTGCACGCCTACGAGATTAATTAGTGTAAAATTAGGGCTTATAGATTTAGAACTGGGCACGTAGGGTTAGAAACTTGGCTCTACAAGAGATCTGATTACTTTTTGACAGTGCGAGCTACATGGTCTCGTCTTGGCAACATTTAACATGAAATGTTTTTGTGAGATTTCATTTCTCTTTGGTAGGGGTGATTTACTAAAAATCCTGAAATACATGTCTTATTATTTATAACAAGGATAACAAGGACCCTCTATATCAATTTTCAGACCTCTTGCATCAAAATTTGCGGAAGTCTCATACAAGCTTTCACTCCCTAGTTTAAGGGGTTGGAGGGGTAAAAGTTTTAAGATTTTTTCGTTCGTTACGTACCAAATTTCAGCTTTCTAGGACTTCAGGAAGTACCTTAAGAATTTTGATGATCAGTGAGTGAGTGACGAAATCGGGGGTTTTTAGACATTGATAAAATCTAAAGTATAATAGCTACGACATTCAAATTTTGTATGTTTCATGTTTGTACTAGTGTCATTATATCTTGAAATTTTCAACTATTTAACATCATCCAAAGCAAAGTTATAAGAGTTCAAAAAAACGACGAAACGTTACGAGAAAAGGTAGGTAGTGCCCTTGCGCTCGGCTTGGCTCGTCTTGGCGGGGCACTCCCGTGCCCCCAGATAATTTGTCAGAGCGAGCCGGTATGTATTATACTTAATTTATAAAATCATAATGACATCTTTGATATGCCGAATGAGAGTCAAAATGTACAGTTTGTATCAGTGTCATAATGTCAAATAGTAGTCGGGGTAAGAAAAGGTTCGTCACTTTTCGACCTTTACTCGTTGGCATAGAGTCGAAAAGTGATGAACCTTTTCTTACCCCGACTATACTTATGATGTATTGTTTGTTATCATGGAGTTAAATTAATTCAGAAACCATTTCTGGTTGTGGTGGGTTCTTATACCGCAATAAACAATTAGATTTGGACAATATTACACCTGGGAAAAGTTATTAATTATTTAATTTATCGACTTTCATCTGTCCTTGCTGTTTTGCAGTACAACTCTAGTCAGTACCTAGTCATCGGGTACGTCACTACAAAATGCTGCCTAAGGAGAAAAAAAATCCGGCCAAGTGCGAGTCGGACTCGCGCACCGAGGGTTCCGTACAAATTTATATGTCTCTATGATCATCCAGTCTTAGCAGACCCCTGCTCCTAAGCAAAATGTGTGCAGTGTGGGATCATTGTAGATTGGTTACTGATATAGACAGACAGACAAAAAAATTTATGCTTTTCGCAATTTTTCCTTTATCTGTGCTATAAGACCTTGCATCATACCAAATTTCAAGATTCTGAGTCCACGGGAAGTACCCTGTAGGTTTTGATTCCCTTGCGAGTTTCGAAAATATGCGGAAATTCATGCGTCATAAACGGTTGTATCTTTTGATTGCGTTGGCTTAAAAGTTTGATTTTATCACAGCTCTAAGGGACAGTAGACCTGAGAATTTAATATAAATTTTAGCTTAATACCTCCACGCGTTCCTGAGAAAAAGGGTCTTGACAGACGGACGGACGGACAACAAAGTGATCCTATAAGGGTTCCGTTTTTTCCTTTTGAGGTACTGGAACCCTAAAAAAAGTTTCAAAATAGCGGGAATTTGTTTTGCTTTTGCACGGAGTTCTTTCCAAGTTAAAAGAAATAAAAGAGTTAATCTAATCACTATTTAAATGTCTTTTTATTTGTGAGTATTTGTGACTTTGGTGAATTAAGTGATGCAGAAATGTTGACGCCGCCAGAAATAAAACAGGCGGCAATGGAAGTGAGCAATAATTTGCTACTTTTAAAATCGAAAAATTCATTTATTGTCCGTTATGTAAGTATTCATTATCTATACCTATAGAACAGTACCGTGACTGACTGACTGACTGACTGACTGACTGACAGACAGACAACGCACAGCCTAAATAGTCCAGTCATTATTGACATTCAAAATCGAAAATTTAATTATAATTCCAAAAGTTTTCAAACTTCGGTCAAGTGAATGGTACATTGGGACGACAATAAATCTCATTTTGCAACCTTGTCCGCAGTCCGGAACATTGTTAAAATTGCAATTAAATTAATTTTTGCTGTATGGTCGTGAAAAAAATTCCAAAAGTTCTGCAAACTTGGGGAAGTTTTCGATATAATATTTCATATCACGTATTAAATTTGCAACCAATCTAAGTGTACGGAACATTTTTTGTTATTGAAAATTAATGTTTTTTTTTTATTAAACTACTACTGAACTGAGCAAATTTTATCATTTATTGCATTTTTAACAATGCTCCGGACCGCAGAACAGGTTGCAAAATTTTATAGTTTGTTTCAATACCATTCCCGACCTTACATCAAAATTTGAAAACTTTTGGAATTATAATGAATTAATTGTCTTGACTGACTGGATTAAAACTACTGGTGCTAGAGACTTGAAATTTGGCATACATGTACTTTTTTTTGTTTGTAGCGGAATCTCTGAAACTATTGAGCCGATTTAAAAAAACATCACCATTAGAAAGCTACATTATTCTTCATTGACATAGGTTACTTTTTATCCCGTAAAATGTGAAGTTCCCACGGGATAGAAATAAATGATTTCAATTTCAGGGCTGATTTTAAAAATTATTACATATTATGTGATATGACTATCGCTGATTGACTTAAGCTACTTTTTCTTCAGGAAAATACAATATTCCCACGGGATAAAAAAACTGAATTCAACTTCGGAGCTGATTTTAAAAATTCTTTCACCAATAGAAAGCTACACTGTTCCTGATTGGTATTGACTACTCTTCCTCGGAAAAATTCAAAATTCCCGCGGGATAGAAAAAAGTGAATTCAATTTCGGGGCTGATTTTAAAATTTTCTTGTACCAATAGTAAGCTACTGTATCTCTGATTGACATAGAGTACTTTTTCCGGGAAAATAAAAAAATCCCGCGGGATAGAAATGAGTAAATTCAACTTCGGCACTGATTTTAAAAATTCTTTCATATGATATGATACGACTATCCCTGATTGACATTGGCTTCTTTTTCATCGGGAAAAATTCCCGCGGGATAGAAATAAGTGAATTCTACTTCGGTACTGATTTAAAAGAATCTTTCATATGTTATGATAATTTATGACTATCCCCGATTGACATAGGCTAATTTTTCATCGGGAAAATGTAAAATTCTCACGGGATAGAAAAAACTGAATTCATTTTCTGGGCTGCTTTTAAAAATTCTTTTACAATACATTTGCTCGAAAAATTCACTTTCAAAGGATGTATACATGGCTCGTAAGTTCATTTTACCTTACTAGTGCGATTTTTTTACAGTTTTTTTTAATTCTCTATTTTAAAAGTTTACAAGCAAAGAGTTTAAAGGGACATAAATATAAAAATATCGATTAATACGTAGAAAAATGTATAAATATACAAAACTAAGTATTGAATTTCCAAAATTGATTGTTATTATTATGAACTGTAATTTAATTACCGCAAATTTTAATGGTGGACCTTTTATTTATTCGAAAAAATCGCAGTGGCTGAACGCGTCGAACCTTTGCCTGATAATTTTAGTTAACCTAATTAAAAACAAAACTTACGCATGCGCATTACGGACGCGCCATTTTTGTAAAACTTTGCGTTGTTTTGAGTTGTTGATTATAGTATATGTACAAAAACCAAACAAAATGAGTGATGTTCAAGTAATGAAGTCGACAATAACATGGAATTAATTCCGCCCGATATTTAAAGTAAGGCGCAAACCGCGCAAAATAATCTTTTGCTACCAATAAGTATCTCGAGAAATTTGTTTTTATTGTACAATTTTCTGTTATTAATTGCCTATTTTCTTACAAATGTATTGTAAAACGTCGTAGAACCAGAACGAGAGGACTTGGGCAGTAGTTCCCATGCAGGCTCAGTGCGATTTGAAATTCTTCAAAGGTGTGTGCAACTTTCCTCGCGATGTTTTCTTTCACTGTAAAGCTCATGGTAAACTTCATACGTAATTTAGCACATGAATTAGGAAAAACTCAGAGGTGCAAGCCCGGGCACTAAACCACGACCCTCCGCCTAAGAGTCCAAAGGTCAAACCACTAGGCCACCACGGGTTAGCGGCCATAGAATGCACTTTATTCCTATTCCGCGGGAACTTTGCATTTTCCTGGCATTATCCTATTAAACTACCTGTGTGCAAAATTTCATCCAAACAACTAACGTTATTATTTTCGCGTACGAAGTCGTGGGCAGAAGCTAGTCTTAATATATAAAAGAAGAAACTGACTGACTGACTGACTGACTGACATATCAACGCACAGCCCAAACCACTGGGCCTAGAGATTCCAAATTTGGCATGTAGGTTCCTTATAAGGTCTAGGGGTGCACTAAGATAGGATTTTTCAAAATTCACTCCCTAAGGGGGTGAAAAGGGGGTTCAAAGATTGTATGAGGAAACAAGATTAGTTCGACTATTTTATTCGAAACTTCACAGAAGTACTCCTAATGATAAACGAGTAAACACGTGTTTCAGGTTTTTTGAGAATTCAACCCCTAAAAGGGGGGAAAGGGGTAACAAAGTCTGAAAATCAATATGGGTGTTGTTTCTATGGTTTATCGGGTCGCTGGTTATGAAAACAACAATGGTTTTTAAATCCGATAAGCATACGTAAAATACCATCCTCCCTGGATGGGGTGCGATGGGGTTGAAATGTCTAAATATCAATATGGGTGTCGTTTTTAAGGTTTTGCCCAAACCACTGGACCTAGAGACTTGAAATTTTGCTCATAGATACCTTTACAATGTAGGCATCCACTAAGGAAGGATTTTTGGGAATTCCCACGGGAACGGGAAAAAACGGGATTTATATATTCCATTCCGAGTGACCCTATAACTAAACTATGACCCTAAATTTGATACACAAGTAGGTATTACATTTGTTAAAACATTAATTTCAGGATTTTTCAAAATTCCCACGGGATAAGGAAAAAACGGGATTTATATATTCAGTTCAACGGGATCCTATGAACTATAATTATTAGACTCTTCAAATTTGGCATAGAAGTAGGTGATTATAATAGTAAAAAATAGTTTTAAGGATTTTTGGAAATTCCCCCGGGATAACGAAAAAACGGGATTTTTCCTTGTACTGGTCTTAGAAAGCTGAAATTCGGCATGTAGGTTACTTGGGGAGTGTAGAGGAGCACTGAGAGAGGACTGTCTGAAATTCCCACGGGAACGGAAAAAAACGGGATTTTTCGTTTTTCTGGTCGTAGAAAGCTGAAATTTGGCAAGTGGGTTCCTTGGGGAGTATAGGGGAGCATTGAGAGAGGACTTTCTGAAATTCCCACGGAAACGAGAAAAAACGGGATTTATATACCTATTCAGTTCAACGGAATCCTATGAACTATAATTACTAGACTCTTCAAATTTGGCATAGAAGTAGGTAATTATAGTATTAAAAAAAATTTAGGAATTTTCGGAAATTCCCACGGGATAAGGAAAAAACGGGATTTTTCGTTTTACTATTCGTAGAAAGCTGAAATTCAACAAGTAGGTTGCTTGGGGAGTGTAGAGGAGCATTGAGAGAGGACTTTCTGAAATTCCCACGATAACGGGAAAAAACGGGATTTTTCGTTTTACTGGTCGTAGAAAGCTGAAATTTGGCAAGTAGGTTCCTTGGGGAGTGTTGGGGAGCATTAATAAAGCATTTCCCGAAATTCTTACAGGAACGAGAAAAAACGGGATTTTGCGTTTTACTGGTTGTAGAAAGGTAAAATTTAAAATTCAAAAGTTTATACTGTAAGTAGGCCACAAAGGGAGGGCTCTTTAACCGACTTCAAAAAAAAGGAGGAGGTTATGCATTCCACTGTATGTTTTTTTTATGTATGTTCACCGATTTTTCGGTCAATTGTGGACTGACTTTTAAAATTCTTTTTTTATTCGAAAGAATATAATATACTCCTGAGATGGTCCCATTGTCACCAAATCAGGATCTGATGACGGGATCTCAGGGAAATCGAGGGCAAACTTCAAATTTTGTAGGCACGCATTACGTTTTTCATATATCTTCTCAAGTTATTGAAGTGTTTGCGTTTGGTAGACATCATCTCATGTTGATATGAGCTGATGATGGAAGGTAAAACTCCTTAACGGTTAGGAGTTGAGGATATTTTTTCCAATATTATAGGTACGTATAGATCAATAGTTGTATTTTTTCAGGTTATCCAGGTGAGCTGATGATGGAAGGTTAAACTCCTTAACGGTTAGGAGTTATAGGAAATTTCTTTAAATATCACATGCACTTATAGACCTTTAGTTGTATTTTTTCTGGTTATTCAGATTTTTAGTGTCCGCTTCTTAATTAGTGAAAAACATTGTATACAAAGAAATACTGTAAAGGACCGTATCTACCTGAAGTTTAGTCGTGCTTGCTTGAACGCTTGCTTGCACGCTTACTTGCACGCTTTCTTGAACGCTTGCTTGCTTGCGTGCATGCATGCTTGCTTGCATCTTTGCTTGCATGCTTGATTGCATGCTTGCATGCTTTCTTGCTTGCCAGTATGCTTGCTAACTTGATATCTTGGTTCTTTGGAATACCTACTCATGGTACACGCGAGTGAAGCCGCGGGCAAAAGCTAGTTTAATATAAAAGTGGATCGCTGAATGTGTTGCTAAGCGCAAATCTCGAGATCAGCTGAACCGATTTCGCTAATTCTTTTTTTAGAATATTCCTTGAAGTACGAGGATGGTTCTTACGGAGAGAAAAAATTAAAAAATTGCCTGAAAAAGTCTAAAAACAACACTTTTCTATACTCCCATACAAAAGATTCGTAATAATACTTAAAAGCCAATTTGAACTTTAATACCATACCATAAAGTTTAATTGTTAGTGGAGAGGTTCCGGGAAGGCAAAACAATTGAGTGGCACTCAACACTAAAGCCCAGTTTAGACCTGCTGAGTTGAGTAGAGTAGGGTACAGGAGGGTCCTCTAGTTATTTAATAATTGTTTATTTTGAACTCGTAGAAAAAGTAAATGTATGCAACTATTCATAATCGGCCATTAAGACACTCATGCGTATCTACAGGGTGTCCCAGAAACCGACGATAATCCGTTAAGGGCTAATAGTCCTACTAATTACCTACCAGAATATCACATTTTAGGTTTATTAAAAATCTTTTAGTTTTCGAGATATTTTTGCATGATCTATGGCCTCTCAAGCAAAGGCTCGTAGCTGCGTAGGTTCAAATACCGGCTCGCACCTCTTGAGTTATTCGGAAATTATGTGCGAAATTACAATTGAAATTTACCATGAGCTTTACGGTGAAGGAAAACATCGTAAGGAAACCTGCATTCAGCTGCGAAGAAATTCAATGGTGTGTGTGAAGTTCCCAATGCGCACTGGGCCTGCGTGGGAACTACGGCCCAAACCCCTCTCATTCTGAGACGAAGCCTGTGCCCTGCAGTGGGACGTATATAGGCTGGGATGATGATAATAATATTTTGTAACATGGCCTGTGCAACAATATCGAGGTAGTATCTAATTCATATTTGAAAAACTCAATACTTTAAATAATAAATGAAAATACGTTTCACCGACCACAGCTCACAAGCCTCAAACGCAAATGTTAGGTTACTCCACTATTACTCCATTCTTAACACGTTCACAGTCCCATACAAATTTGAAATTCCTGGTAAGTCCAGCAAATTAGTTTAATCATTGTACCGTTCTGCTCAGTGTGTAAACAAAATAGGGTGCTAATCTGGATGCAAGTCTGGTTGTTACTTAGTGGCCCAAAAGTGGGCACAGACACATTATGTAATTATTTTAGTATAAACTAATTTAATCATCGTTCTATCATTTAATACTCCAAATATTTCGATTACCGAAGGGCGTGAGCTGCGTGGGCGTGTCTACGCCCCGCCCAAGAAAGGTCCGCCCTCTGCCTATACCATCTTGCCTGTGTTTGTTAGTATTTGTTTGTTTTCTGGCTATACATTGATACAGTTTTGTAATTTAATTTCATCATTAAGTAATTTTAATTTTAACATTTTATAAAACTAAAAAGATTCTTTTCTCTCGACTTTTTATAGTATACTAGCGACCCGCCCCGGCTTCGCACGGGTGCAATGCATGTATTATACATAAAACCTTCCTCTTGAATCACTATCTATTTAAAAAAACCGCTAGGGACAGATAGCGGGAAGCGACTTTGTTTGATACTATGTAGTGATAACATCAATATTACATCGCATTTTTTGAGAAAAGGACTTTTTCTCAAAAATGATACGAAAAGTCGCTATTACGTCACCAGGAAGTTAATAATACCGGACAGTGATCAAACGTTTAGGTACGAGAGATCAGTTTCCTAAAACATCCGTTCGGTTAAAAACATCTGTTTCCTAAGACACCCATTTACCAAAACATCGATTTTCTATTCTATAAATTTACCAAAACGTCAATTTATCTAAATATCCTTTTCCAAGAACTGTAATTTGCCAAAACACCCGTTAACATCTTAAATAAACTTCCCGAAACGTCTATTCATTTAAATTAATAACAATAACTGATATTCATGTTAGGAAACGGATCCGGAATTGGTATAGTAGATTGATAACCAAGAGTGGAAAGTGACCCATTGAAAAGTTCGAGCGCCAATAGTTCGAGGGGAAATGGGTAATTTCACCCGAGTTAGACACTCTACTTTTCATTTCGACTGTGAGGAAAGCAAAAAATCCATCGATCCATCCATCCATCCATCCATCCATCCAACCAGTAGTTTAGGCGGTTTTATAGGTATAATAAAAGAAGATAGATTTTTTTTATGTCTTAAGAATGCTTAGAGTTGGCTGTATGTAATATTTCCTTTGTCAGTTTAATGTTAGTAAGCAAATTTAAAAAGTTAGATCAAAGGCTATAGTCGGGTTTCCATAGTAAGTCGGCCCTTACATCATATGGGCTCGGGTTTTTTTTTTCTGGGTACCTCTTGTAATGAAGAATATTTCAGCCGAGTATGAACATCCTACTTGTAATAGTGTTTGACTTATGATTTTTTCAAGTTTTTTTTTATAATGTTTAGTTTCTCAGGATGTATTCAAGCGATTTGCTTCAAATTTTGAAATGATGTTCTTTAGATAGATTTGAATCGCCACTCTAAAAACTAATACTAGTTATAGTATAAAAAAAGAAAAAAACACCAAATTAAAAAAAAAAAACATTTTTTATATGGTTGTGAAGTAGTGACACCTCTAGATTTTTTTCTCAAAATAGACCATACATTGGCCTACTACTTGCCTAAATATCAAAAATTTCCAGGCGGTACTTCCTACAAAAAATCAGCAAAATGTGTAACCAAGTTCTGTATTCAGTCGGTGTGTTTCAATGTAGTATACAAACTCTTGGATTATGTTAGCATTTTACTCTTAAATACGACAAACTGATAAGAAAACTCAAACATAATCGAAAAGTTTGTACACTACACTGAAAAACACCGATTGAATACAGAACTAGGCCACACATTTTGCTGATTTTTTGTAGGAAGTAGTACCACCTGGAAAAATTTAATATTTAGGCAAGTAGTAGGCCAATGAATGGTCTATTATGAGAAAAAAAATCTAGAGGTGTCACTACTTCACAACTACATAAAAAAAATGTTTTTTTTTTTAATTTGGTCTTTTTTTTTTTTTTATACTATAACTAGTATTAGTGTTTAGAGTGGCGATTCAAATCTATCTAAACAACATCATTTCAAAATTTGAAGCAAATCGCTTGAATACATCCTGAAAAACTAAACATTATAAAATTAATTGAAAAAATCAAGTCAAAAACTATTACAAGTAGGATGTTCATACTCGGCTGAAATATTCTTCATTACAAGAGGTACTCAGAAGAAGAAACCCGAGTCCATATGATGTAAGGGACTTACTATGGAAATCCGACTATAGCCTTTCTTGTTTCAAACGGATGTTCGGCGTACAACCTCCAGTGTTGTATATAAGCTCCATGGTCACGACGTGCATCTAGATGGTCATGCCGAAACGTGAAAAAAAGTGTCACTGACGTAACTGAATTATCTTCGACTCCGAGGCTAATCGTAAAAATAAAAATAATTACTTTCCACCCTAGAGATGAAAACGCAATTTTCCACCCATGAAAATTTAACTTTCCAAACAGGAGAGATGAAAATTAACATTCCCCGTTATCAGTGTTGCAGATCCATTAGTGTTGTTGTGATACATTTTCTACAATATTCAAATCCTAGAAGATCCGTTTCTAATAGCATTCATATTCTAGTAGAGACGTTTCCAGTAATTAATTACCACACCCCGTTATCAGTGTTATAAATCCTCAGAAGTACCTGGCAGTTCCTACAGTTCAAAGCATATGTCTTAAGACCTCTAGAAATGCTGCCAGAAGTTCTAAGTAATTAATATGGTTTATACTCTCATTAATTGACCAAGAACCGCCTACTGACTTATTATTGCATGCTATAACATAACCTGTTAATGAAGCATCTGTGAATACTTCCAACTCATAAATATCTGACCTAATTTCGTTACATGAGGAATCAATGTGATTTATCCACCAATTAAATTCAGGTTTCAGTGTTTCTGGCAATTTCATGATTTTGTTGTAGTTATTATTATGCTACAAGTTAAGGTATTTTGTTCTTTAAAATGATTTTGTACACACCATGCCATACTTAATCGCTGGGCAAACTGATATAAACAAGCCAAGTAAAAGTGCAAAATCCCTGATTTCACAAGACTTTTTTCGAGAGAAGGTAAGGAGTTCTTGTTTGATTTTGCTACGTTTCTCAGAAGTCAATAATTCTAGTCTCATTTCGGATGAATTTAATAAAAAACCCAGGTACTGACAAGTTTGAGAAGGTATAAGGGCACACTTTTCCATATTAATAACTAAGCCTAATTGTTTGACTAAGGTACAAACATGACTTGCTTGCCTTGCTTTGCCTCTGGTACAGTGTTAAAGAATAATATTATATCATCTAGATAATTAGTGCATAAGATGCCTTGAGCTCGTATATGTTCAAGTATTGGTCTCATTATTTTAAAAAAAATGAATTGAGCGGTACCTACAGAGGCCAAAAGGTAGAACATTAAATTCATATATTTTATTATTCCACATGAAACGCAAGTACTTTTTAGACTGGTTGTGAATAGAAATAGAGAAATAGGCCTCTTAAGTCGCTTCCCGCTGTCTGTGTGTCCCTTTGTATGCTTAGGTCTTTAAAACTACGAAACGGATTTTGATGCGGTTTTTTTAATAGATAGAGTGATTCAAGAGTAAGGTTTATATGTATATTTTTCATACTAAATACAAACTGAAATATAGATGCACAGAAAAAACCCCAGGAAAAAGACCAATGCTGGGAATCGAACCCAGGTCCTCAGCATTCCGTGCCGTGTGCCATACCCCTACACCACCACTGGTCTAGAGATTAGACACGAATCTTTTCTACACATCGTACATTTCAGTCTGTTAGATAATCACCTTATGCAGTGATAAACGCACATCTATGTTACACCCTCTATCGAGAGACTTTAACACTCCTTTGGAGCTAACCGCCCACCCGGACCAAGAGATGGCGCTACAGGGCCAACTTTTACAAGTTTAGTATGAAGTATCTTTTTGTATTTATTTTTTCAACTTAATTTTTTATTTTTTTAGGCTGAAATGTACGATGTGTAGAAAACATTCGTGTCTATTCTCTAGACCAGTGGTGGTGTAGGGGTATGGCACACGGCACGGAATGCTGAGGACCTGGGTTCGATTCCCAGCATTGGTCTTTTTTCTGGGGTTTTTTCTGTGCATCTATATTTCAGTTTGAATTTAGTATGAAAAATATGCTTTCACGGGATGACCGTAAAAGTAATAAAAAATGAAGTTGAAAAAATAAATACAAAAAGATACTTCATACCAAACTTATATGTAATCAAGGATGATATAGACTGGATTGGCAGTCGCCATAGTACGGATCGGCCGCGGTTTTTGTATTTCGATTATTAAATCTAGATGGCGCTGAAATATAGCCAGAGGCTTTGAAGGTAAAACAATAAGACTACAGATATTTCATATCACTGCAAATGTATTATTATTTACTATGCAATATTTTTGAAAAATAATACATTTGTAGTTATATGAAACATCTGTAGTCTTATTGTTTTGCCTTCAAAGCCTCTAGCTATATTTCAGCGCCATCTAGATTTAATAATCGAACTACAAAAACCGCGGCTGATCCGTACTATGGCGACTGCCAATCCAGTCTATATCATCCTTGGTATAATACATGCATAATATATTTAGTAGATAAGCACTGATAATTTTAGAGGTTTTTAATGTGTATGTCGGCGCGATTGATTTAAGCGCCATCTAGCGACGATAACCTAAATGTTCAGAGTTGTTTTGATCGTAAGCGCAGCGTTTCTACCTGCGATACAACGCCCTCTAGCGAGATTTGCTGTAATTGTCATCGGAATTCACTCTGTGAATCAGGGAACGTCAGGCGAGCACGGGGGATGGTTATTGCGTCGGAATTAAGAGGGTGAATCAACTTTTTAGTGTTCAACGTCATACGTACAGAGTCCCGGATCGATAACACAAATTTATATAAAAGTAATGACTTTTATTTGTGTTCCTTTATGTTCCTATTAATATTACCTAGCATTTTATCACAAAATATTTCATTTTGTTTACAATTTATCTGTTCTGTAATGGTTGTCCAAAAGACCAAAAGTTGGTTTTCAATAGAAGACAGATTGTCCCCTTGCAACGGTGCACCGTAAAACTTTGTATCATGAAAAAATACTGTTGCGGAATTGATATTTATACACATAATCGTTTTTATGGATAAGTATCATTAATAAAACACACCGATTTCTTATATTTGCACCAAACGGTTTATGAATTTCTTGCCTTTTAATTTTGTCCCTTTAATTACACACGCTATGCAGGTCCACTGGGCAACCATAAAATAGTTATAAAATCTAGTTATTGATGGCGTACTAAGATACTTCACAACAAGCTAAAAGTTCTTTTAAGCAAATAGGCCTAGCCGTTATTTTGATTTCACAAAACTCGCAGCGTTAGTCGGTCGAGTACTGTTGAAGACAGTGGGTGGCTTTATTGTCTGTCCATCGGACCACTGGCACAACTACGTAAGTACTTAACTTATTACAATAAATTATATTGTACCAGATACTATTGTATAAATATTTTACCGTAAGGGTGAAATAAAACATAAAAAATCATTAATATTTATTATACGGCACAAAGTTTTAGATAAGTCCCTCGGACAACTAGTCACTTGGACAACGGAATTGGTTGTCCGTAGGACATTTTGGTTGTCCCTTGGACAAAAACAATTCGTTGTTGTCCTATGGCACCCCAGTGGTACAGAGGGCCTTCCTGAGACGTCGCCATCCACTCCTGTCCTGCGCCTGTTGCTCCGCGTCCCTCCAACTCAGCCCTGCTGCCCGCAGCTCGACGTCCACGGTGCGCTGCCACGTGTGTGCCGGTCGGCCCCGCCGTCTGCTCCCATGCGGCCTCCACGTGAACGCGACCCTGGTGGTATTGTCCTCTGGTCTTCGGAGGGTGTGCCCTATGTTTTTATTTCTTTCTTGCTTTCTATCCACTTCCATTTCCGTTGCGCGATTTCTCACTTCATCAAGATTTGGTGGCATCGCTTTCATAGATTCAGATCCTCGTTGCTGATAGTGTTCATCCAAAATATGCGCAGGATGGACCTCAGGCATTTGTTGACGAACACTTGTAGCTTGCTCGTCAGACTCTTTGTCTCCTTTCAAGTCTCGCAGCCGAGGAGCAAAACAGACTTCACTATGGAATCGAAGAGGGAAAACTTGATCCGCCGGGTGAGCAAGTTCGAATCCCACACAAGTTTTAGCTGGGTAAAGGCACCTTTCGCTTTGTTGATCCTCGCGTTGACGTCATCATCAGAGTCGCCGCTGTTGGTCATGGTGCTGCGGAGATATGTAAACTTTGCGACAGATTCCAGTGGTGTACCATAGAGTCTGATGGGTCTGTTTTCCAAAGACTGTACTCGCATTTCGACGGTCTTCCTAGTGTTGATTCGTAGACCCTTATCTTGAGCTTCCTCTCGTAATGAGTCCTGCTTCATTTAGAGAACGGTCAGTGAAGACGAAATCAACACTATGTCGTCTGCATAGTCAAGGTCCTCCAGGTGCGAGCTTTTGTTCCATGGAATGCCCCTAGATGTTTGAGTTACCTTCCGCATGACGTCGTCGAGTAGGACAATGAAGAGCAGCGGTGACAGGAGGCAGCCCTGCTTGACTCCTGAAGTCATTGGGATTGGTTCCCCTAGAACTTGGTCGTGTAAAACCTTGCAGATGCTACAGTTATATAGGGACTTGATGATACCTATATACAGTATTCCACTTCGCCTAAGACAGGACCACAGTGCGCTCCACTTCACGGAGTCGAACGCTTTCTCGAAGTCGACGAAAGCAAGGAAAAGTTCGGCTCGCCACTCCACGCACGATTCTATAAGTATGCGCAAGGTATTCGTGTGGTCGGTGCATGACCTGCTAGAACGAAACCCGGCTTGCTCTTCCCGAAGTGTCCCTGCAATCTCTGAGGACTTTCGGTTGAGGAGCATTTTGCCAGAACTTTAGCCGCAGTCAGTAAGAGCATTATGCCCCTCCAGCTATCGCAGACTGACAAATCCCCATTCTTCGGTACCTTCACGAGCAAACCCTGCTTCCAGTCGCAGGGAATACGCTCCTTCTCCCAAATACGCTGCAACAGCGGATAAAGTATTTCGGCTGTCCTTGCCAGATCCGCTTTTAATAGCTTCACATTGATGTTATCAACCCCTGGTGACTTTCCTGCCTTCAGCTGTTTAATAGCGGCGACTACTTCTGCGTATGTTGGTGGAGTGGTTGGCAGATTTAAGGGAGGTGGTCCGGAGTTGTCTGAAGCAGTTATCGGTTGGACTTAGCCAATGCTAGTCAACAGGTTGGAGAAGTGCTCGTTCTCGTCTTCGCTAGTGGCGTCTTTTAGCGGCTTTTTGGAGGAAAGTGATTTGTTGCACAGGCGTTTAGTAACGTCGTAGAACTCGAGGGAGTTCCGGACCACCTAGCAGCCAAGATAGCCAACATGAGGATGTTGGCTATCTTGGCTGCTGCGTTAGTCTGGTCTGCTAGCTCGTTGGCGGCACGCCGTCTGTCACGTCTCACCAGCTTTCGGATGCGGAGGCGTGAGGCACTCCTCATCTCGGGCATCCGAAGCAACAGTGTATTCAGCGGCCAACTGCTCTAGCTTTACGCTCTGCCTTCTCTCTATCGCGGACCACAGCACTTGGGACATCCAGGGTTCTTGCTTGGAGCGTTTATAGCCCAGGACTTTTTCGCCGGCTACAGTGAAAGCAGTGCGTACAATGATTCCAAGTTTCATCCATTTCCTCGTCTTCCAGCTCTTCTAAAAGCTCAAATTGATTAAGGAGGCA
Source organism: Archips xylosteana (assembly GCA_947563465.1). Classification (NCBI taxonomy): domain Eukaryota; kingdom Metazoa; phylum Arthropoda; class Insecta; order Lepidoptera; family Tortricidae; genus Archips; species Archips xylosteana. Next base: position 20,548,457 of record OX387343.1, read on the forward strand.
AACACCGACCCTCCTTGGTCCTAAGTTTCTGCAAATGGAACTTTTTGGATGCCTTCCAACTTTACGACGCGTGCTGCCATCTTGAGACGTACATCAGCGATGACAAGATGATGATCGCTATCCACATCAGCGCCGCGGCGATTCCTAGCATCAAGTAGCGACGTTTTCCAGGCTCTGCTTATCGTAATGTGTAAGATAGAACTAAGATACATAAAGAAAATTTAAAATTACGAAGTGAAGCTAATAAGTGGAAAACAAAATACGAAAAATATAAGAACTACGGGTTCCAAGCTGGTTATTCTTCGAAGCGGGTCATGTTTTGTACCCTCTTGTAAGATTTTTGGTTCTAATATTTCCATTGGACAACCAGATATGTCTATGGGACAACCAAGTTGTCCCCAAAATTAAAAAACACTAATCATTATTTTATGTATTTTTAAATTCAAAAACAATTAATTTTTTTAAAAGATACAATAACACAATATAAAACAAAGTAGCTGGAAAAAAATTATTAAGTTACTGTTACTATTTCGCATTTTAATTGAAAAGTTCACTTTCTATGAAATTAGAGTTGTCCTGGGGACATGATTATGGGAAATACTGTGAAATTATTGAGATATATGCCATATATAAAAATAAAAAATGAAACTGTATTGTTAAATGAATGTAAGTAAGATAATTGTATTAACAATAACTGATGTCTAGTTTAGCTAAAAATAATTTTGAATGGTGGTCCAGGGGACAGGGCAGATCTGGGCTGGTGAATTTTTTCTAGTGAAACGCACTAAATTCTCAAAGAAACAGCTCTGCTCTATACAGATTCATAAACGAGAGAAAATTATCTTTTAAATAAAACATTTAAAATTGGAAAATAAGAACAAAAAATAAAAATCCAAAATTTCATCATGTGGACATTTAAAAGTTGATTCACCCAAGATCACTTTTGCTCCCGCCGCCGTGTCGCCTGGTCATCTAATTGGTGAGCGTATCACACCTGAATCACTTTATTATCTTATTTCATATTATTTGTCGTTGGTCTAATGACAAAAAAGATGTGAACGTTGTAATAAAGACATTCTGTAGTATATTTAGTATCAGGATTGCACCCGTGCGAAGCCGGGGCGGGTCGCTAGTAAATGACAAAATACAAACTAGACTAACGTACTTTAATACAGAAATTTATATGTTTAGATAGTTTAATTGGAGAATTACAGTATTTAAGACATCAGTTGACATTGTTTTGTTTACATTTAGTTAATTACCTAAACCTTTCAAGTATAGGCACGTTGGTACACACACACGACCGAACTGAACCGATGAACGAACGATGTGAATGAAGTTTATCCTGCGGTTTATTTTAAAATCTAGAGTTTTTTGTGGTGCTTTTGATCTAAAGTTGTTTTGCAATAAATTGGTAATAGCTTTTACTTCGTATTTACAGTTTTCCGAAACAACCCGTAACTAAAGACCAGGAATGGACTAAGTAAATTTAGTCGCAGAACGGCTACTTGGGCTATCTGCTCACATCATTTTGAGTTACATGTATCGAAGTGTTTACAAATGAAAAAAAAGAAGAAGATTTTATTTTATTGTAAATTATAAAATAAACACGTTCATGAAAATTATGTTTGTAATTATTTTTTAAGGTTTTTCGTTTTAATCTACAGATGATATACAGTCGCCATCATAAACAATAGATCGGAGCAATCTCATAATCCTCATCTCGACTTAAATACGTCCCACTGTAGAGCACAGGCCTCCTCTTAGAACGAAATGGCAGCAGCGGAGCTTTGCAGCCTTAATCATCGATAGCTCAGTTAGTTAGAGTTCGCCAAACTTTGAATAAAGTGGTACCTACACTACCACCATTCCATTCAGCGATCTTCTTATTTAGCTTTATAGGTGTATTGATCTAATTAATCAGATTTCTACAATTTTCTGTCATTAAATTACGAGTAGGTGAATGAATCCGCAGTGAAAAACTATTAAAATTCGTGAAAAATTTACTTAATGATGACCACTTTCATCTATCTATCTATACTATAATAAAACAGTAAAAGTAGAGCTCTGTCATTCTGTATGTAATCGCTAATCTCCGAAACTACTGTACGGTTTTTCTTGCGGTTTTCACAGATAGATGAAGCTTAAATTGGAGCAACATTATAGGCTTTGTTTCATTAAAATTGGGTCACAATGAAAAAAGTTATCGTCGTTTAATCTACACTGTTCGGGCATTTAGCATTTCTATCCGTCACATAACTTCTTAATTTGTTAGTTTATTTTTTTGTGGTCATGGTTGCAGAGCCCTTCAGCCGGGTAAAAAAAATATATTAAAGTTATTTTTTTTTAAAAGAAAGAAGTCATGCAAACAAGAATAATAATTAAAAAAATATAATAATAATAAATACCGTTTTTACTTGACTAGGATAAATCTTTTTTTTACCATTAGAAAGAAGGTTAGCGATCTTGACGTGACTTTTTCTTGAAAAACACTTTTGAAAAATAAATCACACCAAATATGTAACAATTAGCAAGGACATTATTATGGTTGATTAGGTTTCATAATTAAGTATGTAGTTACTATTTTTTAAAAAGCTTTTTCAATGAAAAGAATCATCAAGATTGTCTACCTACTCTGTTTGTAATGCTAAAAAAAAACGAAGTACCTATAAGTTCTGACATTGTCCGATATTGATATTGACAATGAAATTATACTATGTGATTAAGTATTAAAAATGCCTCGGAAAAGACCGAATCTGTCTCAGTGCACTATACAAGCGAAAAGACAAAGGACGTTTAGATCCCAAGAATCCAATTTTCTTATTTGTCAAACAGGGGTGCATAAAAAAATTGAAACTAACGCGGACGAAGTCGCAGGCACCAGCTAGTTCAAAATATATTACTTTAATTTCAGTCATTCATTCTTTCTTTGATGTCCATTCAATTGAATCGGTCTTTACAATTGTCACATCACTATTTCGAGTGTTAGTTGTCGTCTATAAATTGTCATTACGACAAAATCTCTAGTTGTGTGCGTGTTTTACATTTATGTGACGATTTTGTTTTGGTAGGCATCTGTAGGAACGCAAAAATTTTTGACATAAGTGTGCGGCAATGCGTAGATGTGTACTGTAGTCATACCTCGCCCCCGGGCGAATTGGCAGAAAAAGTTGCAGGTAAAAATGCGTCAAAGGCTCATCCCTTCTTAATTTATCTAAGATTTTTGCCATTAACAGTTAGGTGTCATCAATTTTGTAGCATTCCTAATATCTTCAAGTTTGAAGTGAGTACTTTTGATGAATTTATTTAGCTTTTTTAAATTTAATATAAAACGGTTATCTCCATTAGGTTTTGGGACTAAAAATATATGTGATAAGAACTGATTCTCACATGGATTAAACTCACTTATGGCTTTTATATTTAAAAGATGAGAAATAGCTTTTTCCATAATAGCTTCCGCACCCTTCATTTCATTTAATAGTCCAGTCATTATTGACATTCAAAATCGAAAATTTAATTATAATTCCAAAAGTTTTCAAACTTCGGTCAAGTGAATGGTACATTGGGACGACAATAAATCTCATTTTGCAACCTTGTCCGCAGTCCGGAACATTGTTAAAATTGCAATTAAATTAATTTTTGCTGTATGGTCGTGAAAAAAATTCCAAAAGTTCTGCAAACTTGGGGAAGTTTTCGATATAATATTTCATATCACGTATTAAATTTGCAACCAATCTAAGTGTACGGAACATTTTTTGTTATTGAAAATTAATGTTTTTTTTTATTAAACTGAATGTAAACGTTCCAAAAGTTCTGCAAACTTGACACATATATCGGAAAAATATACCGAACGGTTGTATAAATTTGCAACCTTTTTCGTTGACCGGAACATGTTTATTTATAATTCTTTTCAATTCGTGGTCATTTTTTCGAGTAAGGTGGTCTCGGAATAATTACAAAAGTTTTGAAACTTGGTTGCAAACTTCGAAAACATCTATTCTGATGCATTTACAAATTCGCAACCTCATACGCGATCCGGAACTTTTGAAATTTTCTTGAAGGTGAAAAAATAAAAAAATTACATTTTTGCAAATTGCATAAAGTAATTGATAAAACGAGTCCAGCAATCCCTCTTCCGGCCGAGGATTGTATAGAGCTTTTCTCAAACATGCATCATCATCATCATCATCCATCCATCCAACCATCCGTCCATCCATCCATCCATCCATCCATCCATACATCCATCCATACATCCATCCATACATCCACCCATACATCCATCCATACATCCATCCATACATTCATCCATACATCCATCCATACATCCATCCATACATCCATCCATCCATACATCCATCCATGCATCCATCCATACATCCATCCATACAGCCATCCATACATCCATCCATTCATACATCCACCCATACATCCATCCATACATCCATCCATCCATCCATCTATCCATACATCCATCTATCCATCCATACATCCATCCATACATCTATCCATCCATACATCCATCCATCCATCCATACATCCATCCATCCATACATCCATCCATCCATACATCCATCCATCCATCCATCCATACATCCATCCATACATCTATACATCCACCCATACATCCATCCATCCATACATCCATCCATACATCCATCCATCCATACATCCATCCATCCATCCATCCATACATCCATCCATACATCCAAACATCCATCCGTACATCCATACATCCATACATCCATCCGTACATCCATACATCCATACATCCATATATCCATACATCCATACATCCATCCATCCATCACCAGTAGTTCATCCATCAACAGACTGGGAGCTAAATAGTTACCCATCGAAACGAAACGAAACTTGAGATGTTCTGAAAGCAAAATTAAAATATTTTTTGTCGTATAGGAAGGAAAGCATTTTAACTTTATCTAAAAAGAATTGTGAGGAGCATGATTATGTTGAGCGAAATGACATTTAACGGCTGAAAATGAGAGATGAACGTCGTTGGTCGGGGCCGCAACCCGCGGGGCAGATAAACTCGTTACAGCAGGAAACGCCGGCACGGGTGGCAGCAGCGGCGAACAAGCCAGCCGCCAGTATCTTTGTAATCTCGTTGTGATTCCCATTCCCGTCGACTGTGATTCCCTTCCTAAATTACCTTTTGTACTTGATCAACAATCTAATTTGCTACCATCTCACTAAAATTTTCTTCTATTTGTTTATTCCTCAAGAAACATCTAGGTGATACTTGGAAATCTTCTGGATAGCTGTCGATTGTGTTGAATAGCACGTCACGCCTCGCTGTCTCGCTAAAAGCTTCTTATTGACGTAACGTTCAATTGTAGAAAGAAGCACAGCTATATTCTTGTATTTGTAATTGATTGCTTTGTCACGTAATTTGTTTGCTAACGCCACTCCGAGTTAAAATGGACGATCCTCTCGGGACTAGCGGGCTGCTCCTCTTCTCGTCATCGTTGTTGTAAATAATTAATTAATAAGTAGGTACTTACCTTTAACAGGTTGCATTGTTACTATCATACTAAAACTATCTTTCCTTTACCTTTTTAGGTTTCCTGAGCCAAAAAGGCAAAAACAGAACCTTTATAGTTTCGTCATGTCTGTCTGTCCGTGCGCTGTCGATCCGTCCGTCCGGTCGTGGCTTAGTTTACAGACTATTGGTGCTAGAAAGCTGTTAATTTTCATGAATATTGCTCTCAACTATCCAGACAAAGTGGTAAAATCGAGTGTAGAAAAAACCGGCCAAGTGGTCCGAGGGTTCCGTACAAATTTAAATGTATCTATGAAATCTTAGCAGACCCCTGCTCCTAAGTAAAACGTGCGCAGTGTGGGATCATTGTAGATTGGTTACTGATATAGACAGACAAACAAACTAGATCTCGTTCAAACCAATTTTCGGTGGAAGTTTACATGGTAATGTACATCATATATTTTTTTTAGTTTTATCATTCTCTTATTTTAGAAGTTACAGGGGGGGGACACATTTTACAACGGAAGTGTCTGTCAGTTTAGAAAAAAATGATATTAGAAACCTCAATATCATTTTTGAAGACCTATCCATAACCCACACGTATGGGTATGATGAAAAAAAAATTTTTCAGTTTCAGTTCTAAGTATGGGGAACCCCAAAAATTTACTGTTTTTTTTCTACTTTTGTGTGAAAATAAAAAAAAAAATGCAGCATGTGTTCATGTGTCTGAGTGTGTGTGTGTATGTGTGTGTGATTGTGTGTGCATGTGTGTGTGTGTGTGTGTGTATGTGATGAAAAATCCCACGGCAGCATTTGTAAGATTAACTTTATACTCAGAAGACTGACAGATTAGGTGATTAGACGCTCAGTGTCATCGTATGACAATTTCAGTAATCATTCCTTCACTTTGTTTATGGCATGGAGAGTAGAAATCTTAATGCGGTTCACAGAATACATCTTCTTACCAAGTTTCAACAGAATAGCTCTTATAGTTTCCGAGAAAAGTGGCTGTGACACACGGACGGACGGACAGACAGACAGACATACGACATGACGAATCCATAAGGGTTCCGTTTTTTGCCATTTGGCTACGGAACCCTAAAAATGGCATGTAGGTACCATCCATATACCTAAAGTGGGAGTACCTATATATTTTTACTTGTCCAACTTATCGTTTGAAATAAAAAATGTAGGTGCCGTTATACCAGATCACCAAAAAAAAAATTGACAAATTATAGTTTCCATTATTTTGACATATATTTGAACTAAAGTTTCAGACAATATTTTTTGTAGTGATGTTTTAATATGTGGTATAGCCTACCAAAAAATCAAATAAATCGCAAAGACCAAATTCAAGAAAATAATTAAATAGTGAAAAAAAAACAAACCACCATTTTACGAAAACTGACAAGTGTACATGGTTCTTCTTTTGGGAACAGATCTTTGCCTACAAGGAGTATCTAAAAATAAAATAAATAGAATATTAATTGATAGAAAGGCTAATTTTGTATAAAAACACGGCTACAGCCTTTTAGTTCCTTGTTTATTCGTTTTTGTCTGTTCTATGTTATGTTTGATGTATTAATTCATCACTATACATAATGAACAACAGCTTGACGGCATGTCTAATCGACTGGATTTTATAGGACATGGACGGAGTCCGTCACTAATAACCTCGTAATTGGTATCGAAGCTCACTGCAGCCGGATTACTGAACATCTAATTGAATGCGAGACACCGTCTTGCTTCCAATGCTACCATACCGTACGACGGATGCGACTTAATTCTGTTGCGGTCAAGTTGAACTATTTTGTGCCGTGTGCACGTGCCGAACGCGCGCTCCGCGCTGGCACACTGCTCAATTACACCGCTCCGATGAATTAAATTGGCGAGGAAGTGAGAGGCTACTACCGGAATGAGCTAGAAGATCAAACGTAACTCCAGGGCAAATGAGACTTAAGATTTACCCGCCGCCGAGTTACGACGTTAGATAATCATCCCGTGTCAATTAGCTAATGAAAAATAAAATAGACCCTGATACTTTACAGCTTTGTAATTAAAATTACGATGATGGTTTGAAGGCATCTGTTTTAGTACCTAGTCTTAATTTTCCTTAAGGGTTGCAATCGATTTACTATTATATCATTTCTTGCTTTTCTGTAAATTAGTAAATAGGTAAGTAGGAATAATTCAAAAGGTCTTTTATTAATAGCCTATTGTATTGTCCCACTCACACCTAAGAAAAAGACCTCCCCACTTGACCTTAACAACTCCTTGTCTGGCATAATGTCAAGAGCGTACTTATAAAAAAGAAACTAATTAGTTATTTATGGGACTGGCGCATAATGAGCCCAAAATTATAGCTGAAAGACTTCCACTACTGAACCTAGGTCTCCACCAAGGCCCGTCAAACAGATTGGTCCTGCGCCTTCCGCATCCAATGCGTTTCCGCAACTTTATCTAGATCGTCGCTCTATCTGGTTGGAGGCCTACCTACGCTGTGTAAAAACTGTGATTATTCACACGAGTAGTTTTATGCCTTATTAACGGCACTTTCACACGGGCAACGTCCCGTTTTTTGCGGGTTCGGTTTTTGCAGGATCCCGTTTAGTAGCATACGTGCTACTGTGGTAACATTCACACGAGCATTCGGTTTGCATATATTGTTAGTTTTGTTTTGTACGGTTTTCGTGACTTTTGCGGCAGTAAATTATCAGTTATGGTCTTTGCGGCGTCCCCGGATTTCAGGCGGTGTCTCGCAGATTTCAATATTACTGCCGTTTTCGTCATTGCTGTTTTTTTCACCACATAATATATAGGTAGCACATCACAGCACAAAATACGGTAACTTTATTTTTAGTACTCTGAAATTTGGAATTCGAAAAAATTACTGACAATATACAGGGTAATTTTTTAATCAGTGCACAAATTTTGATACGTGTGATTCAGTATCGTTGATAGATCACGATTATCTGTTCAAGATTTTTTTCTAAAATTAATTCATCGAATCGGGTCGAGTTACTATGAAAAACAAAAAAAAATAAGTAATTAATATTATAACGAAAAATGCGGAAATTTGTTATTTTAACGACACTGAACACATACTAAAATTTGTGCACTTAATTAAAAATTACCCTGTATATTTTTTAATTCATAAATAAATCTTGATTCGAGTCAATTCCGACTCTCAAATAGATCGTTTAGGTTCACTTCGTCCACATTACCATTTCTTTTACATTCCAATTTCGTTCACATTCCTACTTCGTCCACAATCTCACTTCGTAAACATTCCCATTTCATCCATATTCCCATTTTGTCCTTTTCCCACTTCGTCCACATTCCCACTAAGTCAACATTCCCATTTCGTCCACAATCCCACTTCGTCATAGTTCAGTCGCCCGTAGAACATTCAAATTACCATAAAAGTAACCGTTCGTCTGTTTGATATTCTTATAGATTTCGTCATTTTATGTACTAAAACCAAAGTCTTACAGATCCTAACCTGCCGTAACTATATAAAGTGTAGTCAAAAATCGCCACTTTTACCAAAATGCCCATTTCGAGGTAACTGTACCGTTTCACTACTGTCGTGTTATACAGCTTTGTGTAATTACGAAACGTCATAGTAAGACCGTCTAATATTGCCGAACACAATTTTAAGACCAGATGAAACTCTGCCATTTTGATAAAAAATTACATTTCTGAATAACCGTTCCAAATTAATACATGTGATAATAGGCCCTCTGAATAAACCGTATACTTATTTCAAGACCATTTCTGTTGCCGGTTTAGATTTTAAGACTGGTACTTTTAAAACCGTAAATAAAATATTTTTCTTTCTTTCTTTCTTTAAATTGTATCCCACCAAAAACATAAATGTGAAAAATGTTAGCCAAGTTCAATACTAAAAATATGCTTGATTGTGGACTTCACCAACTAAAGGATTGAGATCTAAATGGGTGCCAAATTCTGAAGGTAATACTGAAATCTATTTGTAAGAACAAATAACATCCTCGACAAGTATAACACTCTATTTCTTTTGTTTTTCTACTGCAACAGTGTTTTATATTTATAAATATAAATTCTTAAATTTAACTATCGAAAAATTTATATAAAGTAGGTAACTTACGTTACATTGAAGCTTAATATTTGACTTGGCTAGTTTTTACCATCAAATGTAGAATATAAGTTGATTAGCCAAATATAAGATGATTTGTATGGGAAAAGAAGCCATGTAGCTCGTAGTGAATTTCAAATGTAAGTTACATGTAAAAAAAAAATCAACCCTAAAAATCACTACCTAATCTGTTCGAATTTGGTGCCTCAGCGCGAGCCAGCATGAGTGGATAGCACCGCAATAGATGTATGTAAGCGCATACATAGGTAGTTATGTTGATGATTAAGGCCTATTATCTTTTACAAAATATTGCTTTTCCCGGCTCAGAGACGTTGATTGTTAAGGAATACTTCTGACTTCTGATGCTTCACCATCAGTACCACTTCGCCATATTTTACGAATTTCCACGAGCTCATATTGATTTACAACTACCTACTTTAAAATAATCGAATCGCAACCCGTGTCATTCTTGTTATGGAGTAGTTTCGGTGGCCAACTGTTTCTCACCAGTTGCAATTCAGGAAATGGTGACTTCTAAGAGAACATTCACAAGTTATTTTCGTGGTTTTATCGAGTCAATATTTTTAATTTTCAATTTTTTAAATACTTTTCGCAGTTACTTTTTTTCTTAGATCGATGTTTTCCATAATTTTATCAACTAGGTACAAGTTTTCAATTTAATCAAATTCAAATTTAGTCCTAAAATTATACTTATCGCATTTTTTTATCACGGACTAAATCAGTCTTAAAATCTAAACCGGCAACAGAAATGGTCTTAAAATAAGTATACGGTTTATTCAGAGGGCCTATTATCACATGACATTACAGTAGTATAGGTACATTGTATTAATTTGAAACGGTTACTCAGAAATGTAATTTTTTATCAAAATGGCAGGGTTTCATCTGGTCTTAAAATTGCGTTCGGCAATATTAGACGGTCTTACTGTGACGTTTCGTATTTACACAAAGCTGCATAACACAACAGTAGTGAAACGGTACAGTTACCACGAAATGTACATTTTAGTAAAAGTGGCGAGTTTTGACTTTACACTTTATATAGTTACGGCAGGTTAGGATCTGTATGACTTTGGTTTTAGTACATAAAATGACGAAACCTATAAGAATTTCACACAGACGAACGGTTACTTTTTTGGTAATTTGAATGATTTACGGGCGACTGAACTATCAACATTCCTAGTGGAAGATTATCAAAGTAAGGAGTTCCATTTTCAAATAGGTTCTTTATTTCTTATAATTTGAAAATGGAAGTGCTTGCAAATTTCGTAGTCAGCAACTGCAACAAATAAGGAACATTTATGAATAGGTACTATCAAATGTAAATAAAATAAAATCATTGTAGGATTTCAAACTTAATTATTTTTTTTTGTTTCAATTTGGTATTTTACATTAGTTATTGTTGTTAGTTGTATTTATAACAGTTATTATTCATAGATTTAATGAGTTAATTTTAAGAAATTTACGGACGTGATTTTCTTCCTACGTCCTTTTTGGTCATTTTTTTCTACCAACCATTAACAAAAATCAGAGTATTACTAGCTTGTTAGAAAGCTAGAAATACGTACATGTTTCACGTATAATTTGCACGCCAAATACATTAGTAAAATTTTCAGCTTTTGTACCATTAATTTTGAACAGCCTGATGATTTTTTACTTTCTGATCTCGCATTCTTAAACGTGTACAGTAAAATGTACTTTTAATATTGCATAAGAACAGCTATTTTATCTTGTACACAAACAAATAAAAAAGTTGACTTAAATGGCCAACTTTTTTTAAATAAATTTTTGATTGATTAATTGATTTTGAGAAATGTTCGGACGTGATTTTATTCCTAAATCCTTTGAGATTATTTTTTTTGACACCATTTACAAAAATGATAGTATTAGTAGCTTGTTAAAAAACTAGAAATACATACATGTTTTACGTACAATCTGCACGCCAAATGTTGTAGTAAAATTTTCTGTTCTTGTGCTACTCATTTTGAACAACCTGAAAAAAATCATATTTTTTTTTTTGCTTTTTGGTCTCGCGTTCTTAAACGTGTACAGATAATTATACTTTTAATATTGCATAAGAACAGCTACTTATTCAAAGTTTCAAAAATAAATACCACAGACTCTTATTCCGACGCACTAAGGCCGTAGTAACATAATTTTGAGTGGTTCGAATAGATACTTATTTTTGCACTTGACCCTACATAAGAAAATAAAAAAAGTTGACTTAAATGGCCAACTTTGTTTTTAATAAATTTTTGAAGATCAGAAATGGTTCATTTTTGCATAGGGCATTATGGGACAAAAATGATTGCAAATGACCTCCTATAAATAACCCCTTAACGGGACTAGGTCGGATTAACAATAACCCTATACATTACTGTTTAAGACTGGTGAGTGATGCACACTATGATAGGTAGATACTATGAATGAATATGCAGCAATGTGTCTCGTGTCATTTGTACTTCCGATCTCTCCCGATGAATCTCAAGAATTGCCGAGTGTCAAATTGGAAGTAATTGTATTGTAAAGTCCGTTTTAGCGCTCACAAGTAATTATACAAAAACATAGCTAATATAATTAAAATGGATCTCTTATGGATCGCTATGAAATTTCTAGTAATGCATTTTTTAACCTTAGACAACTAGATAATCTCGTGGTTAGAGAACCTGCTGCTGTTGAGAGAGAAAGCTTTGTACCTAAAAGCTTGAGGTCCCGCGTTCGATCACCTGTCGGAGCAGATGTATATGATTATGCTCACGAGTGCCTAGTACCAATAACACACATGCTTTCCTTACGTTGGGACTAGGTTAATTGTTATATGAATTGACCTGTGACATTTAATATTTATTATCCCACAAAAACATTTCATGATAAATGTTGCCAAGACGAGACCATGTAGCTCGCACTGTCAAAAAGTAATCAGATCTCTTGTAGAGCCTAGTTTCTAACCCTACGTGCCCGGCTCTAAATCTATAAGCCCTAACTTTACACTAATTAATCTCGTAGGCGTGCAAACCGTGGACTAAACTGGCGAGTCGGTCGCACGAATCTTTTGCAATTCGGCATATGGGCTTGAACTTAAAAATCTATTCAATCTTTTAAACTCTGTCCGTGCGGCTGACTCGCCAGTTTAGTCCACGGTTTGCACGCCTACGAGATTAATTAGTGTAAAATTAGGGCTTATAGGTTTAGAACTGGGCACGAAGGGTTAGAAACTTGGCTCTACAAGAGATCTGATTACTTTTTGACAGTGCGAGCTACATGGTCTCGTCTTGGCAACATTTAACATGAAATGTTTTTGTGGGATTTCATTTCTTTTTGGTAGGGGTGATTTACTAAAAATCCTGAAATACATATCTTATTATTTATAACAAGGATAACAAGGACCCTCTATATCAATTTTCAGACCTCTAGCATCAAAATTTGCGGAAGTCTCATACAAACTTTCACCCCCTAGTTTAAGGGGTTGGGGGGGTTAAAAGTTTTAAGTTTTAAGATTTTTTCGTTTGTTTGTATACTATTACTAGCTTACATACCAAATTTCAGCTTTCTAGGACTTCAGGCAGTACCTTTTAAATTTTGATGATCAGTGACGAAATCGAGGGTTTTTAGACATTGATAAAATCTAAAGTGTAAGAGCTACGACATTCGAACTTTGTATGTTTCATGTTTGTACTAGTGTCATTATATCTTGAAATTTTCAACTATTTAACATCATCCAAAGCTAAGTTATAAGAGTTCAAAAAAACGACGAAACGTTTCGAGAAAACGTAGGTAGTGCCCTTGCGCTCCGCATGGCTCGTCTTGGCGGGGGCATTCCAGTGCCCCCAGATTAGTAGTATGGTCGGTACGGATTTACGGGTCTAGGAACTCTAGGAGATGGCAAAATAGGTGTGAACGGCTAAGGATGCAGTGTTCCTGAACCTTCGAAGTGCTAAGTCACCACTTGCGGAAACTCATCTTTCCGTCGGGCATCTAGCTCTTTCGTTCCGCTTTAGGCGGCTAATTAGTGGCGGTGTGGGTGTGCAACTGTGTGTCAGTGTCTATGTGTAAGCGCATGTGTAACTATGTGTACCTGCGATTGCATTGGTGACACCACAACACCAGAGTGGGATGGGCTCGTCCCATCTCTACGCATTGAAGTTATTATTATTAGATTTATTAGCCTATTTTAGATACAAATTTTTCAATAATATTTATTGGTCTTAAACAAGATACGTAATGCGAATTCAACTTACGGTGCCGTTCTCCAGCTGTCATTATGTTATTCTCAATGAGTACCTAAATCGTTACTTTGCTACGGCCATTGAAATATTGAGTAAATGCCCATAGTGTTAATGAAATATGTTTCCCCATCCAATTAGTGGGTATGGAATATCCAGGATACAAAATAAACCTTAGAAAATTGAACGCGGTTTGTGTAACACCATGTGCTGCGAACAGCAGTCCACTTTTGTTATAACCCTTATAAGCGAGTGTGTTAATTAGTCCAAGCGACGAGATGCCACAGATGCAGTTGAAATGACACATTTAATAAACGTAATAAGTTTTTGTTAAAATTTCATTTTCAATGCAAGCTTTTCCGCTGGCTGTACTTTTTGTTGGCTATACTTGCATTGTTATCCAACCTACATAACATAAGTATACCAAATTTCAAGTAAATCCGACCACTGGAAGTGGGTCAAATTCAACTTCAAAGATTTACATACATACTTACATACTTTGCAAGTTAATAAAAAGCTTGCCTTGAAAATGTTTTTTTTTTAACAAAAACTTATTTTATATTTTTCTGATGACCGCAATACTCGAGGGTGACACTGAAAGTTTTTAGATTATCAAAAACCAAACAAATTAGGAAGTAAATTTTATAATTATTATTTTCCAAAATAATTTCTTTTGACATCAATTGCATTCGATGGAACCACTGAGTAAAACCACGATATCGGGACAAGTAAAATGTATGAAATACGAGCTGCTGCCCGCGACTCCGTCTGCGAAGAATTCGTTTATCGCTATCCCGCGGGAACTATGCAATTTTCCGGGATAAAAAGTATCCTATATGTTAATCCAGATTATAAACTATCTGTGTGCCAAATTTCATCAGAATCCGTCAAACCGTTTTAGCGTGAAAGAGTAACAAACATCCATCCATCCATCCATACTTACAAACTTTCGCTTTTATGATATTAGTAGGATGTACCTGTCTTTCAGATTATCCGATCCGATATCGTATCATATTGCATACAATTCGTATCGGCGTCCGAACCGATACCGATATCGGATCGGATAATGTAAAAATGCTCTGAGACTCACTCATAGTGAAAATAAACGGATCACTCACGTCTTCTTTAGGAGTCTTTTTAATGGTCTTTTCATACGCAGCCGCTGCTTCTTCGGCGTCTGTTAATCGCTTTTCTAGAAGTATTTTCTTAACTTTCAGGAATAAATAAAAATCGCATAGTGCGAGGTATGACAGATGACCCAATATTTGTAAACCTGAGATGGTCAAATAGTCGGTTGTTCATCTGGCAGTGTGTGCTGAAGCGTTGTCATGATGCAGCAGGACCTTACTGCGAAGTCGATTCTCCCGTACCTTTTCCAAAACAAGCGGCAATTAATCCTTAGTGTACCACTTTGCAGTAACTGTTTTTTAGGGTTCCGTAACCAAAGGGTAAAAACGGGATCCTATTACTGAGACTTCGCTGTCCGTCCGTCCGTCTGTTCGTCTGTCACCAGGCTGTATCGCATGAACCGTGATAGCTAGACAGTTGAAATTTTCACAGATGATGTATTTCGGTTGCCGCTGTAACAACAAATACTAAAAAACAGAATAAAATAAATATTTAAGGGGGCTCCCATACAACAAAAGTGATTTTTTTTGCTCGTTTTTGCTCGATATTGATAACGGCAACAGGTAGACGCTTGAAATATATTTACATAATAGTTAGTTATATATTCACTTCAAAAATAAATAGTAAAATTAAAATAAAACAAATATTTAAGGGGGGCTCTTATACAACAGACGTGATTTTTTTTGCAGTTTTTACAGTCCGACTCACACTTGGCCTTTTTTTTTAAATTTACATTCCACACGGAGTGGCACGGCATCATGGCGTACAGCCATTAAAAAAAACTATAAGCAATATTTGCTTTTTGGTTCATTATGACATTCTGCCACCACGCTTATTAAAAAGAAATATTTATGAATTATCTCTGTTTTTTATTAAATCCGAGTTGGGAATAAAATTAAATAAATAGTATGTAGGTTTTAGTTATATTTTTTTATCTATTTAACTTATAATTTCTCTAGAAATAAACATATGATTTTATTTGTAGTTTTTTTTTAATTTATTTCATTGCATGTTTGAGAAAAGCTCTATACAAGCCTCTGCCGCAGACAGGGATTGCCGGCCGAGTAGTTATTGATGGCCCAGTGCTAACGCTATTTCGCTGCCTCTGCAGTAATGTACTATAACTATTCCTTAAGAACATTTTATGCGAATAAAAATTAGCAGTTCATAAATTGCAATATTACTTTTCTTCCCTTATCCTATTGCCTTTATCCCACTTCGAGTGGTCAAATTGATTTGAAATAGGGTAAAAATACAAAGTTTTTTAACTGAAATAAAAACACTATCTATTTTCGTTGTTTCAGCAATTATTTCGTTCCCAACAAGCGGCAGCGGCTGGAGGCCAAGCGGCGGCAGCTCAACTTCAACTACTCCAGCAACAGCAACAACAACAATTTCAACTGCAACAACAACTAGCGGCACAACAAGCCTTTACTCAAGCGCCATACGTTATCAACGCTGGACAAGAAGGAGCTCCCTATATGAGCGCGTTGATAGCAGGCGTTCCACCTTACTACGGCGTAGCTGCCCCATGGGGCGTGTACCCTGGCTTAGTCGCCCAACCAGCTCAACAACAAGGTCAACAGCCTCGCCGACCTCTAACACCTCAGCAAGGGGAGCAGCAAGTGAATGGTCAAGGGCAATACGTAATCCCTTACTATGATCCTGGATCTTTAGTCATGGGCGGTCGAAACGGCACACCTTTGAGACTTGTATCGCCTGGAGGTGTACTTGCGCCACGACAGTACCAACCGGCACCCACCCATCCGGCGGCATCGGCCGCGCCACCCACCGGTGCGCAACCACAACCTCAACAACAGCAGCCAGGTACACATGATTTTGCTATTACTTTAACTCCCTGTCTTTCTATCTACATATACAGGATGTCCCAGAAGTTGACGTCAAGCCGAGATTACAGGCCGACTTATAATGGTTATCTGAAATATATTTTAAAAAATCAAAATTGTTTATTTAAAAATTACAGGCGTTTAATTAAAAAAACAAAAGAAACAAAATCTTCACCCTGTGACAGTCTTTCCGTTCCTGATTCTAAAAATCTTTACTTGTTAGGGTCCCGACCCTATTACTGAGACTCCGCTGTTCGTCCGTCCGTCTGTCTGTTCGTCTGTCAACAGTCTGTATCTCAGAAACCGTGATAGCTAGATAGTTGATCAATTTTACGCACCTATTAACGGTCTGAGCTGCAGTTGTCCCTTTCTCGCTGTACTGATATGGAGGGGTTCGGGGGAGGGTTGGAACACGTTTGCGTATACTGTCGGTAAATAAATATAAAGGAAATAAAGTAAACCAAACATACTTATTTTCTCCAGCAATTCCAGACATATTTTTGCCTTCATTATGCTAGGCAATTATTTGATAATATTTAGTCAATATTACAGCGAGAATTCATTGCTATTGTTAATTATTTAAACTAATCCAACAATATAAACGCAACGAAAATTTAAAAAAAACCAAAGCAGACAATACACTAACGAATGAGCAGTAAGTAGGTGAAATCAGATAAAATGTCGTTGTTTTTGTTTTATACTAAACTCGATATTTTCGACGGAGCGTGCCCAGCGCGTTCGATAACACTGAATCATGTATACCTACAGTGACACACACCGGCAGCGCGGCATAGTGTATATCATTCATTGTTATGCAGCGCGCGCGGTCTGAGGGAGGTAGCACAAAATAAAAAGGTACAGAAATCAATCTACATACAAACTGCGCTCGAGCAACGCACACATAGACACTGTTCACAGACACGATATCTCGAAACAGTTGGAACCAGTTCGAGCGCGTTTGCCATCCGCTTGAGACGCGCATCGTGAACTTTTTGAGTCCATTTATGGAGCAACAAAAAAAAGATAGTGCGTGGAGTCTCTCCGCGCGAAAGAAGTGAAACTTCATAATATAAAATAAAAAATTTAAAACCAGGCGGTCACCCATCCTACTGACCACGCCCGACGTTACTTCGGTGATCGGACGAGAACCGGTATTTTGTCAAATATCATTAAAACGGTGGATCCTACGGCAAAATTAAGGAAATTTTCATCCCCCCTTTGATAGCCCCGCACCCTCACCCCGGGGGTCTCAACCCCCTCCCACCCCCACCCCCTCGGTGTTTTTGTCAAATATCTTGAAAACGGTGCATCATACGGCAAAATCAATGAAATTTTCATCCCCCTTTGATATCCCCGCACCCCCTCCCTCACACCCTCACCCCCCACCCCCACCACCGGTGTTTTTGTCAAATATCTTGAAAAAGATGGTCATCAACATCCTACGGCAAAATCAAGGAAATTTTCATCCCCCCCTGATACCCCACACACCCTCACCCCCCACCACCACCTCACTCCCCCCCTCACCTCACCCCCCTCGCAAACGTCTCGTAAACGTCAACTTCGAGTTGCACTACCACGATAGTTTTATGTGCATATGCCATAATTGACAACCCTAGAGCGACCACCGAGCGTAGGTATGAAAAGTGTAGTACATACACTTGATTGACTTCTGTACCGTTTTATTTTGTGGTGGTAGGCTTAAATGTCTACAATGTGGCTGAGCACAGAAGCCACAGATCAAAGACAGCGCGACAGTAGTAGTATGAGCGTAAGAAACAAAGTGAAATCAGCCTTACGCTCAAGTTGCTCAACACACAGTCTTTTTGTGAAATGTCATAAGCCGCTAATTATCGGCTTATATTATCCGTGTAAACACACATAATAGCTGCAGTGGTGTGCGTGTTTGGTCAATGAATTATTCAATTGTGTGACTGCAAAATTATTCTGGACGGCATGGCATACCGCTCTTATGGGATGGGAGTATGGTATGGCGTTGCGTTTTGTTTCTGCATCGTGTTGAAAAAAAGTTAAAAATTTTTTTACGGAAGAGTAAGTTTGCATCATAAACAGACTTCTTTATTAAGAGAAGCGTTTGGTTACTTCGAAATTTTAATCAAGCCGGCGGGAATCGGGTTGTTAGTACCCTTCGCCACTGGATGCATCTCTGTGGTTTATATGCACGATGTTCTTTAAACAAAAAATGGCCGGAACGGGAAGAATTTAATTATATCTTAAACTAGCTGTCCCGGCAAACGTTGTTTTGCCATATAAATTATTTTTTATCATCTAGCTAGAGGTATGAAAAATAGCCTACGACCTATTCTCAGACCTACCGAATATGGAGAAAAAAGTTTTATAAAAATCGGTCAAGCCGTCTCGGAGGAGTTCGGTAACAAACACCGTGACACGAGATTTTTATACATTAGATATACGTATATAATACCAGAAGAACAAGTCAATCAGTTACGTAGTTTTTTTTTTTATGTTAGTTAGGCCAGACAAACGAACTAGTGGGTCACCTGATGTTAAATGAACACCACTGTCCATAGACACCCGCAGCGCTTTACACGATGCCAGTGCGTTGTCGGCCCTAAAGGAGAGGGAATAGGGGAAGGGGGAGAGGGAAGGGGTGAGGTATTGGGCCCCCGGCACTCTCACTGACCGTACGAAATGCAAGCAGGATTACTGCTGCTTCACGCCGGTGTTCTGTGAGAGGGTGGTACTGCCCCGGACGAGCCGGCCCATTCGTGATGCAGCGGCTAGCTACAACATGGCTCTACCACAACAAAAAAAAAAAAAAACATTTTTTTTTATTTTTTTTTTTGCAAACTGTAATATGTAATATGTATTTAAGGCCTAATATTCGGTACAGTACAGATACATCTAACAATACGACAAATAAACGTACATAAGAATATTAAATATTCAGCCAGGGGCGATGTTACTATGGAATTCCGGCCAGGCCCTTTATTTTCTTTGCCTTTCTCACCACTTCTTTCCAGGACTAGTTTTTGACCGGATTTACTGGGTTTATGTCAGTATTCCGCGAAAATTTAAATCAGGGTATAGCAATAAGGCAGAAGAACGGTATCTACAGCGCAGAGGTATGTTGTGTTACAGGTGGGGCCGGAGGCGCGCGACGAGACTCTCTTGAGTTCGGCGGTGGCGGCCCGGCAGCCGCTCTCCAGGAATACGCCCGCAAATGGGGGCCTTCACCGTTATCTCCACCGCTCGGAGCGGCGCTTGGACCAGTTGGCCTTCGCCCTGTTTCTGCCGCGCCTGGTGCTGAAACTGCTAAATACAGGTGTGCTCATCATTTCTAAACGGTCATACGTGCATCGTAAACTAAGTATCAACTTGACTATATCTTATACCTTTAACGAGCAATTTTTGTGTAATTATTTATTTCGGAGATCTCAGAAATGGTTCTAACGATTTCGTTGATATTTGGTAAGCATAGCTCGGACAGGTCATCGCAAAAACAGATACGGAAATAGAACAAGATTCAGTAGAGTCGTAATAGTATACCTAAGATTATGATTACCTAAAGCGGATATTATATTATCACAATAATATTTGACCTTTTTTAGGATTCTGCCTATACAGGGTGTAATCGTTAAGTGTGGCCAGGCCATAATTCCGTAAATATAACAGATATCAGAAAACTTCCAACTGATATCGAAAGTGCGTTACCCAATGAGTAAAATTACAATAAAAACTTTTTTTAAATAGATGAAGTAATATAAAAAAATACTAAGTTAAAACACTCCCATACATTTAGTATGACGACTTAAAGCCTCAAGAATGTCGGGTGTCGTAAGAGATAAAACAGTTTGAGATTCGTTATTTGTACGAATACATTGTAATAAAATAATAAAACTACCGTTTATGAAATAATTAATCGAACATTTATTTTTAAATGAAAAATTATTTTTCTCAAAAATGGTATGAAATGTTGCCATTACGTCATCAAAAACGTAGAAAGTAACGCATCCTGGAGACTAGCTGCTAGCTGCCAGGAAGTAATCTTGAGCTGCCAGGAAGTAAGTATGAAATTCCATTACATATCAAGTGTTCAAATTTGGAACCCGTGCTCCTTCTGTGAAAAACTGAAACTATTAAAAAAGTTCACACTTAAGAGGATGTATGCAAATGTGAGTTCTCTGATTAAATAACTGGAACATTTTTCACTAATTTATGTTGTTGTAATTACAATTTTCGTAATATTTTAGACTATCGCGGTCATTACTAATATTATGAGTTGAAATCGGGTTTTGTTCCGTTTACCTTGATTTCAGAGAAGCCCGATATTTCGGCACAGTTGCATGCGCCATGATCACGAGACGACGAGTCGTCTCGTCTCTTCGTTGAGTCGTCTCGTGATCATGGCGCATGCAACTGTGCCGAAATATCGGGCTTCTCTGAAATCAAGGTACGCGGAATAAATCCGATTTCAACTCATAATATTACAATTTTCGTGTTTGTGTTTTTTCTCAAACATGCTATGAAATAATGACGTTATGTTCCTTATAATACGCCACGAAGTGTCACGTTGCAGGTGCAGGTGCAGCTGGTGGTGGGGGACCGCCTAGACGAGAGGTCAATAATGGAATGTCATGCAACTTTGCTGGCCAAGGCCAGCAAAGTGATCGTCTATTGTTTCATACCATGACGTTTATAGGTCTATGTCATCATAGCATTTAGCCATTAAAAAAAAACTATAAGCAATATTTGCGTTTTGGTTCATTAAGACATTGTGCCACTACGCTTATTTAAGGTAAGGTAAGATGATGATGATGATGATGATGGTATGATGATGATGATGGTGATGATGATGATGATGATGATGGTGATGATGATGATGATGGCGATGATGATGATGATGGTGATGATGAGATGATGATGATGGTGATGATGTTGATGATGATGATGATGATAGTGATGATGATTATGATGGTGATGGTGATGACGATGATGTTGATGATGATGTTGATGATGATCATGATGGTGATGATGATGATGGTGGTGATGGTGATGCATGTTTGAGAAAAACTCTATACAAGCCTTGGCCACGAACAGGGATTGCCGGCCTCGTATCTCTAGATGGCCTCGTTAACACTCGGCCATCTATAACTACTCGGCCGGCAATCCCCTATTTCGCGGCCGCTGCAAAAATTAATAATAATAAGTAATTTTATAGTCAACTCAGCCCGCGGCGTGCCTTAAAGTTAATCTAAATTGTTGTGCAATGCAACAGAGACCGGAGAGCCACCGCCCGATCACTCTCCTCAGCACAATCTCCAAGGTGTTTGATAGGCTGCTGCTAAACACACTGTGCAGCCTCACATCGAGCCATGTCCGGAGCAGTTCGGCTTCCGTGCCTGCCACTCCATCATACTGCAGCTCACAAGAGTGCTCCAACACTTAACGACGACAAGAAACCGGAGGGAGCACGCCGTCGCAGCACTCTTTGATATGGAAAAGGCGTTCGACTGCGTATGGCACGTTGGGACTGCTGTACAAGCTCTCGACGTCTCCAGCTCCTCGGCGCATCGTCCGCGTCCTGACTTCCTTCCTGACCGATCGGAGGTTCGTCGTGGCGGTCGAGGATGCCACCTCGTCTGAGCGCCGCATTCTAGCCGGCATCCCGCAAGGAAGCTGCCTGTACCCGGCCCTGTACGCCCTCTACACCGACGACATCCCGGTGATCGGAGACGTCAAGCTGGGGCTATTTGTCGACAACGCGGCATACTTTGCCTCCTCAATCAACATCTCCCATGCGGCAAAGAAGCTCCGCTCCAGAGGACACTTGACGCCATTCCGGAATGGCTCTCCCGATGGAGACTGTCGGTGAATATAGGGAAGGCGCAGGCCATCTCCTTGGGACAGAAGAGACAACCAACCGCCACCACCCCGACTCTATATGGTCAGGAGGTGCCCTGGTCAGGCACCGTAAAGTACCTGGGTGTCACCATAGACAGAAAGCTCTCCATGAAGCAGCATGTCCGCGAAGTCGTGGGCTGCGTGAAGTGCGCGCGCACCTGCCTACGTCCAGTGTTCGCCAGCAACCTCCCCGTGCGTACAAAGCTGGGGATCTACCAGGGTGAATTGAAAAGTTTTGAGCCTGAGGTTCATAATGGAATCAAAAAGAAAAGAATTATAGTACATTGTGCATCTAGGGCCGTAAGTAGGGGATTACTAACGAGAGTCATTTCGAAGCCCGACGCCGAAGGCGGAGGGCTTTTAGACTCGAGTTTGTAATCCCCTAACTGCCCGTGATACACACAATGATTTTCATAACATTGCGAGAAAAAAAAATCCAAAAATAAAATTATTTTGTCTCTAAACACTTAAATTCAATAAAATAATGGCTACCCGCCAATACAGATTGTCACTTTTTTCGAGTCATCTACCATAGATAATGTAAACTGTGTTAGTTTAGAATTCGAAAGGTCATACGGCCAGATTCTGCCAACATGTTTAAAAAAATATTTTTACTAAAATTATTGCAAAACTATTTGATATAAATTTAAAATATAAAAATAACGAATTTTCATGAAGCGTAAATAAGTTCTGTGTTGTAAAATTTGGGTTATAGCTAAGTTTTAAAGATAATAAATAAAACGTTGGGTGACTTGAAACTTCCTTAGTCTGAAATGACTTGTTTGCAAATTTTAAAACTAAAGTTAGAACTCCCTTGGGTAGAAAAACTGTACGTAAGTCCAAACTCCCTTAAGAACAATTTAGGCCATTGTCATTTAGTATACAGGCATGGAATAACACCATTGACGAGCAAGTGTGATGAAAAAAGAATTTCTCTAGTTCTAAGTCTCACGCCACGTTTCTTTTGTTGAAGAGATCGATCACACGTTACACGGTATATCGTGTTATAAATAGGAATGGAATGACTTATCAATTTTATACATGCAATGCAATTCACTTTGATGATGAAAGGTTACCGTATCATATCCAATATATTATATATAGCCACTTAATACAATAATAACAATCAAACAAACATAGGACCTTGTTACCCGTGTTAGTTTTATAATCACCATGTAATATCGGGATTATTGGACTATTAGTTGATGATAGAGCCTGGTTTCTGCAAAATACAGCTAAAGACACGTAGAATTACGTACTAATCATAACTCATATTTTGGAAAAATGTAACATAGAACCTTGTAATATTGGGGCAGCGAACTGCCACCCGCACCATGCTACAGTGAAAGGAATATAGTGTGCAGTTTATGGTAGGGGAGGCCAAGAGGGGATTTTGCGCGTTACTCGAGCGCGTCAGAAAATCATTTAGGGAGAAACCTTACACCTTGTAATGTACCCCTACCAAATATGAACCCTTAATGTAGAGGCGTTCGTTGAGGGCAGCCGATCAGATTTGTAAAAAAAATTGACCGTCGGAAAAACTCGAGCGCGTCAGATTAAGATAAGGTAAGTTAAGTACCTGGAGAAAAGTGTATATTTCAATAATCTGACGATTTGAGCGTGGCATAAGGAAATGGGAGAATCACAAAGTTGTAAATAAAAACCGTCACCGAGAAATATACACTTTTCTCCATGTACTTAACTTACCTTATCTTAATCTGACGCATTTTTTTTTTACCCCTATTTACATCCACTCAGCCCACTAATAAATCGTCTGATTATTATCTCTCGGTTATCAGAAAGGCATTGCGCGTCTACACTATAAATGTCTGACGCGCTCGAGTATTTCCATGTGACTGTTTTTTTTACATTTATGAAAATTTATACGCGCTTTCCCCCCCACTAAAATGAAAAACTTTACATAAACTTTCGTTCGTTTTAGGACCTAATCTTCACGATCCAACAGGTCCCCATGACGCTTTAGTAACTGCAAATTTAGCATCCAGGGCTCCCCTACTATTATTTAGCTATCTAAACAGCGCTCCGGGTGTCACCAACGGTACTGGCTGAGCGCTGGGGTGCTTTAAACGCCTCAGCATTATGCTGAGCCATTGTCCGATTTGCAACCTCAATGACACATTCTATCTTTAGCTTTAGTGTTGCCTTTTGTTATGTAAAATATTGATGATTTGTCTTGTGATGTTGTAAATAAATGTATTTTCTTTCTTTCTTTCTTTTCCATGAACATTCTTTTTTCGCCATTTTATCGACTAGCTCGATTTCCACAAATTTCACACTTTATGAACCGTCTTTTCGGTGCTATTTTCACAAAATGTATTCACGTCAATCATGTTTCACTACTTTAGAAAACAATTGAGACCAACTTGAAAGAAATCTAAAGAAATGAACGAATAAAGTATGCGAGCTGCAATGACAACCTAAGCAATGTGGCTGACAGTTGACTTGAATGATAAACTATACTGACGTTTCGCTTCAGTATTATGGTAATGGTTTGCTACGTTAAGTCTATACAAAAGTTTTTTTGTTCCTGGGGCGAGTCTGGAGTAATGCATGCATGCATTAAAGAGAACCGAAATCTAAAATTAGCCTAAACAAATAGTACATCAATAAATAATACACATACATACATATTGTAACTGACTGGGGCCTTAAGGGCGTAAACTGGATCTTAAGGGTCTTGTGAGTTTATGCTAACAATTAAACACGTCTGCACATTCAATAAAAAACAAGATCACAAGAATTCCAAAACAAAATATTAAAAATTGGTAAAAAAAGTATAAAAACATAAATTCATATAAAAAAGATTGTGCCTGCGCGGCACACATACATTATACAGATATAATTTATATTTAAAGAATCATCGATAGGTATTAAACGATTGAGTACTATATGTATGTTTTCTTACTGTCTTTTCAGAGCGGTTAGCAGTTTAGCACAGGGTCTCACTTCTAACGCAATGTTTGGTTCTTCATCTTCACTGCTAAGCAAGCTCAGTGGAGTCGGCACTATTTCAGGTATTTATTTCTACGAATTTTATTATTAGCGTATTACTTCTTGTTGCCTTATATTTTATATTGAATGCTTATATTGAATAATTTTAATACAAAAAGCTTATATATTTTATAAATTGAATGAAAGAAAGAGCATTCCACGTTGAGCGGGCAGTTAGTAAAATGTTGATAATTGAATGAATGAATGATTTATTTGTTTAAACTAGGTAAGTTACAAAGATTTCCAAAATTTAAGGGATTCTCTGTTTTTTTTTCGTTACGCGTACAATATTTGTTGATTTATAAAAATAATACAAATTAAAAAGAAAATAAATTATGTTATACATTAATGAATTAATTATTATTATTATAAAATTAGGAAACAGTAAAAAATTAAATGTTGAGGCCGGAATTCTCGTGGCACTTTTGAACTATCATAGGGACTTTTAATTTATCGACTTCCGATATAGGTACACTCAAGGACTTTAATTCATGAGCCACCATGGAACCTTTTCTAAGGAAAAGTCATTACGATTTTCATTGTTAATTGATGCGATGTCACTATGACTTTTACTGTGAAATGGTTCCATTGTGGCTCATGTCATGAATTTAAGTCCTTGACCGTACGCTATAACTCTCTAGACAACACGATAAAAAAAATCTCAGATAATTTTGTAACTTTGCGAGTCTACAAAAAACCGGCCAAGTGCGAGTCGGACTCGCGCACCGAGGGTTCCGTACAAATTTATATGTATCTATGAACATCCAGTCTTAGCAGACCCAGGCTCCTAAGCAAAATGTGCGCAGTGTGGGATCATTGTAGATTGGTTACATATATAGACAGACAGACAAACTAGATCTCGTTCAAACCAATTTTCGGTGGAAGTTTACATCATACATTTTTTTTAGTTTTATCATTCTCTTAAAATTTTAGAAGTTACAGGGGGAGGGGGGGGGGGGAGGGGTTCACATTTTACCACTTTGGAAGTGTCTCTCGCATAAACTATTCTGTTTAGAAAAAAATTATATTAGAAATATCAATATCTGTTTTGAAGACCATAGATACCCCACACGAATGGGTTTGATGAAAAAAAAATGTTTGTGTTTCCGTTCCAAGTATGGGAAACCCCCTTAGATTATATATATACAAGATACCCAGTCCCGAAGAAAATTTTCAAACAAACACGGCTAAAGTGACATTTGCAGCTGTATTCAGGAAGATGCCAACATCACTTATTTACAACTTGTATTGAGTTAAATATTTTATGCAAAAAACGACTCAATTTCATAAGCGTTATATTTCAAACTAGCTTTTGCCCGCGGCTTCGCTCGCGTGTTCCATGAGTATTCCAAAGAACTAAGATATCAAGCAAGCAAGCATGCACGCAAGCAAGCAAGCGTGCAAGAAAGCGTGCAAGTAAGCGTGCAAGCAACCGTGCAAGCAAGCTCGACTAAACTTCAGGTAGATACGGTCCTTTACAGTATTTCTTTATATACAATGTTTTTCACTAATTCGGAAGCGGGCACTAAAATAACCAGGCTTGTTAATAATATAAAACCTATTATTACTTTCCCCTGTCCTGCATTGGGTATAATTCAATGTTTTCTTACCTTCTACGGAAACTTGAGTAACTGGAAGCGCTGTGTACCTACTTAGCGTTGATATTATACATATTATAGTATTTTGTAAAGGTGTTGTGTGACCTAACCGCTAAGGAGTTATACCTTCCATCATCAGCTCATCTGAATAACCAGAAAGAATACAACTAAAGATCTATACGTGCATATGATATTTAAAGAAACTTCCTAATAACTCCTAACCGTTAAGGAGATTTACCTTCCATCATCAGCTCATCAACATGAGATGATGTCTACCAGACGCAAACACTTAAATAGCTTGAGAAAATATATAAAAAACGTAATGCGTGCTTACAAAATTTGAGGGTTACCCTCGATTTCCTTGAGATCCCGTCATCAGAGGCCGTATTGTATAACGCTTCTGACGCTTGCCTTCGCTTTCACCGTCTCTTTCTGTCATCCTTTTATACCGTTTGACAGAAAGAAATAGTGATTGCGAAGGCAAGCGTCAGAAGCGTTAGACAATAAGCCTACTGATCCTGATTTGGTGACAATGGGATCAGGAGTATATTGCATTCTTTCGAATAAAAAAATAATTTTTATAATCGGTCCACAATTGACCGAGAAATCGGTGAACATACCTAAATAAAAAAAAACATTAAGTGGAATGCATAACCTCCTTTTTTTAAGTCGGTTAAAGAGCCCTGTGCGGCCTACTTACAGTATAAACTTATGAATTTTGAAATTTTAGCTTTCTACAACCAGTAAAACGCAAAATCCCGTTTTTTTCCCGTTCCCGTAAGAATTTCGGAAAATACTTTCTTAATACGGGGAAAGTTCTCTCTCAATGCTCCTCTACACTCCCCAAGCAACTCATGCCAAATTTCAGTTTTCTACGACCAGTAAAACGAAAAATCCCGTTTTTTCCCGTTCCCGTGGGAATTTCGGAAAGTCCTCTCTCAATGCTCCTCTACACTCCCCAAGCAACCTCATGCCGAATTTCAGCTTTCTACGACCAGTAAAACAAAAAATCCCGTTTTTTCCCGTTCCCGTGGGAATTTTGGATAGTCCTATCTTAATGCTCTTCTACACTCCCCAAGGAACCTACCTACTTGCCAAATTTCAGCTTTCTACGACCAGTAAAACGAAAAATCCCGTTTTTTTCCCGTTCCCGTGGGAAATTTGGAAAGTCCTCTTTCAATGCTCCTCTACACTCCCCAAGCAACCTCATGCCGAATTTCAGCTTTCTACGACCAGAAAAACGAAAAATCCCGTTTTTTCCCGTTCCAGTGGGAATTTTGGATAGTCCTTTCTTAATGCTCTTCTACACTCCCTAATTAACCCACTTGCCAAATTTCAGCTTTATACGACCAGTAAAACGAAAAATCCCGTTTTTTTCCCGTTCCCGTGATAATTTTGGATAGTCCTCTCTTAATGCTCTTCTACACTTCCCAAGCAACCTACATGCCGAATTTCAGCTTTCTACGACCAGTAAAACGAAAAATCCCGTTTTTTCACGTTCCCGTGGGAATTTTGGAAAGTCCTCTCTCAATGCTCCTCTGCACTCCCAAGCAATCTATATGCCGAATTTCAGCTTTCTACGACCAGTAAAACGATAAATCCCGTTTTTTCTTTATCCCGTGAGAATTTCTGAAAATCCTTAAAACTGTTTTTCACTATTATGATTTCCTACTTCTATGCCAAATTTGAAGAGTCTAGTAATTATAGTTCATAGGATTCCGTTGAACTGAATATATAAATCCCGTTTTTTTCTTATCCCGTGGGAATTTTGAAAAATCCTGAAATTAATATTTTAACTAATGTAATACCTTTTTGTGTATCTAATTTGAAGAGTCTAGTTATTATAGTTACTGAGATAGGGTCACTCGGAATCGAATATATAAATCCCGTTTTATCCCGTTCCCGTGGGAATTTTGGAAATTCCTCTCACAATGCTCCTCTACATTCTCCAAGCAACCTTCATGCCGAATTTCAGCTTTCTACAACCAGTAAAACGAAAAATCCCGTTTTTTCCTTATCCCGTGGGAATTTCCAAAAATCCTTAAAACTGTTTTTTACTATTATAATTACCTACTTCTATGCCAAATTTGAAGAGTCTAGTAATTATCTATATATATAAAAGAAGAAACTGACTGACTGACTGACATATCAACGCACAGCCCAAACCACTGGGCCTAGAGATTCCAAATTTGGCATGTAGGTTCCTTATAAGGTCTAGGGGTGCACTAAGAAATAATTTTTCAAAATTCACTCCCTAAGGGGGTGAAACGGGGGTCCAAAGTTTGTAAGGGGAAACAAGATTCGTTCGACTATTTTATTCGAAACTTCACAGAAGTAATCCTAATGATAAATGAGTAAACACGTGTTTCAGGTTTTTTGAGAATTCAACCCCTAAAAGGGGGAAAAGGGGTAACAAAGTCTGAAAATCAACATGGGTGTTGTTTCTATGGTTATCGGGTCGCTGGTTATGAAAACGACAACGGTTTTAAAATCCGACGTGGCGGACGTAAAATACCATCTCCCTGGATGGGGTGCGATGGGGTTGAAATGTCTAAATAAACTAAATGACTGTTGATATATCAACGCACAGCCCAAACCACTGGATCTAGAGACTTGAAATTTTGCACATAGATACCTTATACAATGTAGGCATTCACTAAGGAAGGATTTTTGGGAATTCCCACGGGAACGGGAAAAAAACGGGATTTATAAATTCGATTCCGAGTGACCCTATCTCAGTAACTATAATAACTAGACTCTTCAAATTTGATACACAAGTAGGTATTATATTATTTAAAACATTTATTTCAGGATTTTTCAAAATTCCCACGGGATCCTATGAACTATAATTACTAGACTCTTCAAGTTTGACATAGAAGTAGGTAGTAAAAAACTTTTTAAGGATTTTCGGAAATTCCCGCGGGATAAGGAAAACACGGGGTTTTTCGTTTTACTGGTCGTAGAAAGCTGAAATTCGGCATGTAGGTTGCTTGGGGAGTGTAGAGGAGGATAGAGAGAGGACTTTCCAAAATTCCTACGGGAACGGGAAAAAAACGGGATTTTTCGTTTTACTGGTCGTAGAAAGTTGAAATTCGGCATGTAGGTTGCTCGGGGAGTTTAGAGGAGCATTAAGAGAGGACTTTCCAAAATTCCCACGGGAACGGGGAAAAACGGGATTTTTCGTTTTACTGGTCGTAGAAAGTTGAATTTCGGCATGTAGGTTGCTTGGGGAGTGTAGAGGAGCATTGAGAGAGGACTTTCCAAAATTCCCACGGGAACGGGAAAAAAACGGGACGTTTCGTTTTACTGGTCATAGAAAGCTGAAATTTGGCATGTAGGTTGCATGGAGAGTGTAGAGGAAACTTAAGAGAGGGTTTTCCAAAATTCCCACGGGTACGGGAAAAAAACGGGATTTTTCGTTTTACTGGTTGTAGAAAGCTAAAATTCGGCATGTAGGTTGCTTAGGGAGTGTAGAGGAAGATTGAGAGAGGGCTTTCCAAAATTCTCACGGGAACGGGAAAAAAACGGGACTTTTTGTTTTACTGGTCGTAGAAAGCTGAAACTCGGCATGTAGGTTTTTTGGGGAGTGTAGAGGAGCATTGAGAGAGGACTTTTCATAGTTCCCACGGGAACGGGAAAAACGGGATTTTTCGTTTTACTGGTCATAGAAAGCTGAAATTTGGCAAGTGGGTTCCTTGGGTAGTGTAGAGGAGGATTAAGAGAGGGATTTCGAAAATTCCCACTGGAACGGGAAAAAACGGGACTTTATGTTTTACTGGCCGTAGAAAGCTGAAATTCGGCATGTAGGTTGTTTGGGGAGTGTAAAGGAGCATTGAGAGAGGACTTTCCAAAATTCCTACGGGAACGGGAAAAACGGGATCTTTCGTTTTACTCGTCATAGAAAGCTTAAATTTGGCAGGTGAGTTCCTTGGGGAGTGTAGAGGAGCATTAAGAAAACATTTCCCGAAATTCT
The DNA here is from genome assembly GCA_947563465.1 of Archips xylosteana. Taxonomy (NCBI): domain Eukaryota; kingdom Metazoa; phylum Arthropoda; class Insecta; order Lepidoptera; family Tortricidae; genus Archips; species Archips xylosteana. The sequence goes on from OX387343.1 coordinate 20,579,750, forward strand.
TACGGGAACGGGAAAAAAACGGGATTTTGCGTTTTACTGGTTGTAAAAAGCTAAAATTTCAAAATGCATAAGTTTATACTGTAAATAGGCCGCAAAGGGCTCTTTAACCGACTTCTGAAAAAGGAGGAGGTTATGCATTCCACTTTATGTATTTTTTTATGTAGGTATGTTCACCGATTTCTTGGTCAATTGTGGATCTGCTTGCTTGCTTGCCTGTATGCTTGCTTGCTTGATATCTTGGTTCTTTGGAATACTCATGGTACACGCGAGCGAAGCCGCGGGCAAAAGCTAGTAGTTCATAGGATTCCGTTGAACTGAATATATAAATCCCGTTTATTCCTTATCCCGTGAGAATTATAAAAAATCCTGAAATCGATGTTTTCATTACTGTAATACCTACTTGTGTATCAAATTTGAAGAGTCTAGTTATTATAGTTACTGAGATACGGTCACTCGGAATCGAATCTATAAATCCCGTTTTTTCCCGTTCCCGTGGGAATTCCCAAAAATCCTTCCTTAGTGGATGCCTACATTGTATAAGGTATCTATGTGCAAAATTTCAAGTCTCTAGGTCCAGTGGTTTGGGCTGTGCGTTGATATAACAACAGTCAGTCAGTCAGTCAGTTTAGAATTTTATATATATAGATTTGCAAACATACTTATCAGCATGTGGAATACTTTTTACTGAAGTAGCCATTCTAACAATATTGACACATTGTCAACGTCAACGTGATGTTGGACGAAACATAGAATGAATGGAGTCTCGATTCGCTGGAAAATAGTTGATATTTTTTTTATAAAATAAAATTTATAAAATGTTTACAAATGCTTTATTTTACACGTTTTAAGACTAATATGCAATTTATTTACAGTTACATTTACGGTGATCATTATTGTGCGAATATAATCGATTATGCTAGGAAGGTATCCTATTATTTCATCTCATTCGTTTTTCGTTTAATTCTTATTTCGTCTCATTCTGTATTCGTCACTTCGTCTTGTTCACTATCCGTCATTATCTTATTTGGTCAAATTCTGTAACTTGTCTCTCTCTTAATAAGTCTTATACGTTTTTCGTCACGGTCTTCCTTGAAATTATTCGTCGTTCTTTCCTTTCATTTACCTGCAAACATTTATTTACCAGCATCGAACGTATCGAAATAATTTTGGCGAATAAGTAAATGAGACAAAAAACGAAAGGGAAGGACGGCGAATGAGTCCAAGGAATACCGTGACGAAAAACGAATAAGGCGTATTAAAAGATAGACAAGTTGCAGAATTTGACCAAAAAAGATAGTGACGGATAGCGAACAAGACGAAGACGAATACAGAATGAAACGAAAAATGAATGATGAGAGATAATAGGATACCGATAGGAAGTAGAGTATCTAATTTCCTTGAAATAAATTCAATTTATTAAATAATTGCCTTCTGGATGGACGTTTACTGAGAATGCTTTGTTTCTTTGTTAATCTCTTAAATCCTTTTTTGGTAGTGTAGATGTCGATGGGGCGAAAATGTGTCGAACACACAATGGACCAGTTATTGGGCTTAAACAATTCACCACGCCTATCTCGGGCTAGTATTGCAGCCCATTTTGCACGTCGCTTAAGATTCCATGGAAAGCTTTAATTATAAAATATATGTTAAATTTTTATTCCTACACTTTTTTGTCGTTAGTCAAACTAATTATTATGATTATAGTGAAAAAATATAATATAATAGCTACTCTATATATTTTTGTTCCATGTGATACCATTATTTGTACGGTACGAAATAAATAATTCAAATTCATAAAATTGCTATTTATGTAACTAGTATTTGCTAAAGAATCAATAGAACTTACGAAAAATAAGATATCCCATCCTTTTTTCTCATTTTTGAGCCAGTATTTGCACATTTCTTGACGCAACATTTAGCCATTGTTGACAACTGACACGGTCTGTGGTCAAAACAAGACTAAACTCAAAACTCGGAACACAGTCGAAAAGTTCCGAGTTTTGTAGTACCCATTTATTCCGGCTGAGTGTGTATCTATGTATATATATAATCTAAGGAAACCCCCAAAATTTAATGTTTTTTTTCTATTTTTGTGTTAAAATCTTAATGCGGTTCACAGAATACATCTACTTACCAAGTTTCAACAGCATAGTTCTTATAGTTTCGGAAAAAAATGGCTGTGACTTACGGACGGACAAACAGACAGACATGACGAATCCATAAGGGTTCCGTTTTTTGCCATTTTTCTACGGAACCCTAAAAAAAGTAACTGTTAGTTAATTAAGTTCTTTGTACACTTAACTAACTTCTTTGATTTACGGGTTTTCTAAGCATGTGCAATTTAAAAATAAATAAATTTAAGGTATTTCAAAAACAGACGGGTGGTTCTACTCAGGGGGGACGAAAATGAAGTGATTTATGGCATCTAAGGTCAGAAAAAGAGCTTGACGTCTAACTTAGGTCGTTCTTTTACTGATCTTGAACGGGCCAGTCAAAAAAATAAAATATAACCAAATATATGGTCATTTAAAAAAATATATGGGCCCAGGAGACTGATTGTTCATAGGAACAGGATACTGAGAATTGATACCAAAGAACTTAAAAACTGTTGTTATTATTAAAATAAATATAGGTTTTATTAATAAAAATAGTGTCTTCCATGGAACACTTCTACCTTGACTCTCAAATACTTAATCATAAAATTACACTAATTAGTAGGGTCAACGTCATAAAAAAGTGATCACTTTTGTTACATTTTCACTTCAACGTCATGTTTGAAAAGTCATACGAAGTCATATAACGACTGAAAGTGACAAGGTACATAAATGATCACTTATTTATGACGTTGACTGTACTTATTACAAAAATAGGAAAATTTAAAAAAAAATCAAATCAAATAGTTTTTTGTAATAATCTTTACACATTATCTCCATACATATTTTGTAGCGACTGGTTATTTGGAGTATTTGAATATGAATTTAGAATGTTTTTGTAAACAAGTCTCGTAAATTTCATCAAATGCAATAAGTACATTTTTAAGACTAAATTCGAATTTGATTAAATTGAAAACCTGTACCTAGTTCATTAAATTATGGAAAACATTTATTTAAGAAAAAAATACGTCAAAAGTATTAAAATAAATCAACTCGGAAAAACCACGAAAATAACTTGTGACACGCGGCGGACACGACGTACAAATACGCGTTCTTGAATCTACATAAGCACGACGACGTCCTGTACACGCGTACGCCTACATACATCGCGCGCGCACTCTTCTGGATTCCGGCGGGGTCCGGCAATCTGCGCCTTGGGGAGTGGGGTAACTCGAATCGGTGCGGGGTGGAGCGTGTCCATTCTGTACGTTAGTACTATTATATATTCTGTGCTAGTGAATGTTCACTTAGAAATCACCATCTGTAATTCAATGTTCGTGTCATACCTTGTGAAAGTACGAGGTAATTGGCACAAAATATAAAGTTTAACATGCAAATAATTGAAATGTATGTATTTCTATCAACAGAATTAGTAGGCGCTGGAGTGGGCGTCGGCGGCGTGGGCGGCGTGTCGGTGGGCGCGCTGGTGGCGGACAAGCCGCCTGCTGGCCGTTCGCGCCTTTTAGAAGACTTCCGTAACAACAGATTTCCCAATTTGCAACTTCGTGATCTCGCTAATCATATCGTTGAGTTCTCACAAGACCAACATGGTTCGAGGTAATTATGTTGATATATTCCTAGCCAGTAAGTTAGTGAATAATGAATGATATACCCGCTATTTGATATACACCGTGTCCAATAAGTTGGCGCACAAATCCAAACTTTCGTAACTAAAAAGTAGTAACAACAAATGTAATAAAAACAATATTTTGTGAAAAATATTCTTATTTACAATATGTATTTTTTTCATTTACATATGGTTTGGGTTGTTTCCACCTTTAACCTTATTATCACCACCATCAAACGGTTTTCGAATCCGTCACTTGCGGCACGCACTGCCTCCATCGGCAGTTCGTCCCAATTTTGCACAACAACTTCGTTCAAATGCTCCAATTTACTGATTTTATAGTTATTAAGTTTTGAGAGCATTACGGCCATAAAAAAAATCAGTACATTTAGATCCTGAATACTCGGGGGCCATTCAGTTATTGACAAAAAAACAATTAAATTATTAGCCTGATACAACTCTTGAACTGAGTTTGCCATGTGGGATTTAGCTCCGTCTTGTTGGAAAACATTGTATCAGTTTATAAGTCTTTCTCAAACATCCTTTTTAAATTAGAAACAAAGTGACTGACAAACAACGCTCAGCTTAGACTACTGTTGCTAGAAACTTGAAATTTGGCATACATGTGCCTTGAGTATTGTAGAGGTGCACTAAGAGGATTTTTCGAAATTCACTCGAGCGTCATAGAGACCTATTGGGTTGCGAAGCTTAGATGATAAAAAGAAAAAAAATGTTTTATATCCTTTTCATCGGTGGGGGGAGCGACTATAGATTTTCAAAAATGTGAAAAAAACTGCTGCAAGGACATACAGTACCCGGCCATAAAGATTGCACATCGGTCTTTGGAAAAAGACTCGGCAAATGTCGGCTTCGTATAGCGTTGTCACACACTACTTATGTGACGTTTGTCAGTCCTTGTTCAGGTGCAGTAGGGTACGGACGCGTTCCGGTGAAAATATATAATATAGAGTTATTGAAACCCCCCAACTTTAAATTGTATGATGGATTACACTGGTAGACTAATAATAAATACGGCTGATAGTGACAGTGATATTGACCAAATTAAGAGCACACATAGTGAAATGGAAGAAATTGAGATTTTTGAAAATTTTTATTTATGAAAAACTAGACTTCCTTAACTAAACTTGCCGTCCGCAGCTTCGCCCGCGGTAAATTAATTTTCCCGTAGGAAAACGTATTTTCCCGCGGTAAAAAGTAGCCGATGTCGCTCAGTGATAATGTAGCTTTCTAACGGCAAAAGAATTTTTGAAATCGGTCCAGTAGTTTCGGAGCCTATTCAATACAAACAAACAAACAAACAAACAATCAAATCTTTCCTCTTTATAATATTAGTATAGATAGTATAGATAGGTGTATTTTAATATACTCTAATCTCTTTTTTGACTATCCTTTTTCTAGTAGTTGCAACAACCCTCTATAGATATCAAAAGTTTACATGTCACTAATTTGACGTAAACTAATTAAGTCCATGGAGTGCAGTATTTATTTGATATCAAACGTCACTTAATAAATACGGCGATTGATGGACGGTCGCCAGTGTTCGGAAATCGTCGTAAACTGCGAATTGTCTCTTGCTAAAGGGCGATGTGCAATCTTTATCGCCGGGTACTGTATTCTAGCGCGACAGATATTGATAGCATCCATGTCCAACGTATTTTTAAAATGTACGTATGTTAATCTGATCGTTTGCATGATGGGGGTGGTCGTACGTAAGGGTGGAAAATGAAAAAAATAAAATTAGTCGAGCTTGTCAGATTTTCTAAGGGGATGTTAAGTGAACTTAAAAAAGCTCTCATCAATAATCTGACGATTTGGATGTGACGTAAACTCGCGGCAGTTATAAGAATGTGCAAAAAAATTTGCCATTTTGAAAAATTGCGCGTCAGATTAAGATATATATTATTATGGTTCATCTTATTGAGCTAGACGTGCTGTCTCATAATCTGACAATTGACAACATTTCATATTTCGAAGACTATAATTTGATTCGTTCTCTGTATACTGTTTGGAAAGAGAAGGACGCTGATAGTTTTAAATTTCCACTAGGTTTATTAATTAATTTATTACAATTTTTTAAAGATGTGCTTATTCTAAAAGAGCGTAACGATAGAATAGATCCATTACTTTTGTCTAGTCTCTATTAAAAAAAAGTGATGACGTAAATTTGACATTAAGGTTGTTATCAAATTTAAAATTATGACAGCTCTTTTTTCTAGTTAAAAGGGTAAAGGAAACATATCTATTCTGTGGAGGTACAGATAAGTACACATATGTTTTTTAAATTTGTTGTATTTTTTTAAATATGAAGAAATAAATTATAATAAATATTTTTCCGTGTTCAGGAGCCGAAACCCTTTCGATTCCTGTAGTAATTTTCAGGTGTTAAAAAAATGAAATGTTGTCAATTATCTGGAGGGATTTGCCTAATCCGATAATTGAATTTTTTTTTATCATTGGACTTAATTAAAAAGCTTAGGAAATTGTATGCAATTAAAAAAGTGTATGTTTTTAATATGTCCTTGTAAGAATATAACAATAAAAAAATATTTTTTGGAGTTTTTTTTTTCAATCATAATCGCTTCTTCGTGATCCAGGGCATAACAACTCATAATTAAAGATGCGTGTTTCTTTTTGCCGGATTAGGCGAATCCCTCCAGATAATTGTAAGATTATGAGACAGCACATCTAGCACAATAAGATGAACCATAATAATATATATCTTAATCTGACGCGCTTGAGTATTTCAAAATGGTGAATTTTTTTGCACATTCTAATAACTACCGCGAGTTTACGTCACATCCGAATCGTCAGATTATTGATGAGAGCTTTTTTTAAGTTCACTTAACATCCCCTTAGAAAATCTGACGCGCTCGACTATTTTTTTTTTCATTTTCATCCCTTACGTACAACCACCCCCATCATGCAAACGAATGATTAACATACGTACATTATTAAAAATACGTAAGACATGGATGCTATCAATATCTGACGCGCTAGAGTATGTATGTCCATGCAGCAGTTTTTTTTACATTTTTGAAAATCTATAGCTGCTCCCCCCACCGATGAAAAGGTATACATTAAATAACATTTTTTTCTTTTTATCATCTAAGCTTCGCAACCCGATAGGTCTCTTTGACGTTCGAGTAAATCCCCATTTAGCATCGTGGGCTCCTCTACTATACGGGGCTCATATTTGGTAGAAGTATAGTCGACCAAGAAATTCCTTTACCACCCTAAGGTTCAATGTTAGTTGTACGGATGAAAACATCAAAGACTATTTTCACTTACAACTCATTGTGACAATCAGCCTTATTGTTTTTATTCTGACAGAAGCTTTCATTAAAATTGGTAAACCACTTACTTGGTCGACTATACTTAACCGGGTACAAAGTATCCCCCTGTGTGTTAATCTGGCGCGCTTTAGTAAATCCCGAAATCCCCTCTTGGGCTCCCACTACTATAGTTAAATATCTAAACTCTCTTTTTGTTTCTTTGTGGCGGAATCTCTAAAACTATTGCGCAGATTTTAAAAATTCTTTCACCATTAGAAAGCTACGCTACGCTTGATTGACAAAGGCTACTTTTTTTTTTGGAAAATACAAAATTACAAAATATAATATAATTATTAAATAGAAAAAACTGAATTCAACTTCGGGGCGGATTTCAAAACTTCTTTCACCAATAGAAAGCTACTCTAGTCCTGATTGGTATAGATAGACTACTGGTTTTTGGGAAAATACAAAATTCCCGCGGGATAGAAATAAATTAATCCAACTTCGGGGCTGATTTTCAAAATTCTTTCGCAAATTTAAGAATTCCCGCGGGATAGAAATTTAATAAGTAAATTCAATTTCGGCACTGATTTTAAAAATATCATATGATATATGTCTATCCCCGGTTGACATAGGCTACTTTTTCTTCGGGAAAATGCAAAATTCCTACAGGATAGAAACTGAATAAGGCTGATTTTGAAAATTCTTTCACCAATAGAAAGCTACACTATTCCTGATTGGTATACTACTCTTCTTCGGACATATGGTATCGCAATAGTACATTGTTGTAGAGGCTAGAAAGTAAAGCAACAGATGGAAGAGTTAGTTAAGTACAGTCAGCCAATTTGATTCCTAGGCCACTATAGAACCTAGTCGCAATAACTACTAGATAATTAGAACGTCAGTGCGGGTCAAAGGATATTATCAACTTTCCGATCACAACATGCAATACACGTGAAAAGTTTGTAAACGTTTTTGCTCCATAATATAAGAAGAAAAAGAAGTTTTGACAGACGGATAGTGACAATTCAAGTTATTAATACGAAGGTTGCTACGAAAATTTTTAGCTGTATCAAAACCATTCATTTTTTTTTGTAAATTACTTTAATATTTTTCAAAATATACCCCTCCAAGGTCTACACATCGCCTCATTCTCAAAAACCAATCCTTAAAACACTTAAAAAAACGCGTTCTGCGGTAGGTCGAAGAAAAGCCGCTCAAATTCTTGTACTGCCTCGTCCGAATTCATGAAAGTCCGGCCACGCATCATTTTCTTCACAGTGGGGAATAAGAAAAAGTCACACGGGGCCAAGTCAGGGCTGTAGGGTGGATGCGACACCATCTGAACACCTGTGCTGTTCAAAAAGTCTATTGTTTTTGCTGCAGTGTGTGCTGGTGTATTATCTTGGTGGAAAAAAATTCCCCGAATGCCGCTCTTTGGGCGTTCCTCACCCAGTTTTTCGAACGCTTGGGGTAGTCAAACTTCGGAGTACCACTGGCTAGTAACTGTTCTTTGATCTTCAAGTGGAATTACAGCCACTGGCCCACTGCGACGAAAGAAAACGGCGATCATTTTTTTGTTGACACTTCGGCCTCGAGCAATTTTTAAAGGCGGTCCGTCTTCTTCAAACACCCACTGCATAGATTGCTGCTTTGTCAGGGGGTCATAGCAGTATATCCAAGACTCATCAGTAGTAAGGATGTTAGAAACCTGCTGGGAATTGCCTCCGTCAAATTTGCTGAGCATAAACTGACAAAATCTACACGCTGGGTTTTTTGCTCTTCGGTCAGCAAATGTGGTATCCAACGCGACGCGACCTTCCTGACGCGAAGATGATCATGTAAAATGCTTAAAACTGCGGGTGATCCAATGCCTAGTTCATGTTCAATTTCCCGTTATGTAATATTCCTTCGTTCCTTAATCAACCACTCGGCTCTGGTCACGTTTTCTGGCGTTACTGCACTTGACAGCCGTCCTGGTCTCGGCTCATCTTTGATGCACTCTCGACCCCGTTTAAACTCGCGGTACCAATACGAAACTGTGGCTAACGATGGAGCGGACGTCCCAAATGCAACGTTTAAATTTTTGTGAGATTCCTTGAATGTTAGTTTCTTTTATAGTCATAGAATATCATAGCACGAAATGCTTCTCGCGAGAGCTCCATTGCAAAAAACAAAACTGGACTGACATTGTCAACAAAAAATTTTTAAAAAGAAAATGTTACTGGTCAGTATGCAATGTCACTATACAAAGAGGTTAATAGATAAATTATCTTTAATTTATCATGCAATTTAGGAATAAAATATTTATAGTTTTCATACAGCTAAAAACTTTCGTGGCAGCCTAGGTACGCAAGCAAACTCCTTTCCTATTCATTATCGTTGACACACTATCGCAAAGACCGAGATGTCATCATGACAAATCAATCACGCAATAACCACTGTCGTAGAAGATAAACAAATTGATTTATTATGACAGGGTTCTATAGTGGCTTAGGAATCAAATTGGCTGACTGTACGAGGCCATCTATTGCACTTTTGGCCGAGATTAAACATTATTTTTTCACGACTAATGCGAGTAAATAAGAAAGAAAGAAAGAAGATATTTATTCACTTTTAGAAGACACACAAATACAAGAAAGTACACACAATTCCATACAAATAAACAAAAATCACAAACAGTGCAGTAATAAATATGTACATACACAACTCTGCATGTGTGTCCTCGCAAAAGTGAAACGGTCACTGACTCAGCATTATGCGTAAATAACAATTAAACAATCGAAACACTGCGTTGCTCCCGCCGATTTTACTTTTTCTTGTGTGACATAATTACTTTTTTTTAAACGAACGAGGCCATTCTTAGTGGCCAGTACCCAAACCCACATAATTAAAAAATAAAAACCTCATCCTTGTCATGTCCGACCCGCGGCATGTATCCAGTGTTACTCGCGTTATCAAGACGAATCCAATGACGTATCATTTATCAAAATCGGTTCAACCGTTGTGTAGTTATGAGAGGACATAGGAATGGACATACATACATACATACATACGGATCAAACACAACCCTTCCTTCTTCGCAGTCGGGTAAAAAGTTAATGCTGTGCCGTTTTTTCGTACTTAAAAAATTAAAGCATTTTGTGCATATTATGCGTTTAAGGAAAAAAACACCTCATTAAAGACATGAATGACGCATTCTCATTAGTCAATTTAATTTCACATGCAGCAGACGATTACTTTGATTGGTCCAGTTGTCGTTTCAGCACGCCGGAAATGAAATTCAGAAATTATCTTTCAAAAAGTCGTATCGTATTATGACATACATAATATTGATACGTCTTGTTTTCGTAATGTGTTACATTGTTGTCGTGTTTGCGCGCCATAAGTGAGTCAGCTGTTAAATTAAATATATTGGCAGTTTTGGGTACTGGATTTAGGTTATCTATGGCCACAATTTCGAGCAGTGTCGTGAAAAGATTTTTGTATACTTATATTGATATAAATCACAGAACAGAAAAAACTAGTGGATGTGCCATGAGTCCCGTTTTGTATCGAAACCAGGTGTGGCAAAACGCACACATACACATTCTTGCAATACACTGAAATCTTAGCAATCATTGGTCGTAGCTTCTATTCAAAAAAGTCATAACTTCTGAATCCGGTAACACAATTTAAACTTTACTACCACGGTATATCGTTGAGAGTACATTACACGGAGACGTAAGTAAAATTGCATACAAAGTGCTGCCGACTCGCCGCTACTCGCCGTCAGAGGTCGTTAAAATATTCTATTGAATAATGAACTCTATGAGATAGGGTTTGGGTTCAACACGAGTGAAAAATATTATTCGTCATAAATCATAAGTATTAGAGATGGGCGGAGTGCATTTATGAGAATATCGATGTAATTCATAGGTCAATAATGTATTTAAATAAATATGAATCCCTATTTCCCTTGATCACGGCATCACCCATGAACGGTTGCACTGATTTCGCTAGTTATTTTTTTGTTGTGTTCGTTATTGTCAGGAGAAAGTTCTTGGAAAATTAAAAACTTAAACGTCCATATTATCTTTTCTAGTGTAACCTTATGACTTTTGGTATCACTGTCAATTGTTTGACAGTTGGCGTGATTGACAGAATACGCGCTGCATTATCTATCTATCTATCTAATACCTTTAAACGAGCAATTCTAGTATATATGTTTATAATATAATCAGAATCTCAGAAACGGCTCCAACGTTTTCGATGAAATTTGGTATGTGAGGGTGGGTTTTCGGGGATGAAAAATTGTATGCCAGTATGTACAAGAGAGCGGCGAACGCCAGTATGTACAACCTTAGTACTAGCGCTTGGGTAATTTTTAATGGGGGGGGGAGGGGACTTTGCGGGGGAGGGGGTGCGGGGGTTTCAAAGGGGGGATGAAAATTTCCTTGATTTTGCCGTAGGATGCACCGTTTTCAAGATATTTGACAAAACACCGGTTCTCGTCCGATCACCGAGGTTAAGCAACGTCGGGCGCGGTCAGTACTTGGATGGGTGACCGCCTGGTTTAATTTTTGTTTTTTGAATGTTTTTTTATGACGTTGTCACGTTAAACTATCGTCCGTAAACCGACTTAACAGACAACCGGTTTTTTTCTATCCCGTGGGAATTTTGTATCTTCCCGGATAAAAAATAACCTATGTCAAACAAAGATAGTACCTATTGCTTTTGTGGAGAAAGAATTTTTAAAATCAGCTTTATAGTTTCAGAGATTCCGCTACCAATAAAGAAACAAAGCAAGTGTAGATTTACCTATCTCATGGGAATTCCGAAAAATCCTTCCTTAGTTAGTGCACCTTTACAATCATACAGGGTTATTTTTAATTCACTGGCATCCTCTTAACCCTGAATTCCTATCACTCATACAAAGGTTTTTTTGTTTTGCGACTTTTTAAAATGAAGCACTTTTTTTCCCATACAAATACACAGAGTATCGTAAAAATAAGAGGTAGTCTCAAATTTTCAAAACGTTATGACAAAAGCCGTAAAACAAAAACATTTGAATAAGTGGTAGGAGTTTAAGAGTTAAAAGGATGCTAGTGAATTACAGATATAACCCTGTATTAGTTTTAATTTTTATGCCCGACAACTAGAAAATGGAATGAAAATTCAACTCTACTTAAAGGCACGCTCCGTCGGCGCCCCGCGCTTCTGTTTCTTTGTGGCCTTAACACTCACAATCAGAAACAAATATCGATAATTTTATCGACAACACCTCCGCTCTTTGCGAGTAGCGAATGTTCTGGTCTCACAGCGTTCTGTGACACAGACAAAAATCGACGTTATCGTATTAGTATAAACTTGATTTTTATATAACGCATTTCTAAAAAATGTCTTACGGAATAGGAAAAAATGTAAATTATCTAAATTAAAATGAAATACTACTTAGCGACGATACAATTGCCACCATGGGAGACGTTTTTGGTGTGGCTATCATTTTTGCACTCTAAAACTAAACAATAAGGCATATTTCCTCAACTTTTCTCTATAATTGTCGTTTAATTTTCACAACCGTCTGACACAAGCCTCTGCGCGCATCTGAGCCGGTTGCGCGCAAGTTATGCGGAACTCCGCATAATTGTCCCACAATCAATTGTCGACATGACTGCATAACACTTCTATAGTTTTTTCTGTTCTGTGATATAAATAATAATCACACTATCACACTAATATTATAAAGGCGAAAGTGTGTGTTGGTGTGTACCTATGTTTGTTACTTCTTCACCCTATAACGGTTTGACGGATTGTGATGAAATTTGGCACACATAAAGTGTAAACCGGATTAAATAGGATACTTTTCGTTCCGGTAAATTGGATAGTTCCCGCGGGATAGCGATAAACGAATTATTTGCAGACTGAGTCGCGGGCAGCAGCTAGTAAATAATAAATATCACGGGACAATTCACACCAATTGACCTAGTCCCAAAGTAAGACAAGTAAAGCTTGTGTTATGGGTACTAGACAACGGATAAACATACTTATATAGGATAGATACATACTTAAATACATATTAAACACCCAAGACCCGAGAACAAACATTCGTATATTTCATACAAATATCTGCCCCGATTCGGGAATCAAACCCGGGACCTCAAGCTTCGTAGTCAGGTCTCGAACCACTAGGCCATCTGGTCGTCTGATATATACTTTAATATTGTAGAACATTTTTTTGTTCTATCATCAAAGGTTTACGCAGCGCATGCGGTGAAAGACATTTTATGGCTTTCAACATGAAACTACCGTAAGACTCACTCATAGTGAAAATAAACGGATCATTCACCGTAACAATAAACGACAACACAATAAAAGACAATAAAAGTGATGATGAAAACGGGGGTAGTTGTGTGTCGCTGTCAGTTGCGTCGAGTAGCCGTGCGACCAGAGCGGTAGCGCGCAGTGCGCGTTAGGCAGCCGCCGTGACGTGTGACTCCGAGAAGAAGGGTTACCGATTAGCCCGAAACATGTCGAGTTAAAACTTGTTTTGGGACGTGAGTGATCCGTTTGTTTTCACTAATCGTTTTTTGGCTCATTTTTTTACACCTTGGGTTACATGTTACCTATACGTGGTTTGTAATAAATGAAAACCAAGGAGAACAATTTAAATTACAATTTATTGCTAAGAAAAATAATGAACTATCTTACAATGATCTTTAATACGGGCTGGGTTCGATGCCCGTCCGGTTTCTTGCTAGTAAAAACTTTATACATAAAAAACCCCCAACGATGGACAAAGAGTGTGTCCGTAAAAGGGTAACTTTAAAATACGTAACGGCCAGAAAAGTGTCCGTTACGGATGGGAACCCGTTATTAAGAAAAGTTAACTAACTGGTCTTTACTCTAAAAAAACGCTAAATACGTAGCGGGAAATTTGTGGTTGCTAATCCCTTCGCGCAGTACTCCCTTGACGCTCGGCGACGCTCCGACGAGAAGAACCGCGACGTCAGGCCCACGGTGTAATGCGCGGACCCACTCCACTGGTACCGTTACCCGTAACGTGGTCCCCTGTGAATATGTACACCGTGTTAGCAACGAGCCGGACGCGCTCCGCTGATTGTGACCCGCGCCGAAGCTAAGCATGAGGAATTACTGCTAGAAGTGATGATGATGTGGATCACAATCAGAGCGGAGTTACAGCTTAGTGGGAAAACAGAAAGCAGGAAGCGTAACATGCGTTGTAACAAGATTTACTCGTAAATAATAACGGTAGCACGAAGTTACAATTAAATCCACCGTTATTTGCAACAGTCACTATAACAGTATTCCTAACATACGTACAAAGCACAATAAGGTGGTAAAGCAGACATTCTAAAGCACAAAACTTGTCTATTTGTTGCAAAGAAATGAAATACGTTACGCTGCACACTAGGAAACTACCGGTCGTTTAAATATAAAATAAACGTTCGTTCCACACTTACCGGACTCGGGATTAAGCACTGATTCTACTCAATTATTGTGTTTCAAAGGTAAACTGTCAAGTTTGGCTGCGTACAGTGGTTAAAATTAAATTAAATAAATTTTCCTTCGCGGAGACGTTACACACGTCTCACTTGTGCGAGACGAAGGACGAGCGTCCTCTCGCGCTGGGAACTGGCAGTGAATGAGGTGACGGGCGGTCGCGCCGGCGCATATAACAATTGCCCCGATCTCCATACGCCGCGCGAATGAAGGAACAAATTATATTCATTCGATTGGCAAAGATAAAATACAGAAGAGAACGTTAACTTAATGTTTGACACGCGTGAGACCTGGAGGCTCGCAACCCATTTCTTTAAAAATAAATCATAATCACTAGATTGAGATATGAGTAAAAATTAACTATGTTACAACATTATTGAAGTTTTAACACGGATCCCTAATTTTTTATGGTAATAAATATAGCCTATATTTTACTCAGTGATAATTTTGCTACATTCTAATGGTGAAAGAATGTTTAATATCGGTCCAGTAGTTTTTGAGTTTCTTCGTTACAAACACACAAACATACAAAAATACAAATCTTTCCTCTTTAGAATATTATAATAGAAGATAGAATATTAACTGTCAGTCAGTTGAAATTGCAAACAATGTAAACAAACCTTGTATTTAAAATGTCTTTAATTTCCATTTTCCCTCATCAAATACTGTTAATCCCTGTGTGTTATTTAATCAATACTTACAACAACACTATCTTAAACCATCAAAACAATAAACAAGTGCTAGAATATGGATATTTCATTAAATGGTTTATTTACATTGTTCGCAATTTCAATTGATAGCGAATTTAGTGTAGATTAGTGTAGATTTCCCTCGCGCCTTTAACTTGTGTAATTTTTATATTCTTCGATTATTATTATTTTTGATGTAAAATCGAGCAAGAAAGTACTTTTCTCAAAAATATCAGTAAAAGTTGACATTATTCTTTACATATCAGAACGCGAAGTGCATAGTTTATGGTCAGTAAAAAATTAAAAAGTTAAAAACATTGCAGGCTCGATAAACTCGACAACAATGTCATATACAAATTCCATTATTGTCGAGTATCAAACTTTTTAAAAAGTTTAAATGGCTATTGTAATAAGTTGGCACTATTCGTATACAATACAGCCAACTCAAATGACCGGTATCAGTGGTTTTGTTGGAACTCCGGACTTTTTTTATTTGTTTTGAAACAGCTTGTGGTGTTTTCGGTGGAAAAATAAACTGCAGTTTTTTTTTTTAATGAAAAGGGTGGGAAAGGATTATATGACATTTAATTTTAAGTGATTTGCAATTCTTTGTACCTATTTAAGTTAATAAAAGTTTATTCTAATTTTTTTTCCTTCGCCATTTTTGAGAAAAGCTTTATAATATTAATCTCTGTTGGAATAGCAATCGCTGGCTTCGTATTAGTTAAACGGACTCGCAAGCTCGTCCGTTTAGTACTCATACTCAGCCAGCAATTACCTACTTCCAGGCCACGACAATAATGTACTTATTACTGTCATGGGTCATTTTTGGGATTGGTTTTTAACTAAATTCCCTAATCGCATGCAAGACTAACGTCAAACGGACTTCGCGGTAATATAACGCCATCTAGGAATGAATTTTTTTTCTCTTTAATTTTTCTGACTACGGATGGTGTAATAATAATAAATCGTCGGGTGACAAGCAAAAGTCAATAAGTACCAAGTACCTACTTAAAACAAAGCTCGTATCTCAATATGAAAATACTACTTAACTAGATACGACTTTTTGAAGAGCAGCGACAGAAATTTTAGTGAGTTTTGCTTGTCATTCGGCGCTATAAGCAAGCTTTTGATGAAGGAAAATGTTCACCAATATGGTAATTTTTTTAACGTTAACAACTACTTGATTTCAGATTCATTCAACAAAAGTTAGAAAGAGCGACAGTACAAGAAAAACAAATGGTATTCAATGAAATTATCGGGGCTGCCTACAGTCTTATGACTGACGTGTTTGGAAATTATGTTATACAAAAATTCTTTGAATTTGGAACAACCGAACAGAAGACTACTTTGGCACAAAAGGTATTTATAATTATTAAGTATTTTAAAATAGTATACGGTTGAAGTTGAAAAAATAGAGCATGGTATCCCGTAGTATACAAGATGATTTTTAATCGGTGATCAGGAACCAATTTAAGTCATGTCTAAGTCGTAGTTACATAAAACAAAACTTCTATTTTTAGGGTTCCGTACCTCAAAAGGAAAAAACTGAACCCTTATAGGAATACTTTGTTGTCCGTCCGTTCGTTCGTCCGTCCGTGTGTCTGTCAAGTCCCTTTAGCTCGGGAACGTCTGGAGGTATCAAGTTGAAATTAAAACCATATGCTCAAGTTTATGGTCCCTTGAAGCTGTGAATAAATCAAACTTCTAAGTTAACGTAATAAAAAGATACGGCCGTTTATGCGGCTAAATACGTATATTTGGATATTTGGACATCAAAATTTTATGCGGCTAAATAAGTATATTTGGACACTCTCAAGGGAATCAAAATTTAAACCTAGGGCATTTTCCGTTGACCTAGAACTATGAAATTTGCCAAGCAATACCGTCTTATACTACAAATATAGGGTAAAATCTGAAAACTGTACATTTGTAATTAATCATTAAAAATAAAGTTTTTGAAGTATTTAATACAGAATTTTAGGTCAGGTGATATACGAAACAGGCTATTCCCAGAGAATGTTGAGAAATTAATGATTATCTACTCCTATCACTATCACAAACAAATAAAATGTCATGTGCTGCTGTGTGTACTGACGCGGACTTCGAAGAAGAAATTGCATCTGTCTCTATATAATTTTATACAAACCTGACCTAAAATTCTGTATTAAATATGTTAAGTGGACCGTTTTTTTCTTCTATTGCACAACTATCGATATCGATAAAAAACTGGATAGATCTGGTGTTAGAACACTAGCTTGATTGCGACAGTCTTATATTTTGCCGTGAAAATTCCGATCCCTGATTATAAGATTTGTGTTCAGCCATATTGGAACATATTAAAAGTTAAGTACTGCAGCGAAATCGAATTTAAAATATCGAGTTTGAGTGTAAATCATATATTTTAATTTGCTTTTATATTAAGGTTTATAAACATGCGAAATTAATAGACTAGGATTTATAAAGTAACACTTTCACTTACTGGAAATAATTGAAATGGCAACTTTTAGATTGATTTGACATATTGATTATTCGAACGCCTCGATTTGTTTGGCCCGAATCTTAATTTTTCTCGCGAATGATTTTGAATGAAAAATACGTACTTACCTATACGTACGACCCACTAGACTAGATCATTGGTTTGATGTAGTAGGCTCAATAAAAGTGTAAATGGCTGCTTTAATGCAAATTGATTGTTCTCTCACGGACCGTTCACTCAACGAAACAACATGATTTTCGAAGTTGTCCTTAAAAAAACACGTTACAACTGTTGGAGCGCCAATAGTTCGAGGGAAAATGGGTAATTTCACCCGAGTTAGACACTCTACTTTTCATTTCGACTGTGAGAAAAGTAAAATACTACAAAAAACCATCACCATCGCCATCGCCATCGGCATCGCCATCGCGATCGCCATCGCCATCGCGTTCGCCATCGCCATCGCCATCCATCCATCCTCTATCACCAGTAGTTTAGGCGGTTTTATAGGTATAATAAAAGATAAGATTTTTTTTATGTCGTAAGAATGCTTAGAGTTGGCTGTATGTAATTTTTCCTTTGACAATTTAATGTTAGTAAGCAAATTAAAAAAGTTAGATCAAATTTCTTGTTTCAAACGGATGTTCGGCGCACAACCTCCAGTGTTGTAGGTATATACAGTGGTGGTCATACAATTAAGAACGATTTGAAGTTTCCGATTTTTTTTTATCTACATCATGTCATATGTCTAGTTGTGTTCCTTCTTAGAAGTAACAAGTTATGTTATAAAATAGCCACATGGATAGAGCAAACGGGATTAATAATAATAGTGTATAATTGCTAACATTTTTTTTTACAAATTTTATTTGTTCTCTATACTAATAAATTCAAATAGTAATGTAGCTGGACAAATAATTAAGAACGATTTATTAAACTACTCGAGAGTTGTTTTATATGAAACTTAGATTAAATAAATCATATTAATGTGAAGTTGGTATAGAAAAAAAAGCAAATTAATACATTTGAACTAAAATTAATAGTTAGTTGCATGTCCACGGCTTTTAATTACGGCTTTACACCGGCGAGGCATTGAATCTATCAATTTTTGACATTTCGCAAGAGAAATAAGAGTTCCATTCTTCTAAGAAAACGTCGTACAGCTCTCTCAAATTGCCACACTGTCGATTTGAAACCTTTTTCTTGACTTCGCACCAAAGATGCTCTATTGGGTTAAGATCTGGGCTGTTGGCTGGCCAATCTAAGACTGAAACTGATTGTGATGTGAGGAATTCCTTAACGGTGCGTGCAGTATGCTTTGGATCATTGTCGTGCTGGAATGTCCAAATAACCGGAAGCACGTCTTCGGCATATGGTAACATTGTTTCTTGCAGTATATTTTTGTATTGGAATTGATCCATGTTTCCTTCTATCAGCCTAACAGGTCCAACGCCATATCCAGAAAAGCACCCCCAAATTTTCACATTTCCCCCGCCATGCTTTAATGTCACTTTTGTGTACTTTGGGTCGAATGCTTTATTCGGAGGGCGTCGTACATATCGTTTTCCATCAGAACATACCCTATTTATTTTTGTCTCGTCAGAAAAAAAGAACGTTTTTCCACTGTCTGACTGTCCAGTTTTCATACCTTCTTGCAAATGCAAGTCGGGCTTGCCTATGACATCGTTTCAACATAGGCACCTTCCTTGCTATCCTTCCGTTCAACTTATTTTCTACCAAACGCCTTCGAATAGTGCGTGCAGAGATTGCTGAAGGGTTGTTTTCGCCAAAATATTCTTTTCTCAACTCATTAGACCCTTTAAAAGGATTTTGTTTTGCCAAACGAACGATATTTCGATCATCTCGACGAGATGACTTTCTCTGTCTAGGTCCACGCGGAACGTTTGAAGTAGTTTGATACGTGGAAAAATGCTTTACGGCATGGAAAACCATTGTTTTTGAACATTGCAGATGGTCGGCTATCATTTTATACGACCAATTCTTCTCGCGAAGTTTTATTATTACTTCTCTTGTAGATTTATCACAACTTTTATTTTTCCCCATTGTTTTTATACGAAGTAATCACTTTTAAGACTTTAACAGCACGAAATGGCGCCAAAATTATACGAATAATAATCTACAACCACAGAGCCACACAGTGTTCTCTATTTAAAAAAATTACGTGACCAGCCAGTAAGTACTAATACTAGGTTCAGATCGAATGTATAAAGTTTCTTTATTAATTTTTTAGCCAACAATGTTGCATAAATGAATGTACCGGTAGTACGGAAAAGTTTTGCAATACCGAGAGAAATAAAAAAAATACGGGCAATTAGTTATACATGTTACTTTGAAAAAATCATCTCAATAAATAATCGTTCTTAATTATATGGCCACAACTGTAAGCTCCATGGTCACGACGTGCATCTAGCCCTTGCTGAGCTGCCCGTCTGGCGGCTCGCCCTCTCTCCGGTAAGCTGTAAAAGCCGTCGAGGCTAACAGCAACAGTCTGTCCGAAAAAAAAATGAGCATCTAGATGGTCATGCCGAAACGTGAAAAAAAGTTTTACTGACGTAACTGAATTATCTTCGACTCCGAGGCTAATCGTAAAAATTAAAAAAAAAAAACACTTTCCACCCTAGAGATGAAAACGCAATTTTCCACCCGGCTATCTACCCATGAAAATGTAACTTTCCAAACAGGAGAGATGAAAAGTATATTTAAATATGTATGATTTAAGTAATCTGTTCGTAAATGTTTACTGGCATTATAAGGCTACATATTATATTTATGAAAGTTTTATAAAATATTTCCACATCCGTTTATATTTTTTACAAAAATCCCAACCTAAACAGTGCGTTTGTGCGCAGGTTCGCGGGCACGTGTTGGCGCTTGCGTTGCAGATGTACGGGTGCCGCGTCATCCAGAAGGCTCTCGAGTCCATTCCGGCCGAGCAGCAGCAGGAAGTAGTGCGCGAGCTGGATGGACACGTGCTCAAGTGCGTTAAAGACCAAAACGGGAATCATGTCGTAAGTGAAAAAATACCTTTAACTGCTGCTTCAAATATTTCTCAACCACTATTTTTACTACTAGTAAGTAATTGTAGTACTAGTAGTATTACTTAAGTAATATTACGACTTTGTGTCTGTTTATTAAGATAATCTCAAGAATTCCGGTACGTTTTGATAAACTGTGCCAAATTACATTGTGTCCTTTACACATTTACCCTTTTTATTGTGTATTTTTTTAATGTGTCGCTGTGTTTTTAAGTCGTCGTTTTTATTATAAATTTGCTTTAGCGAATTGTACCTAAATGCGAAATAAATTAAAATTGTTGCTTTGCGAATTCTTAACTACGTGTATTTAGCGGAATTATGATACAGCCACAGAGACTCTTCATGATCTATGCGAAGGCATCGCATGCAGGTAACTCGTTTGTTAGGTTAGGTGTGTATGAGAAGGTATTTTGTGTTCAGGTGCAGAAGTGCATCGAGTGCGTAGAGCCGGCGGCGCTGCAGTTCATCATCAACGCGTTCTCGGGGCAGGTGTACGCGCTGTCCACGCACCCGTACGGCTGCCGCGTCATCCAGCGCATCCTGGAGCACTGCACCCCCGAGCAGACGGCGCCCGTGCTCGCCGAGCTGCACGCCCACACCGACCAGCTCATACAGGTGCGCATCTAACACATCCACTAACGACGCTCATGTACATGCGAGAGGAGGTTAAATGGGACCTTATAAAGACTCCATTTACAATATATAAGGCCCCACCGAGCTTTTGGCGCATTTATTGCATTCATTTAATCCCCTGCTGTATCATTACTAGCAAAGCTTTATAGTTCTGAAATTCATGTGTAAGATATTTGAGGATTCACTCTAGTAACCAGTAATTTTCGAAACACGATTACTTGTAGTTTGCTCGATAGAAAAAAAAATCCTAAGTTGTCTCTAAAAAATAAAATAAATCTTTAGTACGGCGTAAATACTGTACGGCAGATTATGACTTTTTGAATGTTAATAAAACAAGATGTTTTCATCTCTCATACTCGAAAAGTGAGGCAAATCATATCTGACATACGGGAGGATAACTATTATTTTCTTCCCTAGGGTAGAAATGAATTAAAAAAAATAAAGGCATTGGCTGTCTATGGAACACATACGCATTCAGCCAAGCATTACGGCATATACATGGAATAATTAAGTATTGAGTTTTTTTTTTTAATTAGTCATAGTACAAATTTTATAATGCCAGTGAAATATTATTAAATTAAATTATTAATTTACATTAGTTTCTTATTTAGTGACTTAAACCAGAAAAGTTAGAAAATGTTAAGAAAAAAACACGGTAAACGACAATGTTATTGTCCACACAGCCTATCTCTATACAGCTTAACTCCTTGGTTCAAATTGGATAGGTACTTACATATTTTATAAATAAATTTACTAAAATACGTACTTTATCTACTGTTTTCATTGATTATTATATTGAACATTCTAAATTTTGTTAAATTAATTATTCCTTAACAATAAACTCCATTGAAATATTTTACATCGACCATATTGACCAGTTTAGACATTTTTATTTAATTATACTTATATTTTCTTACTTTCCTTGTAGTCGAAATGAAAATCAGAGTTTTTAACTCGGGAAAAACACCAATATCACCCTCGGAATATTGGCACCCTCGCTGTGCTCGGGTGCCAAATAACCTCGTGTAATATTGATTATTTTCCTCCCTTGTTGAATAATCTACTTTTTCTAGGGCCTAATGTTGCTACATTTTTAAAATATGTATTTGTTTTAGTAATACGATGAAAATATCTTTTTATTTTTTTTTTTATTTATCTCAACCAAAAAAAAATACATTAAATTTATGACAAAAACTTCGCCAAACTGCAAAACAGTTTGTTGGCGAATACTACACTCCTTATTTTTAACATTATGTTTCTATACCTATACTTTGCCTATACTCATACCACCACTTATACCCTATGTTATTTAGCAATAGGTACCCACCATTAATTCAGTTACATCTCGTAGTTTATTATATAACTTAGTTATGATACTTAATTATTTTATTCAAGGAAAGCATCTATCAAATACGCTTTGACTTTGGTTTTAAATGCTCCTTTACTAATACATTCTGTTTCAGGGAAAAGTTTATTGAAAATTCGCGGGATTAGATACGCTCTCGTTCTTTCTAAATACACGCGCGGTCTGACCAACCTATCTTGAGCCGTCGTGCTTTTTCTTGTCCGTATAGTTAGTTGGCTAATTATTCGAGCGTTTCTACCGCTATCATTACCAGGACCCATATATAAAAGAAATGACCTATTGTTTGCATGGGATTTCAATGAATTTTTATTTTACAGCGAGCGCACTGTATCATTTTACAAAAACCTTCCTTTCGGTGCGACTTATTTCTTCACTATTTAGGACCGGACACGATGGCGGTTGAGTTGCTCGTATAATTAGCCAGTTGCGTTAGTTCTCCTTCAGCCATCGGACGGGGAATTAATGTCGCTAGCGCTTACGCACGGCTTTGATTCTAGCCGCTTCCCTGCACACATATACGAGTGCATAGAATACCTAAAATCGATTAGCGCAAGAAGCTCATTGCAGCCAGAATTGTAGTATCGCTGTATAATTTACCCCAAAACAATTAAAATCATTATTTTTTCATTGATTAGCAAACCTTATTTCAGAAAAATACCTGGGCGACCGAGCTTCGCTCGGGCTAAAACTCAGTACCAAGCGTTTTCCCAGATATAAGACCAAGCTAGATCAATTTTTCATCCCCGAAAACCCCCACATACCAAATTTCATCGAAATCGTTGGAGCCGTGTCCGAGATTCTGATTATATATACACGATGATTTTTAATCCGTGATCAGGAGTTGAAAAATATGATTCCCTAGGCAAAATGGAATTTAATAGATGAGGTCTCAAGCAATTAACTTTCTGTTTTTATTTAAATAAAAGTTATTGTTATAGCGGCAAATTATGATGCATATATTTACTTGGCATTATGGGAAAAAAATGATTGCAGATGACCTCTCCCATATCCCCTTGACGGAAATAGGTCGACTTACCAATAACCCTGTATAACTCCAAATTTTTGCCCTCTTTTATGAAATTTTCTTTTGAATGTGTGGGACAGGCCAAATTTTGAGTGAATCTCTTCTCGCTAAAATGCCCACACCTGGCCGCGGATAACTTTGTAAGCAATTTGTTGTGATTTCCGAGTTGCTTATGACGTTTCAAAACTACCTTCAAATAACTTGCACATCAAATTTATTAGTTTTAAATAACAATTAATAATATTCTTGCAATAAATCTTACAAAAAAACTACGCAAATATAATTTTTTTTTTCACATGACAAAATTCCAACGATTTTTTTTTTAAATCAAATGCAATCCGGAGGCAAAAGGCGTCGTTCACACATTCCGATTTTTTGTCTTTGGATTTATAACATAAATTGGCAAATTTTTAACGGTGTGCCTACTAGAAAAAAAAATTAAATGACCCAACATCAGCGAACGAAAAAAGCATAGAAACACAACTAGCATCGCAAAACGACACCACCTTAAACTGTGTCAAAGAAGGTGGGGCATCAAAACTGTGTCAAACGGCTGTTTAGTTTGCACATGGCCGCGCAGCGTAACAGTTGTATGAAGTGGTCAGAAAAATAAAAAAATATGCCTTATTGTGCAGTGAAATGGTGTGTTAATCACTCTGGAAAACATAAAAAAAAGATGGAATCACTTTTCATATGTAAATAAAGCCGTAAACATACATGTTTCATTTTTTTAATCGTAACAGATTTTGTATAGGGATGGTGTTATGCAACCATAAATCATCAAAATGTTTATAGGTGAATGAAAGGGTACCTAAGATACCTATTAAACATTTATTACATGGTTACATGGTTTCATGCACGCACATAACAATTTGTAAACATTGTTCGAAAAAGGTAGCGCAATATCATAAGTTTTCATACAGTCTAGGAATATAGTGCTAACAATGTTTTTTCTATTTATTGCAATTGGTTTGGGTCATCCAAACTAGACTATTGATTCTAATTAGACTAATTAACTATACGAGAAAAGTCAGAAATAAATTTATTTTTTAACAAAAACAATATAAGGGACAAAAACTGCACTAAAAAGTAAGAAAATAACTGTGAAATTAAGCTATCCAAATAATATTACAGTGCAACAACTTTTGATAAAAGATAAATTGTAAGTAAATTAAAGAAATGAAATTACGCAGTTATCTTTTTATCGTTTAAGTGCACTTTTTTGGAGTAGGTTTTATACGCATAGTGTTTAAAGGTATTAACACCTAATTATGTTAGTTATCTTATGATATTTTAAATCAAAATAAAGCTTAAAATCAAATGTAATTAATTACGACGATTTAGCCTACGAAAATGACTCTTCGTTGCATGCAACCATCCATCAGTTAAGCGTTCTCACTGTCACCGCCATTTTAGACACATAAAATGTCAGAGCTAGGATACAATCCCAGCCATTCATTTTGAAATTGACCAATCACGTTTATTTGTTTTGGGTAATAGAAAATCGGCTGATATTTTAGCTATTTCTTATTGGTACTACAAGACGCATGCGTAGTTGGAATAATTGCCCCGTTTAAACTGGAATTTTGCAGGAAGCTCGCGTTCTATGCTTTTTTCGTTCGCTGCCCAACATAGGTTCCTTTGGTTGTCAAAGTAATCGCCTCTTCGAATTCCGTTAGTAAAAACGTTAGGTAGTTGCCACTGTTCAGATGTGATAGCAAAATGACGGCAAATTGAACTGCGGGGCGATTTTAAAAAGTAGTACTCACGCATTTTTGTTAGCATTTGCTTTTCCTTGCCGATATGGACCATGTCGACTTTATAGAGATTTTAAAACTATTGGTCTAAGAGCCGTTGAAGATCGACCTTCACCGATCTGATAACTATACCCCGTTAACGCTCAGTTTGGGGGCAAGCTAAAATAGTGATGTTGCTTCACATAATTATTTGATTCACATTTACTTATAAATAGTTATTTGTCAAAATTAAATTATTCTTTTGTGAATGTTCTTGAGATAACTCATTCATTTTTTCATCTATTTCATCGGATAGGAGGGCGACAATTATTGAATTAACAAACGTATTAAATAAAAATCCAGGCATTAAATCTGTAAAAAATATTAATCAGTTGTTAGAAAATAAGGAAGTTCAAATTGATAAAAGTATTGTAAACAAAAGCTGCATAGAGCATTACAAAAAACTACAGTTTTTGCCAGTTACATCGTAGAGGTTGAAAAACCATTTTAATTTTAAAAATGGATTTTTACAAGCAGACGACGAAGTTTGACTTCATATAATTTGGGAATAATATTGTTAATTTATTATGAATCATACTTACTAGAATAAAATTTTTTTTCTTTCTTTTCAAAATAATTTATAAAATCACTATAGAAGAACTCTGGTAAGTATAGATCTTTTTGATAATTATGTTAGTGGGTGAGTAAATGAACTTATTTTTATATCGATTCAGATTATCGAAACTGCCCCATCACTTGCCCCCAAACTGAGCATTAGATAACGGGTTCTAATGGTAATTGAGAACTTAAAGTACTCGTCAAGACGAATCAAACGAGTCCAAACTCGATGGGGTTGTGTCGTTTTATTGCCTTTGGCCATACTGAATTAATGAAATTACGAATTTCCCCATTGAGTTTGGACTCGTTTGATTCGTCTTGACGAGTACTTTGATCCCAGATGGTAACCAGGGTCTGATGATGGAGCTGGAAGATGGCTAAAGGCACTCCAAAATAAAACAAAAAAAAAATCTATGGACACTTTTCGATAGGCTAGTTATCATAGGCATATTTGTTTATAAATTTTATTTAATAAAAAATGTCTCATCCAGTTATCAGATCGGTGAAGGTCGATCTTCCACGTCTCCTCTACTATATCAAAGTTGTCCCAATTTGATCAAAGGCACCCAGGTTTACGGTAGGTACGGTACCTAATAAAAATTTCATATGTTATTAACAGATATCGGATTAGTGTGCAATTTGGGGTGAATGAGCCTAAATGCTAGCCTGCTAAATCCTTTCAATTAAATCGGTTCAGCGGGAGGACAGACCAGACAGACAGATAGTTAAGATTGGTTTTTGCAGTCTTTTTGTATTTTTTATTTTTCAACATCAAAATTTTTTTACTTATACGGTTATCCCGTGAAATCCATATTTTTCAATCGCTTATAGTATCGCTGCAATAAGCGATTAAGCAAGCTGTGAGATGTGTGATGCATAGGAAAAATTTGTGTCTAAATCCAGCAATCTGTTACGCAGCACGGAATGCAGAGGACCTGAGTTCGATTCCCAGCGCTGGTCTTTTTGCTCTGGGTTTTTCTGTGCATCCATGTTTCAGTTTGTATTTAGTTAAAATAGATAAAGCCTGACCAGAAATATATGACTATTCGCCATGTTGCGGAATTTAATTGGAACTAATTTCTTACACTGGCAATAATTTGAATGATTGATTGGACAAGTTTGTGATTGAAGTTGGCTCTGACACCAGTGACACGTCTGACTCTGAAAGTGATTCCAGTAAGTCATTTTCTGCATCTGAATTTGAAGCTAATTGCCCTATGGACACCGAATATTTGGATTCTGATTTTACTACAGCGAATGAAAGTAAGTCAAAACGAGTGACCAATTCGCATTGTTCTGACTATACTGAACTATTGCCATATAAATAAGAACAATAGCACCCTCTTACAATAGTCATATATTTTTGGTTTACCTTTAGTTACTTTGACATTATGTCTTTGTCATTAGCAGTGATCGTACATATTGTAGCATTTTTGGTGCAGTGCTAGGGTTGTCAGTAGTGCCCAATATTAAATTGTTTGAACCAAGGATCAAATAAAATCAAAGGCATTTAGAACTGAGTAATAACTTAAAAATTAATAATGTAGAGACCGTTGGTAATTAAATAAAAAAAAACGATTCAAATCTCGTCTTGAAGAACGCCTGTTATCTACCTCTATTTTTATTAAGTTTTATGTTCTGTATTCTGTATTGTTTGTGTTTTTTGAGGTGTGCAGTAGAAATCGAAAATACAGAAAATTATCTTAGAACATGTAAAGCCCAACCCAATATGCATAATGAAATGAAGGGTCAATTTACTATTATGAGAAAATGTGTTGCAATAAATCCTCATCTGAGGTTATAGTTATTATTTATGATTAGAAATTGATATACTAGCTTTCTTGATGTATATTTGCATTGACAGTATAATGCTTAATGGCAGTCCATAAATACATATAGAAGTCATTTGATTTCTTCAATGACGTCCCGTCAAGTGATAAAAAACAGTTGCGTTGATTTTGTGTGTGAAAATAAGCAATAATTATTAACTGATTAAACACAATGGAGAAACTGTTATACTTAACAGTTTTTTATTAAAAAAAATTCTTCGATATTTATTGTGCTAAAAAAATGACACGATTGAAACACGTTTTGACGAGAGACATTAAAAGTATTAAAACATTTAGACGGCCGGATAGCCTAGTTGTTAGAGAACCTGACTACGAAGCTTGAGGTCCCGGGTTCGATTCCCGGTCGGGGCAGATATTTGTGTGAAAAATACGAATGTTTGTGCTCGAGTCTTGGATGTTTAATATGTATTTAAGTATGTATTTATCTATATAAGTATGTTTATCCGTTGTCTAGTACCCATAGTACAGTCAGCAACAAAAATATGAATACACCCAAAGTACCAGGAGAAAGAAGTGCTATAGAAGTGCTAGGAGGAAGGAGTGCTATCTCCATTATTATTTTCTATTTTTATAGATTCTATTTCTCGTAATCTTCTTTCTTCGTATCACCTTTATGCTGATGACCTACAAATCTACTCTCAGGGCGTGATTGGCGATCTTCCGTTGGTTATCGAGTCTGTTAACTTGGATCTAAAAAAGATTTTGAAATGGAGCCAACGATTTGGCCTGATTGTTAATCCGACAAAGACCCAGGTCATTGTTATTGGTAGCTCGAAACTTGTCCCAAGAGTCGACTTTGCATCTCTGCCACCGGTGCTTTTCGACGGAGTACTACTACCGTTTGCACATCAGGTCAAGAGCCTGGGTGTTATTTTAGACCGCACTCTCTCATGGTCTCCTCATGTGTGCGAGGTGAGCAGGAAGGTGTTTGCTGCGGTGGGATCTTTAAGACGGCTTCAGAATTTTCTACCTTTTGCTACCAAGGTTGCGCTTGCTCAAACTTTACTGCACCCTTTATTCGACTATGCTGACATTTGTTATCCCGATCTCCTAGAAGAGCAGCTTAATAAACTTGAGCGAATTCAAAATCTATGCATTCGGTTTATTTTTGGTCTGCGTAAGTTCGATCATGTCTCTATTTTTCGATCACAGCTCAAGTGGCTCCCAATCCGCCTTCGCCGTAACTCTCACATTCTCCACCTTCTTTACGGCATTCTCTTTAACCCTGCAACTCCTCGCTACCTCAAAGAGCGGTTTAGCTACGTAACTTCTATTCGATGCTCTCAGAACTTTCTCCTTACCGTGCCTCTCTCTAACTCCAAATTTTATATCTATTCTTATACTGTCCAGGCTATTCGGTTGTGGAATGCCTTACCGATTGACTTACGACGGGCAAAATCTCTGTCAATCTTTAAATCTATGCTTAAGGTGTACTATCTGTCATCTTGTAATAATTAGCTTTGTTATAGTTTGTTTATTAATTTATATGTGTCTGTTTATCCCACTGCTTATATTTGTTTTAGACGTGTACCTATTATAATGTAAGTACTATATATGCATGAGTAGATGTACTATTTTTGTTGCGTTTTAATTTTCTGATCCACTGTTGATGCACCACCTGCTGTAAACTAGTCTTTCCTTCTTTCTGGTAAAGGGTTGCCTGGAAGAGATCGCTCTTAAGCGATAAGGCCGCCTATTGCTTACCTTGTATCTTTCTCTCTGTGTACCTGTTTTCTGTATTGCTTACTATTCCTGGTGTACAATAAAGAGTCATTGTATTGTATTGTACCAAAAATATGCACCCACGACTCTATTAACAGGGCATAAAGGCGTGTATACATATTTTTGGTACTTTAAGTGTATTCATATTTTTGTTGCTGACTGTACAAGCTTTGCTTAGTTTGGGACTAGGTCAATTGGTGTGAATTGTCCAGTGATATATTATTATATTATTACATATATAAGTAATAAAAACGAAATGAAACATCATTTCGTTTGATTAACAAATCAAAAGATTAAGTAAAAAATTTAGCGTTTTATTTTCAACGACAACATAATATTACATTATTTTAAACGTCAATCATATTATACACGTCGACAACCCTAGGTCGCTGTCGTGTGTCATTTGACGTCATCACACCAAAAATGCTACAAAATCTACGATCACTGGTAATAATACAGGGTGTTACATTGAACGTAATACAACTCTTGTTTTTTAATTTCGTCTCCCTGATGCTAAACGCCTCTACTAGGTCTCGTGTTGTTAAAGTCATCTTAATTAATTAATATTGCTGTTTAAATTTTTCCTATTTTTTGGTCTCATCGTGGTTACCCTAATTAGAGAGTTAAAAGAAAAAAGTTTGAATCTAGTTTTGTAGTGAACACTTACCTTTTTGCTTTCCTATGTTGATAATTTATGAGTAAAATTCATTCTGACACATTACTGAAGTTATTTGTCATAACAAACCAGCATTTCGTTTGATTCTTTATTGTCGCAGTTTAATTTTAAACAGAAGTCATGCCTCCTGCTTATCCGTTTACTAATATTCAGCGATCAGTGATGGTAGAACTTTATTTCACATCGCAGAGTACGATGAGGGCACAAAAACTGTTTCATGAGCGATACCCGGAGAGTTCAATCCCCACTCGTCAATTGATCAACACAAGTGTACAGAATTTGAGAGACTATGGACAGTTTACGGTCCCAGCTCATGCCCAAGGTAGAGGCCGGCGTCCAAGGTACTCAGGGGTTTTTAAAACACGAGTACTTAGGTATTTTATCCGCCACCCAGAAGCCAGCACCAGAGAAGCCGCGGCACGATTTGGTACAACCCACA
Organism: Archips xylosteana; assembly: GCA_947563465.1. Classification (NCBI taxonomy): domain Eukaryota; kingdom Metazoa; phylum Arthropoda; class Insecta; order Lepidoptera; family Tortricidae; genus Archips; species Archips xylosteana. The sequence continues at coordinate 20,610,548 of OX387343.1, forward strand.
TTTTTATTTGGAGACTTTTGAATGCCGAAGGATTACACCCGTTTCACTTTCAACGGGTGCAAGATATTGTCTTAGCAGATTATTCCAGGAGAGTACGGTTTTGTCGTTGGCTATTACAAAACCAACACCTTAACATTTTATGGTCAGATGAAGCAACCTTCACCAGAGTAGGACTGTTTAAAATACACAACGAGCACTGGTGGAGTGATGTCAATCCTCATGTGACACGGCGAGACTCGTTTCAAACACGCTTCTCAGTTAATGTTTGGGCGGGTATTCTCAATAATTATGTCATAGGACCTTATTTCATTGAAGGTAATTTAAATGGAATTAAGTACGAAGCCTTTTTAAGAAACGAGTTGCCAATGCTGTTGCAACAAATTCCCGAACAAAATTTGCAAAACATGCACTATCAACAAGACGGAGCTCCAGCACATTTTTCCCTGCGGGTTCGGAGTTACCTGGACCAAGAGTTCCCTAGACGTTGGATAGGACGCAGTGGTCCAGTGGAATGGCCGCCTCGTAGCCCGGATCTAACTCCACTGGATTATTTTTTGTGGGGTGAGCTCAAAAGACTGGTATACAAACGAGAGTCTGATACTGTTCTGGAGCTCCGCCAAAAAATAATCCAGGCGTTTGAGGTAGTAAAAACCAACGAGTTCGTACTCGGCAGAGTGCAAAGAAATCTTCGACGACGTGCAGAGCTATGTGTTCAGGAAGGAGGTGGACATTTCGAACACTTGCTGAAGTACGTTTGAACTTAACAGTTAATTTTACTTTCTTTCTAATAAAAAAATATTTTTAACATATATCACTTGTTGCTCCTTATCATTTGTTTTGATGTTTTGACACACTGATAACTGATAACAAAGCTTGAGGAATAGATACGTCAAGTAAACGTGACGTCATGATGGGTGACAACACTAGGAGATTTTAATTTCTTTATTCTGTTAGCAAATAAGCAAAAGTTAATTACGAAGTATTTTAATTACTCAATTCGTGCATTTTGTTCTCTATCGTTAACTGAGCCGGAATTACTTAATTTGTACTACGTTCAATGTAACATCCTGTATACGAGGGGCGTTCAATAAATTCTCGGTATTGATATATTTCAAACCTCTTTAGTTTTTTTTTTGATACTGGCCGCTAAGTGTCATTTATTGACAGTATAAAAAAGTAAAATTCGAACTGGTAAGTTCTTTTGTTTCTCTGTAACAGCGGAATAGACGTGATCACCATGAACGATTTTGCAATGTTAAATAAATTAGAGCACCGAGCCGTCATAAAATTCTTAACAAAACAGGGGAAAAATCATAAGACCATAAAAGAAGAAATGGATTCTGTTTACCGTGAGTCTGCTCCTTCTTTATCTACGATACAAAAGTGGTCTAGTGAATTTAAGCGTGGGAGGGAGAGCATCAAAGATGACCCTAGGGCTGGTCGGCCTGTTGAGGCTACTTCACCAGAAAATGTAAATAAAGTGGAGAAAATAATTTTAGAAGATGGTCGAGTGAAGGTGAAATCTATAGCACAAAGGACCAATCTTTCTATTGGTACTGTAGGTACATGTACCATGTAATAATATCATGATATTATCCATGACCACCTTAATATGTCAAAAGTAAGTGCGCGATGGGTGCCGCGAATGCTGTCACCGCTTCAGAAAGAAACGCGTGTAGCTTGTTGTTCCAAGTTTATTGACATGTGCGGTGAAAATCCTGATGAGGTACTTCAAAGAATTGTTACCGGAGATGAAACCTGGGTTCATCATTATGATCCTGAGAGCAAGCAAGAGTTCATGCAGTGGCATATTAAAGGAACACCTCATCCTAAGTAGTTCAAGGTCATGCCTTCAGCTGGTAAAGTCATGGCCACAATATTCTGGGATTGTGAAGGAATATTACTAATCGATTTTAAATCAAAGGGTTATTACCGGAGAGTACTACGCTAACATTCTACGCCAATTAAGGGAAGCCATCAAAGAGAAGAGGAGAGGAAAGTTAACCAAAGGAGTTCTGCTGCTGCATGACAACGCCCCGGTGCATACGGCTCGTATTGCCAAGGCCGCTGCTCTTGAATCCGGGTTCGAAACTTTAACTCATTCGCCGTATAGTCCAGATTTAGCCCCTAGCGACTTCTTTTTGTTTCCCAACCTCAAAAAAGATCTTCGAGGAAACCGATTTTCTGACGATGAAGCGTTGAATGCAGCAGTTCAGGATCATTTTGTCACCAAAGACAAAAAATATTTTTATGAGGGTTTAAAAAAAAATAAAAATGTATGAGTTAACTTTTAATTTTTTGTTATAGGCGGGTAAATATTCAGCGTTTTTACAGCGGTTTTTTTGTCATTTCCATTTGAGCAGAAATTTTTAAAAAGGATGATGCTTAGGGTTAACTTTTACATGAAAACTTAAGACAGTACCAATGCTGAATCTAGATTAATGAAATTTCGCGCGAATCGTCCTTCGGTTGTGGTAATAATCGTCGAATGGTAATGACGTTTAACCGCGCGGTCAAAACGCTCGAATATTCACCCAGGCGGATTATGCTTTCTCTTGAGATAAGGCGCTCGTTCCAATAAATATCAGAATAGCAAAATACTAGATTGCCGACTTACCCTATTTCTAAAATACCAAATTCCCAGAATAGGTACCAGACTTTTCTGTCACCATATATTTCTCTATGTTGGATTGCCAAAAAAGCTTGTTGTTGTTGTTCTTGTTTTGAGTACACCATGTTCCATTTAACCTTTTCAACGCCACGCCTCGACAAACCAAACCACAATGGGTGACGTTTTTGGTGCGGCTATCATTTTTACACTCTTAAAACTGAACAATAAGGCATATTTCCTCAACTTTTCTCTATAATTGTCGTTTTGATTGCACAATCGCCCGACACAAGCCTCTGCGCGCAACTGAGCCGGTTGCGCGCAAGTTATGCGGAACTCCGCATAATTGTGCCACACTCGACATGACTGCATAACACTTGTATAGTTTTTTCTGTTCTGTGTTGCAGGACCAGTATGGCAACTACGTGGTGCAGCACGTGCTGGAGCACGGCGCGGGCGAGGACCGGTCGCGGCTGGTGGCGGCCGTGCGCGGCAAGGTGCTGCAGCTGTCGCAGCACAAGTTCGCCTCCAACGTGGTCGAGAAGTGCGTCACGCACGCCACGCGCAACGAACGCGCGCTCCTCATAGACGAACTCTGCGGGTTTAATGACAAGTCAGTACCATATTTACACAACATTTGACTTTCATCAAAGGTTCATTTGCATTGTATGAGTTCCTCGCCTCAATTCATTAGCCGCGCAGGACTGTCCTTGCGTGAGAAAATATACTTAGTTATTATTATTTTAACAACTAAAATAATAAAACTGAAGGAAAAATTAATATGATAATTTTATTTCAAATTTACTTGCGATTCAGTCATCATCAGAGAGCGGAATTTTCTTGGTAAAAATCAAACGTCAATAGAGTTAGAACGTTGAATTTTATCGACTATCGATAAGTTATATTTGCGAAGCGTATTTTTATTTATTTATTAACAAAAGTAGGCCTCAAATTCACGTTTAAGCAAAAAAATATATAATAAAACGATATAAGTAGGTAAGAAAACAAAATGTACAAAATAATATATTTAACTTTATATGGTTCTATCATTAATAATAATTAAAAGCAATAAATAAAGAATAACATTTAAATAAAAGACTATCAAATCATAATTTTAAGAATTACTTAACTTTAACCTAAGGACTCGAAACACCTGTAAACTAATCAAAGAGGTAAATGTTCAACTCGCTAATATAATCAAAGAAGTTAATGATAAAAGTCTGTAATATAGAAAGAGATTAAACTTATCGGTAACTGGAAAAATATATAATATTTAACATTCCAAATCTATTGACGTTTGATTTTTGGCACGAAAATTTCGCTCTCTGGTCATCATCATGAGTGCAGTTCGTCCACATGTTTTCATTGCCTCTACCTCAATAAAACAAGAATTAATTTCCCGCAAAAACTGTAGGAATATTTCGTGGTTATGGTAAATAAATATAAAGTTTGTTATTTTGAAATATTCACCATCCATTGATCAAATTTATTTGACGGATAAATGTGATGCCGCCGTCTCTGTTTGTTTTGTTCGAATAGACTGAGACGGCATCAGATTTACCCGTCAGTTAAAATTAATCAAAGGGTGGTGAAACAGCCCCTAAGACTTTTTTATTGTACGATTAAAAACGCGGCAACAACTTGACAGATGAGAGACCTAGCGGCGAACACAGCGCCACAGGTGCAAAAAATATAATTAAAAATGGTTGCGTTCCTATTTACTAACAATGATCTGAAGCCGTAATGTCTAACGCGCGGGCGCTTGCTTTCGCTTTCACCATAAGTAGAAAGATTCTCACCCAAATTAGCTCACGCCTAATTCTGCGACATGCTAAAAAAAGTATCATACTAGAACGAATTTAGATATCATGTCCGTCCTGGAATCGTAGGCAAATACCGACTTAACTAGATGGCCTTACGGTAATCACCTCTTTAATGTTTTATGGCAAATCGCAAAGCAGTTATGTTTTTGGCATTTTTATCTCTTACAAAAATATCATACGATTTCTCGCCCCAAAATATGCGACAAATTTGTACTATGTAAATGGACCTTAATTTTACATTCCGAGAGCTAGTAGACATTTTGGATTAGGTATCTGAAGAAGCGCAAAAATATCTACACTTCATGATTATGCTTCGTCATTTCATTCTCGATATAAGTATTGACCAAGTAGTCCCCTAGACCTACCAGGTAGCATTCGTAAAATTGGAATAAGGAATAAAGAGGGACTATTTTTACTAGCCGATTAGCTGATATAGGAGACTTGAAATTTAGAGTATTAGTAGATATGTAAAAAAAAACATACAGACTAATTGAGAACCTCCTCTTTTTAATTTTTGAATTCGGTTGAAAAATACATCATGCTGATATATTTATATTATTGTATAATCATTCACGACAGTTAATTTAAAATATGCAAAAGACGTGGTACCCACCTCATTGAAAATAATCACTTCCAAAATTTAATCTACATAATTGATTTTATAGTGATGGACGAAACAGTCTACTCACAGAGAATCTTGAGAAATTAATGACTATCTACTCTACAATACTATCTACTACTATCACAAATCAATTCAATTATCATGGTGCTGCTGATTCGTACTTACGTGGATTTGGAAAAAGAAATTGCATCAGTCTCGATATGTAAAATTTTATACAAACCTTAAGTAAAATTAATTTTCCCGTAGGAAAAGTAGCCTATGTTTCTCAGTGATAATATAGCTTTCTAACGGCAAAAGAATTTTTGAAATCGGTACAGTAGTTTCGGAGCCTATTCAATGCAAACAAACAAACAATCAAATCTTTCCTCTTTATAATATTAGTATAGTTAGATTATTTTTTTATTTGGGTGTTCCGTTTTTTCGTCTATTAAACAACCATCGATATCGATAAAAAAACGTTTCTTAGACTAGTCTGATGCGACAGCGGAGGCGTGGCCGTGCGGTGGCGGTGACGGTTGTAATATTCTAACTTGTATGAACGAGTTCGCGGTTACGGTACTGCACAACCGTTCATACAAGTTAGAATGTTACAACCGTCACCGCCACCTCGCCGCCACGCCTCCGCTGTCTGTGCGTTTGGAGCTTTAATAACCTACTCTAAAATGTCTACCAGCTATCGGACAGTTGTCTTCACCCCGAGTGGCAGTTCGGTCTGTAATATTGATCGTAGTCGTGCGTTTTTCAGTGCTCTCCACGTGATGATGAAAGATCAGTACGCGAACTACGTGGTGCAGAAAATGATCGACGTGGCGGAACCGACCCAGCGCAAGGTTCTCATGCACAAAATTCGCCCTCATATTGGCTCGTTGCGCAAGTACACCTATGGAAAGCACATCATCGCCAAACTGGAGAAATTCTTCATGAAAGCGCCAGAGTTGGGACCCATCGGCCCGCCACCTCCCAACCCTGTCCTGTAGTATGTGTAAAGTATTAACGTCCGCGGGCATAAGCTGATGCGACGGCGCGGGTATCGCCTATTATAAATTTGTGAATATTTGCGATTGTACATTTGTAACTAAAGAGCTTGCCGCTTTGTCGCCTACCGTTCACCGGCAGAATTACGCCGCCGGCTGCGACCCTCTCGTAGTAAAATTAGCGGCAGACAACAGCCGCTATTACATCTGATTAGATATAAATATTATCGTGCACCCTTTAGTGTCTGTGTATGGTAAAGTTGTGTCGTACCTAATTGTGTTAGTGGTATTGTGTTGTGAGAGGCAGGCACCGGCGGAAGGCGCTCGGGCCGGGCGGCGCGCGCGGCGGCTGCGACGCGCAGGCGCGCGGCGCCTCTGTACATACCGTAGCAGCAGACTGATGTAAAGAATGATACGATACTATATACTGTAACAATAGTTGTACAGCGTCGACGCCGACTCTGGTGCTCGCCCGTCGCGTCACCGTGGCGTACTTATATTGCGTTTTAGTTTTAAGTGTTCTAGTATTATTCGTTGTTCGTATGAATCTATGTATAAATATTTGAACGTCTCTCATTCTCGTGTAATTTATGAATCGAAGGAAAACAGAATGGTTGTATGAACCGTTAACGTTTCCGTAATTTAGCTCGTTGTAGATTAACTATTAGCTGGGCTAGGGGACCTTGAATCTTCTAAAGTGATTGAGATATGCCGCAGGCAGTTCTAGACAATCGGCACTATAGCCGTGATTTTAATTTTATAATTGTAATTTATTAATTTCAAGTCAAGCTCTCGTTTAAGTTAAACTCGGCTTTTAAATCATACTTATCGAATATTTTAATGATGGAATGTATAGTTATTTTTGTTTGTGAAAATGATATTTTTGTATATTTTTATGTAACTAATTTAAGTTATTTAGTTAATGAGCCTCCTGTGAAGTGCGAGCAAATGAATGTCTTGGGGCGCGGCCGGCCGCCCGCCGCCGCGACGACGCGGGCGGGGGGCGGCGGGCGGCGCTCGTCGGATATAGTGATGATTGTTAAGTCCTGTACTGATAGTTGTAGTTCCGAGGTCTACCTTGCCGGTTGCACGTCACAAGCGTAGCTGCTCCTCATTCCCCTATGTAATTAAATTTAATAGGAAGCTTAGTTTCCAATGACACCTCAGATTTTTTACATTTAGAGGTAACAAAAAATTGTATATGGCTGTACAAAATGATTACAAATGATTTGTAAAACCTGTATGTGATGGAATAAGGCGGGACGTCAAGGGCGGCGAGGTGTAACGATCGCGGCTCTCGCCGGCCCGCCTTGTAGGTTGTACTAGATAACATTTATATGATGATCCATCTATTTAGACATTAATTATAATAAAGCATTTCTGTAATAATATTACAAAGTATACGTTGTTTTATTTTTTAGTCAAATCAATAAATTTGTTATCCCGTGAAATTTTGACAACTGACATTATTTTATTAGACGTAACACAGTTAACAAAATATTGGCATTAAACTATAGAAATAGACTGGTTAGATCATTTCTTACTAAACTCACAAATATAACATTGTTATAATTTTATTTGTATTATGTGACAGACGAACAGACCGCGTGCAGCGGAACCTCAGCAGTAGTGTCCCGTTGGCACACTTTGGGTACGAAACTCTAAAAATGACCGTTTATGTGTTAATACGGTCCCTGTCCCCACTGAGTTATATAATCTAGAGTGATAAACTTCATACTACCGCCTCAACAAAACGCGTGCCAGTTTTGAAATTTGACAACGTAGCTTTGAAATCAACAAAATAATAAATGAGACATATGTTTGTCTCTCTTCCACTAGTATGCTCGCATTGCGCCGTTTATGAATGTGATAAAGATGACGATATTTAAGGCTTGGTGTTGCTTACCTTACGCAAATTTCCCCCTAAATAATAAATTACACGAAGAGTTTTTTTATTAGTTCATAATGTTAACTGGGTGGACAAAACCATAATTAATTGGGTTTCAAATACTACTACTACTACTGCACCTACTAGCAGCTGTTGCCAGTGCCATTTTATAATATTACTGCGAATTAAGTTTATCTATTGAAAGGCGTAAAATAAAACGAAAGTTTTTTTCATAACACAAATATAATATAATAAAACCACAATATAGAAAACACAATGACCATTAAAATAGATATATGTAAGTATTTGTGAGAGTCAGAATGGCGGGTGTACCTTCACAAATATATAAAATTAATATACTAAAAAAATGTACTCAAAATGTACTATTTAGTACCTACTTTAAAAAAATTTGTACCTCTCCACAAAAAAAGTTATTACAATGTGGAGGTACACCCGCCATTCTGACAGTCAGGACGGCGGGTGTATGTCAATTCACCATGAAATGTTAGACGACTAATGTTATTACTCCAAAAAAATGTACTAAATTTGTACTTTAATATGCAGTTAAAACTACAGCAATATTATTTGTAATCTGTGAATTAGACACATTCAATTTTTTTCTAAAGAAAAAGATTCGATAAGTGCCGTTTTACTAAGAACTATCGATTATTGACTAATGTTATTACTTTAGAAAAATGTATGAAATATGTACTTATAAATGCAATTAAAATTTGAGCAATCTAATTTTATGGCGTTTAAGTAATATATATTTATAATTTTTTTACTTAAAATATATGGGTAAGCGTACCGCTCCCTACATTTTCAACTTGTGAATTTGATCGTTTAATATGTATTGTTAGTTTCAATACATTTCTATTCATAGTTAATTACTTATATTGTTTTATTATTAACTACTAGTCTTAGCAAATGCATTATTATTATTTATTTTTGTGGCGATAGCATAGTCAGTTCAGGAAAGGTTATTGCCTCAGTGGCTGTACGCGAATTAAAAAAAATTCAATTAGGCGGGAGGCGGGAAACGCGGCTTAGAAAAATACGACTTAGTTAGGTTTTTCTGCAAACTTTCGTTACTTATAAAAATAGAACATTTTAATAATAACACACCTATTTGTAAATATGTGTGTAGATCGTTTTGTTTCTAAAGTAAATACTTAGTTTATTAATTCGCACAGGTTTTATACCTATCGTAATATGCAAATCGACCATGAAACGCGGAAAGAAATGTGTTGTTGAATTAGAAGAACAGAAAAAAGTTTTTGTGAAATATACACAGTATTTTCGATCGCAAAATGATTTATCTTCATGTACTGATAAAATATTTTTCGAAATTAGTAGTGAACTTAATCATAAACTCTCTGTGAAAGCACTTTATTTGTCGGTGAAGAGAAATTACGAGTAATTTTAGGGTTCCGTAGCCAATTGGCAAAAAACGGAACCCTTATAGATTCGTCATGTCTGTCTGTCTGTCTGTCCGTCCGTATGTCACAGCCACTTATTTCCGAAACTATAAGAACTATGCTATTGAAACTTGGTAAGTAGATGTATTTTGTGAACCGCATTAAGATTTTTACACAAAAATAGAAAAAAAAACAATAAATTTTCGGGGCTCCCCATACTCAGAACTGAAACTCAAAAATTTTTTTTTCATCAAACCCATGTGTTTGTATCTATGGATAGGTCTTCTAAAATTATATTGAGGTTTCTAATATCTTTTTTTTCTAAACTGAATAGTTTGCGCGAGAGACACTTCCAAAGTGGTATAATGTGTGTCCTCCCCCTGTAACTTCTAAAATAAGAGAATGATAAAACTAAAAAAAATATATGATGTACATTACCATGTAAACTTCCACCGAAAATTGGTTTGAACGAGATCTAGTTTGTCTGTCTATATCAGTAACCAATCTACAATGATCCCACACTGCGCACATTTTGCTTAGAAGCAGGGGTCTGCTAAGACTGAATGTTCATAGATACATATAAGTTTGTACGGAACCCCCGGTGCGCGAGTCCGACTCGCACTTGGCCGGTTTTTTCAAGTAATTGCAATGAAACAAGTGTTTGTAAAAGAAAATACAATGATTTTGAAAAAGAAAAAACGAATGAATGAATTGAATGTACCGTTTCTTCCGAAGAAAGTGACTATGGGTTATTACAATTAGATACAAAAGAAGATGTAAGAAAATTAACTGAAAATAGTGACGCTCTAAGTATTACATTTTCACTCGATATACATATATCAGTGGCAGAAAATTCAACCTATATCAAAGTGTTCAGGTAGACAGAAAATTGATACTGGACATAATGTTAGACAACAAAAGTTTGTATTGCCTAAATATGAATGGGCTGACTTACTACGCGAGAAAATTTGGACATCATCAAGATCTCCGTGCAGTTGGTCGTTCAAAACACATTTCATTAAAGACGGCGATATAATTACTTGTATTGGGGAGTGTAAACAATGCCACGCAGGAATTAAAATATTCATTAAATGGCCTACTGATAATATAGCCTCTTGTACTGGCATAATAACAGGATTTGATAAAGACTTTCATCATATTACACGAAAAAAAATGAAAATATCATCCACTAATTTGCATATTACGATACACGATAGGTATAAAACCTGTGCGAATTAATAAACTAAGTATTTACTTTAGAAACAAAACGATCTACACACATATTTACAAATAGGTGTGTTATTATTAAAATGTTCTATTTTTATAAGTAATGAAAATTTGCAGAAAACCCTAACTAAGTCGTATTTTTTCTAAGCCGCGTTTCCCGCCTCCCGCCTTATTGAGTTTTTTTTTAATTCGCGTACAGCCACTGAGGCAATAACCTTTCCTGAACTGACTATCGGCACAAAAATAAATAATAATAATGCATGTGCTAAGACTAGTAGTTAATAATAAAACAATATAAGTAATAACAATAGTTAACATTTCTATTAATAAATAGAAATGTATTGAAACTAACAATACACATTACACGATCAAATTCACAAGTTGAAAATGTAGGGAGCGGTACGCTTACCCATATATTTTAAGTAGAAAAATTATAAATATATATTACTTAAACGCCATAAAATTAGATTGCTTAAATTTTAATAGCATTTATAAGTACATATTTCATACATTTTTCTAAAGTAATAACATTAGTCAATAATCGATAGTTCATAGTAAAACGGCACATATCGACTCTTTTTATTTAGAAAAAAGTTGAATGTGTCTAATTCACAGATTACAAATAATATTGCTGTAGTTTTAACTGCATATTAAAGTACAAATTTAGTACATTTTTTTGGAGTAATAACATTAGTCAATAGTCTAACAGTTCATGGTGAATTGACATACACCCGCCATCCTGACTGTCAGAATGGCGGGTGTACCTCCACATTGTAATAACTTTTTTGTGGAGAGGTACAATTTTTTTTAAAGTAGGTACTAAATAGTACATTTTGAGTACATTTTTTTAGTATATTAATTTTATATATTTGTGAAGGTACACCCGCCATTCTGACTCTCACAAGTATTTTTGTCTCGGACGTTTTATTTTTTTCTGGGTACAATTTATTTTAATCATTTATTTATTATACCTATACTCAAACCCGAGGTAGCCTAGTGGTTCGACCTATGGCGTCTCAACCAGAGGTTCGTTGGTTTCGAATCCAAGCTCGCACTTTCGAGTTCGCTTCACGTTCACTTATGCATGAGTGAACGTAACCACCATCTGTTGTTTTTTTTTATGTTGCTCAAGAAAATGTTTCGAGCAAATTTTTGTTGATTTTGTAGGTAGCCAGACGGTTTCCCGTCTTAGTAATCTGATTTTTTCTATCCAGATCCGACGGCGCACTTCATCTTTCGGTACCCTACAAAGTAAACATGCAACATAAATTTAATAGCACAGGTTAAATAGAGATTCCATACAATATGCGAAATTCCCCCTTAAGGTTGGGAAAACCAAACTATGATTATACTGGCCACACTGAACTTACAGTTCGATATTAGATATTTTTATTAGTTTTTGGTCACATACAGAATAATATGAGTAACTGAAAACTGAACTTACGCATGAAAAGTAATGCCACTTGCTTTATTGTGTGTGTTGATAGCGGAATCGCAAGATTTTACCGTGTATTTCCCTATTTTTCTCCCGGTATCTAACGGTCGGTGTCACAACGACGACTGATTAGCTGTCAGTTGAGTTCGAGACTGCAGTCTACATCTGAGGTTCCTCATGTTTGCGATCTGTCTACAAATCTAGTTTGTATTACATCAATGCCTGTCCCGAAGCAATGTGCAGCGTCCTTTCGACACGTCCCCATATACCTAGTCCGATCCGTACTATGCCGCTTTTGAGCGATAAGACCGCCTATTGTCTGCCTGATTTTTTTATTGTTATTAATATATTTTTTTTCTGTATTTTTTGGTGATCAATAAAGAATATTTGTATTGTATTGTATTGTATGCCTAGTTAGTTCAATAGAAATGGGTAATCATGTAAACAACCATGGATGACTGACAAATGACAATTGACAACATTTCATATTTCTTAATAGCCTATAATTTGATTTGTTCTGTGTATTCTGTTTGGAAAGAGAAAGACGCTGATAGTTTTAAATTTTCACTAGGATTATTAATTAATTTGTTACAATTTTTTAAAGATGTGCTTATTCTGAAAGAGCGCAACGATAGAATAGATCCATTACTTTTGTCTAGTCTCTATTAACCTTTTCAACGCTCTGTTAAATACAACAGCTCTCACTCATACGCCGAGACATCGGAATGTCAAACGCGAAGTTGAACCCTATAGACGCGTAGCGCTACGCTTTTTTGAGGGTCTAAGTTTCAAAATACTAAAGTTCCTTATTTCTTGCCTGTGGGTACAGTCGTACCTATAAAGCTTATTATTGCGTTTTGTGTCACATCTGTCATTTGCATTTTCAGAAATTCGAAGATTTGTGGTTGATTATTTTTATACAAATTAAAATTGGCAAAATTAATTAATTTATTTATTTAATAAAATTACAATTATAGACTTACAGTTAGATAACCAAAACATCTATAATGTTACACACTAACTGCTAAAAGAAAATATTACAATAACAGCAAATTTTACAAAATAATAGGCTCAACCTGTCTGCAAACACGTCTGCATCTTGGGATTGGACCAACTGATTTAGCAGCGCCTGCGCACGCACCCCGGGCGCGTTGCGGGCGCGCTGCGTCTGCAGCCCCGGCGCCGCGAACAGCCGGCGGGGCCGACGCCGCGCGTGCGAACACTGCTCGGGGAACGACAAACCGATGCGTTCTAGAGCGGAGGGATTTTTAAAGTTTTAAATAATAATGATATCGTATCTAGGATAGTCTGCGGAGTGTGGAAACCCAGTTTGTGTCATTTTGGTGCAGTGCATACTGACATAGGGTCAGTACGTAAAAAAAGTTATAAAAAAAAAATTCAAATTGATTACATGACTGTTTCCTAGTTCAGATCACTTACACATGCCTAGTAAATAAATTTGTGCCAATTTAGAGCACGGTATTTAAATATTTTTAGTAATTTTGCTATTCCGAGCTACAAACGTTTAAAAAGAATATTACAATTATTAGAGTTCACATATTCAATATCATGAGTGCATGTAAAATCGATATTGTAAGTTTGTGTCATTTTCACCAACGATATTTAAATGAATAAAACACAAAACAATGTTTGCGGTCGAAGCGGGCGACGCGGGCAGGCGACGGCGGGCGGGGGCATGCGCACGGTCACTCGTTTCATTCGGTGCTATTACTTCTACCTATCCGAAGTGATCACAAATATATTGGTACAGTCAGCATCAGATATATCTACGCGCCCCAGGTATTCATGTACACGTGTACATTCCAACCGTCACAAATTCATTACATGTGGACGCTTAGTGCGTCACAATTCTCTTGACGGTCCAGTTTTCATTAATACTTACACCACTTGAAAGTCATACAGATAATAACAACTAGAAAATCAGTGGTAACTAAGAACTGACAGTTGGCAATAAGATCATTTTAAGTATACGCACTACCCAGCATGGACTTAATACCTAACCTGGACTGAGTACTAACTTTTATTAGTCAATCAAAAGTGACCCATATTACCAAGCCATACAGTTTAATAATGGCAACTAGAGACAGCGGTCCGAGAGATTACATACAAACTAGCGAAACTAGAGAATTGTGTCCCACTCGCACCAGTACTTGATCACCCTAATTAGAACGAGATGCAACTCACTGGTTTTTTTTTTCGGTCTCACTTTTTTGTCGCAGTACTCAGTCCTGGTTAGGTATTAAGTCCATGGCACTACCTAATAACAAACACGTGAACAGCCAGGATGCCACTTGTTGCTAAGCAGTTATTATTTCAATGGTAACTAAGCATCAATTTTGACGAAATATAATTTTGTACAAATTGGAAATCATATATTATATTTCGATAATTTCGATATAGACCGGGAGATGGTGACACAAAATATTAGGTCATTTGTACAGATATGGCGGTTCTGTAATGACAAAAAGGAAAATCCGGCGGTCCAATCGCGTGGGCATTAATCGAACGTGTCGGATAAATAACGAGTGTCGAAAGATTTGTTCCACAAAAATTCTTGTATTTTCCGAAAGTTGATAAAAAAAGCAGAAGGCGGTAGCGTAATGCCATACTTCTCCGGTGTGATTTACAGCCTGCCATACCGACGCGAAAACATTAATTAAAAAAAAAAAAAAAACAATTCAACCATTTGTACCAAGCTAATTTTTGCACAGCTAATCATCGTCGAGTAGCCATTCGCGAAAATCACCATAACTTTTCTGACTGTTCCAAATGGCCGCCACCATACCGCCGCAAAGGAGTAATTTTTTTTTGAAAAACGTTTTGTACCGTTATTGCATTTGGATTTTTGGAAAGTATTTGATAAAATGTGACCGTTATTATATTTGCCACACTTCTAGTACGGGGAAAAAGTGCTGCTATACTTGAAAAACCTATTTATTCGACGAGTTTTAAAGATACGACTGTAAAATACGTAAAATCATATTTTACATCATGGCATCGTTGTATTCTGTTCGTTTGGCTGCAATTCTACCTAAAAAAAATATTCCAGATTGTAACCATGAGGCGGATGACCAAGATAAGCCAAGATATTAAAAAAAATATTTTTTTTTTACTAATTGCACCGGTATGGCAATTGGATTTTTGGAAGCTATACGATACAATGTGACCATTATCATATTTGCTATAATTCTATCAGGGGGAAAAGGTGGCGCCATACTTGAAAAAAATAACATAAAACTACATTTATTGCTATGCAGTTGTGGGTCACCTGCTACCGCCGCCACCTAGACGTTTGAAATTTTGTATTTATTTTTGTCAAACCTCATACTTACAGAAAAAATTAGTGCCGTACGAGTACAAATCGTTCGAAATACCTACGAATAAAAACTTAGAATTATGAAAAAAAAAATTGTACACATTCGCCACCTCCCACAGGTATGGCATTATCATTATCAGACTTATATTTTATAATCATACAGAGAACTGTTGAAAAAAGTTTTAGGGTGGTACAAATCGTTTTGCAAAACAGAAAAAATTACTCCCTTATGGCGGCCATTGGAAACCGTCGGAAAAGTATGGCGAGGTGATTTTCGTGAATGGCTACTCGACGATGATTAGCTGTGCAAAAATTAGCTTGGTACAAATGGTTGAATTGTTTTTTTTTTTTAATTAATGTTTTCGCGTCGGTCGCGTTTTTATCCTAGATAAGTTTATTAATCTAATCTTCATAAACCAATCGTCAATATTTATTGTATATTTCAGTAATCAGGGCGTCAAATTACTAAAAATTTGGCTATAAATCTTCACATTCCAACAACAACAACATTTAACAACACATGAACAACACTATCCTAAAACATTAAAACAATAAACAAGTGCCTTAGATTATTTAAACACTAGATCTTTGATCAATTATAACTGAAGATACACATTGCCGAACAAAATCCCCTTCAAAGAATGTCCGAACTTTTTTATTTGTTTGCGTAACAATTAAAATCATCACCTACACAGAAATTTGAACCTAGTCTTTACTTCATTACAGTCGAATTTCGGTTGACACTTGACAGCTAAACATGACAATTTCACGCAACGCACTGAGAAATAAAAAAACTAAAAAACACGCTTTAAAAAAATAAAAAAATAAAAAATAAAAAAAAATGTAATAAATTTCAATTTACTTTTCTTATAGTGCAGTACAAATCTTAATAAGCAATTATTATATTGTTATATCCAGATTAAAATTTGTAAACAATTCTAAATATTGATAAAATAAATAATAATAGTTTAAAATATTTTATTGTAAAAAAAGCGTGGGGTGCATGGTGTCAATTGTCAAGGATTATCATTTTGATAACATCTTAAAAAGCACCCCACGCTTTTTTTACAATAAAATATTTTAAACTATTATTATTTATTTTATCAATATTTAGAATTGTTTACATATTTTGATCTGGATATAACAATATAATAATTGCTTATTAAGATTTGTACTGGACTATAACCACTTGACAGTCCGACGATACCATGGTATCCAAAACCAATATGCGTCAACCCGTCCGCGGATACCTTAGTATCGTAAAAGGTGGAGGAATGAATAGTTGATTTCAATGCCATCTAGTTAAAATACCCGGCATTATTTACAAAATGTATTGATGCACAAACGTAGCCTGACTAAATTATTAGCCCTAAAAAATATAGATGGCAGTAGTGGCGGACTACTTGACGGTAAAAAAAAAAACATTTCGCAGTGACCTGTGAATTCTGCGCTTGATTGTCAGTGTTTGTGGATAACGTGCCGTTATGTCTTAAGTATTTAACATTTATTACATAGTTTTGAGGGTTATTGTACATAAAAATAACCAGAAATGTTTATTTTCTATGATTCCGTCTTAAATCTACTGAATGTGAGTGTAAATACAGTTCAATTTCAATTTAAAACATCGAGGTTTTTTTTGAGCTGGGAATGTGAAGATTTATAGCCAAATTTTTAGTAATTTGACGCCCTGATTACTGAAATATACAATAAATATTGACGATTGGTTTATGAAGATTAGATTAATAAACTTTTATTTGGGAAATATGTCACACTCGCCAAGGATTCATCAAAACATTTACGGTGCTCCTCAGGTTTTATGCTGTGGATGGTTGAGTATCCATGGACATTTGAAAATATATCTGAAATAAGGGTTTGTACAAACTATTTCTCGTGTGACTTGATTATTCGGTGTTTGGCATTATTGTTTCTGTTTGTATGTATTTTTTAAGTTTTTGCTATAGGTGCTATTGTTTTTATGAATGGTTTAATTATTAAATTAATAAAAATAATATTAAAAATATCCCGCTAAAAACAGGCGAAATGCATCAGCTACTGATTTCATGTAATGTAAATTATTTCTTTAAACAAAAAAATAAAAAACAAAGAAGAAATTAAACTTAGTTTTTTGACGAAATTTACTTTCTCGTGACAATGGATACCATAGTATGCACGAACTGTAAAGTTAGTATCGGTTGCAAGCAGCCTTACGCGGGCGGCCATCTTGCTACAAAATCAGTTTCGCAAAATGATAAATGTTGCGAGGAGTAGGCAACTTGATTAATTTATTTTGCTAACTCACTGGGAACAGTATGTTTAGATTGTAGTATCATTTTAAAGGTGAAAAACTGTAGTTTTTTTATAATCAATAAAAAAAGGGGGTCATCGCTCAATATTTCGAGTTATTAGTCGTCAAACAAGAAACTTACAGCCAAGTTTACCGATTTTACAACTTTGACCTTGATTTATGCAAAAAAAATATATGTGTGCTATTGTTTTATACATAGTATTCGAAAGAATAAACATTAATTTACGTCTCAGTATTTTTTTCTTTATTTAAAACCTTGTAGTTCGGAAGATACAGACGTTTTTGTTAGAAAGTAGTGAACGCGTGGCGCGGTGCGTCCGTCGATAAAAAACCCGGACGGTTTGAGGCATATTGGTCGCGCGGCCCGGACTGTCAAGTGGCTATGAAAAGTGAATTGAAATTTATTACATTCTTTTTTATTTATTTTTTTATTTTTTTAAAGCGTGTTTTTTAGTTTTTTTAAACTATTATTTATTTTCTATTTTTTAGTTGCATTTTTTTCACAGTGAGAGTTTCCATGTGCTAAAAAGAGACACAAAACGGTTTTTTGCTCGTCTTAAATAGAATCAGACTATCTTATACTTGGTCTTGGTGCGCGCGCACTGCTCTACACTACTAAACGTAAACCTCTTTCTTTCTAACTTTACCCCCCTCACCTACAACCCCCCAACCTCCTAAACCCAACCCCCCAACATCCCCCAACCCATTTCTCCAACCCCCCAAATCCCTAACCCCAACCCCCACACCCTTACCCCGAACCCTCTAAACCCCCCTTACCCCCCTCCTCCTCCTCCTCCTCCTAGTTTGAGAATATGAGAAAAAATAAAAAAAAACGCTTTTCTCCACTTTCTTGTATAGATACTGTTTTGTATTTTATTTATTTCATTTTATTTTAAATGTAACCGTGTTTCATTATTAATTTTAGAAATAAATTCTTTCTATTTGTATTGTAGTTATGAAGGGGTCAAAAGTGGCTCCAAATGGTTCGTGTAATATTACACACGGCGCTGCTTTGCCAGTTTCATTTCCTTGAACTTAGCTTGTCACACTACCGCGTGCTTAGATTTCCCCGCGGCTGCTCAAATTTCGATTTTGTCACAGAAAAAATATATATAATCAGTTTTTTAGTTTTTAACCGACTTCAAAAAAAAAGAGGAGGTTCTCAATTCGTCTGTATATATTTTTTTATTTATTCATACTTTATTTTATTACCATTTACAGTCACTTTGACTCGTGTCGATCGGCCTCTAATAATTTTTCCCCACATTTTGAGGAATGACAATCACAATCTTGTGATTTTATTTTGCTCAATATACAAAATTTACACACCCAATATCATATTTTCTCAAGTTTTTCGCGATTCCCAAGGTCAAAGAATCGAATTGCTTTAAAATTCCAGAGAAATAATGCGTTGTTTGGGAGAAACGTGTCAAAATGGTGTTGTAGAGCGCCATCCCGCTCTGTCTCGTTTTTTTTTATCCCGTTCTGGCCGTTCACTTTTATATTATAGATGACTAGCTTTTGCCCGCGGCTTTGCTCGCATGTACCATGAGTATTCCAAAGAACCAAGATATCAAGCAAGCAAGTATACAGGCAAGCAAGCAAGCATGCAAGCAAGATGCAAGCAAGCATGCATGCACGCAAGCAAGCAAGCGTGCAAGAAAGCGTGCAAGTAAGCGTGCAAGCAAGCGTGCAAGCAAGCCCGACTAAACTTCAGGTAGATACGGCCCTTTACATTATTTCTTTATACAAATGTTTTTCACTAATTCGGAAGCGGGCACTAAAATAACCAGGCTTGTTAATAATATAAAACCTAATATTACTTACCCCTGTCCTGCATTAGGTAATAATTCAATGTTTTCTTACCTTCTACGGAAACTTGAGTAACTGGAAGCGCTGTGTACCTACTTAGCATTGATATTATACATATTATAGTATCTTGTTAAGGTGTTGTGTGACCTAACCGTTAAGGAGTTATACCTTCCATCATCAGCTCATCTGAATAACCAGAAAGAATACAACTAAAGGTCTATACGTGCATATGATATTTAAAGAAACTTCCTATAACTCCTAACCATTAAGGAGTTTAACCTTCCATCATCAGCTCACCTGGAGAACCTAAAAGAATACAACTATCGGTCTATACGTACCTATAATATTTGAAAAAATATCCTCAACTCCTAACCGTTAAGGAATTTTACCTTCCATCATCAGCTCATCAACATGAGATGATGTCTACCAGACGCAAACACTTAAATAGCTTGAGAAAATATATGAAAAACGTAATCGTGCGTGCCTACAAAATTTGAGGGTTGCCCTCGATTTCCCTAAGATCCCGTCACCAGATCCTGATTTGGTGACAATGGACCATCTCAGGAGTATATTGTATTCTTTCGAATAATAAAATATTTTTTATAATCGGTCAACAATTGACCGAGCAATCGGTGAATATACCTACATAAAAAAATACATAAAGTGGAATGCATAACCTCATCCTTTTTTTGAAGTCGGTTAAAGAGTCCTTTGCGGCCTGCTTACAGTATAAACTTATGAATTTTGAAATTTTAGCTTTCAACAACCAGTAAAACGGTAAATCCCGTTTTTTTCCCGTTCCCGTAAGAATTTCGGGAAAATACTTTCTTAATGCTCCCCTACACTCCCCAAGGAACCCACTTGCCAAATTTCAGCTTTCTATGACCAGTAAAACGAAAAATCCCGTTTTTCCCGTTCCCGTGGGAATTTTGTAAAGTCCTCTCTCAATGCTCCCCTACACTCCCCAAGGAACCCACTTGCCAAATTTCAGCTTTCTATGACCAGTAAAACGAAAAATCCCGTTTTTCCCGTTCCCGTGGGAATTTTGTAAAGTCCTCTCTCAATGCTCCTCTACACTCCCCAAACAACCTACATGCCCAATTTCTGCTTTCTCCGACCAGTAAAATGAAAAATCCCGTTTTTTCCCGTTCCCGTGGGAATTTTGGAAAGTCCTATCTTAATCCTCCTCTACACTCCCCAAGCAACCTACATGCCGAATTTCAGCTTTCTACGACCATTAAAACGAAAAATCCCGTTTTTTCCCGTTCCCATGGGAATTTTGGAAAGTCCTATCTTAATCCTCCTCTACACTCCCCAAGCAACCTACATGCCGAATTTCAGCTTTCTACGACCAGTAAAACGAAAAATCTCGTTTTTTCCCGTTCCCGAGGGAATTTCCGAAAATCCTTAAAACTGTTTTTTGCTATTATAATTACCTACTTCTATGCTAAATTTGAACAGTCTAGTAATTATTGTTCATAGGATCCCGTTGAACTGAATATATAAATCCCGTTTTTTCCTTATCCCGTGGGAATTTTGAAAAATCCTGAAATTAATGTTTTAACCAATGTAATACCTACTTGTGTATCAAATTTGAAGAGTCTAGTTATTATAGTTACTGAGATAGGGTCACTATGAATTGAATATAATAAATCCCGTTTTTTCCCTTTCCCGTGGGAATTCCCAAAAATCCTTCCTTAGTGGACGCCTACATTCTATAAGGTATCTAAGTGCAAAATTTCAAGTCTCTAGGTCCAGTGGTTTGGGATGTGCGTTGATATATCAACAGTCATTTAGTTTATTTAGACATTTCAACCCCTTCGCACCCCATCCAGGGAGATGGTATTTTACGTCCGCCACGTCGGATTTTAAAACCGTTGTTGTTTTCATAACCAGCGACCCGATAAACCATAGAAACAACACCCATGTTGATTTTCAGACTTTGTTACCCCTTTCCCCCCTTTTAGGGGTTGAATTCTCAAAAAAACTGAAACACGTGTTTACTCATTTATCATTAGGAGTACTTCTGTGAAGTTTCGAATAAAATAGTCGAACTAATCTTGTTTCCCCATACAAACTTTGGACCCCCTTTTCACCCCCTTAGGGAGTGAATTTTGAAAAATCCTTTCTTAGTGCACCCCTAGACCTTATAAGGAACCTACATGCCAAATTTGGAATCTCTAGGCCCAGTGGTTTGGGCTGTGCGTTGATATGTCAGTCAGTCAGTCAGTCAGTCAGCCAGCCAGCCAGCCAGCCAGCCAGCCAGCCAGCCAGCCAGCCAGCCAGCCAGCCAGCCAGCCAGCCATCGATAGTCTTCTCACCGTATGTAGGTATGACCGTATTATTGGCGGCGTACAGTTGGAAAGGTAGAGGCGTTGCGGTGGAATTTTTCGTTCTTGGTATGACGGATATATTTGTTCCCGTGTCTACCAAGAACGATAATCTGGTTTTTCTGTCGTTTACGAAGAGGCGGTGTGATGAATCGGGAAAGCCAGTTTCCGCCGCAGACAGCGTTGTATTTTCCGACGGCGTGTGGATGGGTTTGACGCTGCACGGTGGTTCGCATTTCTTGGCGTCCATACCGTAGCGATGATGGTAGTAGCAGTACGGCATGGGTGCGCTTGGAAGCACAGAAATATATCGAGATAGAAGGAAAGAGTTTACGTACGCCGACTGGCCAAATGGAGTTTATAAGCCCCAATGCTCGCCGCGAACTTCAGTCTGCTCCCGACCGCGATCTGCGTGCGACGTCAGGTTTTAAAAATAAAATGACTCGTTGTTCAGTAATTAACTGTTCAAATACTACAGATAAAGTTGGAGCTGTTAGTCGAGGTATTTCCTTTCATTGGTAAATACTATTTGTCCTTAAATATCTGTTATTAATTAAAAAACGATTTATTTTATTATTTTCATCAGAACAGTAGCGGACGATAGTGTGTCCACGCTAGCTTTCCATTGCGGCTTTAATTTGACGAGCCAGACATGGCGTGCGTTCAAAACAAGCAATGTAAAAATAAGCTATTCAAACTATCGAGTCACGTCCAAGGTCAATTTATCATTTTTTCTGTCAAAAGTAAGAATAGTGATGTACAAGTACACTATCGCAGTTCTTACTCGATTAAAATCGATTTTGAAAGCAGAGGAAATGATAATTACGTTTTTATATTATTATGTAGCTATATAATGTACGTAGTGCAAAGCAAATATTATTAACAAACAGGTTATGGTTACTTCTATATTGCAATTTTATTTTAGTTTTCCGAATGATCCTCATATTAAAAATAAATGGATTGAAAACAACTGGTCGTAAAAAATGGTTTCCTACAAAAAACAGCAAGAATTGTTCTATACATTTCCACGAAGACACCTTTACTGGCCCATCAAAGTACCGACGAGTAATCAGTACAGCTTATCCGACTATTGATGTAGTGATGATGTCATATGATGAAAAGGTACACATTTACATAAAGCTAAATATTATTTTAAAAAATGTGCGTGTGTTTGTGTGTGTGTGTGTGTAGTACTTACACGATTATAGGTAGGTAGGTAATAACGAGCTATGGAGAGGACTGTGCTCAGAGTTTCTCTACGGGATTGAATTAGAAGCGAGGAGATCCGTAGAAGAACCGGGGTCACTGACGTAGCCAAATTCAAATTCAAATTAACTTTATTTGTAAGAATACAGTAAAAAATACATTGGTCATACATAATTATAAGTTTTGTCCTTGTATTCAGCTTGCAAGCAAGTGTACAAATATTTCATTAAAGAAGCTAAAGGTAATTTTATAATCTAATTAATAGTACATTGTTGTAGAGGCTGGAAAGTAAGCAATAGATGGACGAGTTTGTTTGAGGGCCGACGCGTAGCGGAGGCCCTCGAAAGTACGAGTCCATCTATTGCACTTTTGGCCGAGACTAAACATGAGTTTGTTTGAGGGCCGACGCGTAGCGGAGGCCCTCGAAAGTACGAGTCCATCTATTGCACTTTTGGCCGAGACTAAACATTGTGCTTTTCACGACTAATGCGAGGAAATAATAAACGTTTCTTATAATAAAGATAAATATTTAATTAAAGTTTATGTTAATGTTTGCATGGGGGCAATTGTTAAAACTCATTGTGATGTTTTTCCCTGGAAAGCTGATTTTAGTGTTCTGCGTCATTACAGTCGGTCGGGAACTTAATCAAACATAGTTAGAGTTAATGTGAGCGGCCGTTGCGGCCGCCACGGCCGCTCACATAACTCGAACTATGTTTGATTTAGTCGCCGTCACGACGCGACGCCGGTCGCCTTACCGGCCTAGTGGCCAGTATCAAAAACCACATAATTAAAAAATAAAAACCTTAACCTTGCAGCGCTTAAAAAGTTTAATGCTGTGGCGTTTTTCATACTTAAAAAAATTAAAGCATTTTGTGCATATTATGCGTTTAAGGAAAAAAAACACCTCATTAAAGTCATGAATGACGCATTCTCATTGGTCAATTGAATTTCACATGCAGCAGACGATTACTTTTGATTGGTCGTTTCAGCACGCCGGGAATGAAATTCAGAAATTATCTTTGAAAAAGTCGTATCGTATTATGAAATACATATACTGATACGACCTGTTTTCGATTAGTGTAACATTGTTGTCGTGTTTGCGCGCCATAAATGAATCAGCTGTTAAATGTACATATATAGGCAGTTTTGTGTACTGGATTTAGGTTATCTATGGCCACATTTTCGAGCAGTGTCGTGATAAATAAATAATAATAATAATAAATGTCCAAAAAAAAAATAATGTCAACAATATTGTCTATAATT
Source organism: Archips xylosteana (assembly GCA_947563465.1). Lineage (NCBI taxonomy): Eukaryota > Metazoa > Arthropoda > Insecta > Lepidoptera > Tortricidae > Archips > Archips xylosteana. The sequence continues at coordinate 20,634,799 of OX387343.1, forward strand.
TAAGTAGTCCTTGACACTATAAAAACACTTTGTCAGTAACCATTTCGTCAAATTGCGTTTGAACATTTCTCCCGACAACACCTTTAATTCATCTGGTAAATTATTAAAAACTATTATGCACATGTTGAAAGCGTTTCTTTTATAAATATCTTTGCCAAACGGATTAGCTCGTTGAAATGGCAATGGGCAGGCCATATAGCATGCAGAACATATGGTCGTTAGAGCCCAAAAGTTCTCGAATGGAGACCACAGACTGGCTAGCACAGCGTGGGACGTCCACCAACGAGATGGACGGACGATTTGGTGAAGGCCGCAGGTTCAGGGTGGATGCAAGTCGCTTTCAACCGTAATGATTGGGCGTCAATGAGGGAGGTCTATGTCCAGTAGGGCATCGAAACTCGGTTCAATTTTGAAAACCCGGGTTTTCGGGTCTAAGAGTAATCAAAACCCGGGTAGACCAGTTTTTTCGAGCTTTTCGATCTTTTTGTTATAATTTTTAAAAATACAAGAAACTGTGTTCTTATATCGATTTTCTACAATAAGTACAAAATGTAAAGGATGAGGAAGGTTTAAAATAAATGAGACAGTAGTACTTTCCAAATTAAAAACAGTTCTAATATTTTAAAAGTCGTATAGATTTTTTTAGTCTGAATATCGATTTTAAGCTTGAACGTGTCCGTTTGATGAAATCCAGGCTCCGACCATCCCTGCTCCAAACTATAATCGGATCTGAAAAGTTCCAGTCTAATCTGGAGAACCGATGCGCTGCTTTGGAAACCACAAATAGCGATGACATTGACCGGGCCCTCGAGAATGTAGTTGGAATCCTCAGGGAGGAAGGTGTGAGATTTTGCGAATTGCGGCGTAAAGGCAGGAAGTCGAAGCTTTCGGAAGAAACACTAAGGCTCATGGAGGAACGACGTGAACACCCACCAGTTACTTCGTCAGAACGACATGCTCTAAACAGGAGAATTGGCAAACTTGTAAGATACGATCTCCGATGCTCCAACACCCGTTCAATAGAACGAGCGATCGAGCAAAATCGGGGATTAAAGGTTTTTGTCAAATCTCTTGGAAGAAGTCATCTGACGAAGCTGACCTCTACGGATGGAGTAGTTGTTTCTTCCAGGTCTGGGATTCTTTCGGAAATTGAAAACTTCTACAGCCAGTTATACACTACGCATGCATCTCAACCTGATCCCGAAAATGAGGAGTCCAGAGCTGCATTAACACGCCACTTTACGGAAGACTTGCCAGAAATCAGCCTGGACGAAATCGCGATGGCTCTCAAACAGCTTAAAAATGGAAAAGCCCCTGGAGAAGACGGTATTACGACTGAGCTCCTGAAATCTGGTGGTAAACCTATAATGAAGGAGCTCCAGAATATTTTTAATACTGTTCTTTTTGATGGAAGAACTCCAGAGGCGTGGAGTAAGAGTGTTGTCGTGTTGTTTTTCAAAAAGGGTGATAAAACTCTTTTGAAGAACCACCGACCCATTTCACTCTAAAGCCACGTCTAGCTGTTTTCGAGAGTCATCACGAACCGTCTTGCGCGAAGGCTCGACGAGTTCCAGCCCCCCGAACAGGCCGGGTTTCGATCGGGATACGGCACCATAGACCACATCCATACAGTGCGGCAGATTATACAGAAGACCGAAGAGTATAATCGGCTGCTTGTGCTTAGCGTTTGTGGACTATGAAAAGGCCTTTGACTCGATCGAGATCTGGTCTGTTCTGGAATCTTTGCAGCGATGCCAAGTCGATTGGCGATACATCCAAGTGTTGAGAGGTCTGTACAACGCCGCTACTATGGCCGTCCAAGTCCAGAATCGGCAGACTGAACCTATCCCCTTGCATCGTGGTGTGAGACAAGGGGACGTTATATCCCCCAAATTGTTCACAAATGCATTGGAGGATGTGTTCAAGACGCTGGACTGGAAGGGGCGTGGCATTAACATAAATGGCGAGTACCTCTCACACTTGCGATTTGCAGATGATATCGCCATCGTGGCGGAAACGCTGCAAGAAACATATGTTGAATGGCCTAGCTGATTCTTCTCAACGCGTTGGCCTTCGGATGAACCTGGATAAAACCAAGGTTATGTTCAATGAACATGTAAGTCCGGAACCAATTGCAGTTCAAGGCAATATTCTCGAGGTTGTTAAAGAGTATGTTTACCTCGGGCAAACTATGCAATTGGGTAAAAACAACTTCGAGAAAGAGGCCAACAGAAGAATACAGCTGGGATGGGCAGCGTATGGGAAACTGCGTCAAGTCTTCACGTCGCCAATTCCACAGAGTCTAAAGACGAAAGTCTTCAATCAGTGCGTCCTACCCGTCATCACATACGGTGCCGAAACGTGGACACTCACTGTAGGGCTGGTCCACAAATTTAAAGTTGCTCAACGTGCTATGGAAAGGGCTATGCTCGGAGTTTCTCTGAAAGATCGAATTCGTAACGAAGTGATCCGACAGAGAACCAAACTTATCGACATAGCCCACCGCATTAGCACGCTGAAGTGGCAATGGGCAGGCCATATAACCCGAAGAACCGATAACCGCTGGGGTAGACGAGTTCTTGAGTGGAGACCACGGATCGGCAAACGTAGCGTGGGACGACCTCAGACTCGGTGGAGCGATGATCTTCGCAAGGCGGCTGGCAAGAGCTGGATGAGAGTGGCCGAGGATCGTGCTCAATGGCGTGCCATGGGAGAGGCCTATGTCCAGCAGTGGACGAACGTAGGCTGATGATGATGATGATGATGATGATAGATTTTTTTTAGTATCACAATAATCACCAATTACTGTAAACATTAATAAAACTCTTCTTTATAATAACTAATATCCGTTTTGGATAATAATAATATATCGTACGTAACGAAACAAAAAAATGACAGAAATCTGAACTGAATTATTAGTTTTTCTTTTTACTTAAGTAATATGAACGTAAAAAAATTAGGGCATCCAAAGTTTTGTCACTCAAAGACGAGCGCAATCTATTGCCGACAATTCCAGCCGAAGAAAATATACGCTCCGGCTCGACACTAGCAGGTGGAATGGTTTTTAAATGTTCATATACCAGCGATAGGTAACGCCCTCGCTGCCGCACTGTCGCGTACCGCCACATTTCTACCCTCACAGTGAATAACAAAATTAATTGAGAGATACTCACCTAGAAAGAGCGTCACCGAACACTACAAACAACACTCCTCACGTTTACTCACACCGCCCGCGCCGCCGCATCGAATACGTTTACTTGTGACAGTCTAGGAACCTAGTAGGAACGTAGTAACTAAGCTTCTTTTTACGTAATAATTTATCAGAGCGTGTTATTATTCCATTTATTATTGCATTCGAAGTGGTTTATACTTAATAAATAACAAAAAGAAAAGTATTAAAAGTACCCGAAAAACCCGAGTTTTAAAAATCAAACCCGAGTTTTTTTGTAATCCTCGGAACCGGGAAAACCCGGTTTTTTCCGGACCGGGTAAACCCGGGCTCGATGCCCTAATGTCCAGCAGTGGACGTCCTACGGCTGAAATGATGATGATGATGATGAATAACTGCAGCGGCTATAGTAGGTACTGACAAATGTAAAGCAATTTATTGGTTAGGTAGGTACCTACCTACATTTATATTTTTCGATTTGAAATTCTGACCTTTCTCATTTCCTCTGTCGAAAATAATTATCATTTCCTCTGTGTATAAGAATCGGTTCCCTAATCGATCTGTGAATCGATGCTTTTGAATTGATTTCGCGCGGCTTATGTTTCCCATCACTAAATTACATTCGTGACGTCAAAGTACCTACGCAAGATGTTACAGGCTCGGTCTCGCTACAAATTGCCGAGCATTTTCCTTCTATCTCGATATATTTCTGTGCTTGGAAGGCTTCTTGTTATGCGACGCACTGCGTGGGGGAGATTGGAAGTGACGGCGAGGGCGACTGCGCTGTTTGTCTTGCGGTCGTGATCGCAGCTCGGCAACTTCTTGGGACAATCTTCGAATTTCACTGACGAGCATCTGAGTATCGATGGCTGGAGAGTGCATTTTCTGTGATTGGATTCTTCACAGGTTGCTGTTGTTCATGGGGTCACCACTTTAGGGATGTTTGGTTGTGATAAATTAAACTCCCTAATAGATTTGTAGAATATGTGAAAAAGAATAGGTGAAGAATATTTATTAAATAATATTTACAAGTGTATATAAAATATGTACAGGGCGCAAATAGTGCTAGGTCCGCGGATCACGCAAGAGGGCGTGGATCGTTGCGCTCTCGCTCTGAAGTGAGCGAGACGGTTGCGGACTACAGAACGCTCGGAACTTTCGCGCTCGCGTCTGTATAAAATGAGGCGCGGCAAAGCTTGCGATCTTTTTCATCGCGCGGCCGTCGAGGAAGGAACATGTCGTCGTAGCTCCGTACTTCGCTCCGATGCAGCGTGTCTCCGCTGCACTCCGCGATCTGAAGCACGACGACGAAGATTGAAGATTCCTCGAGGCTTGAAGGACGGAAAATGCTGCGATCGACGAAGAAACAAAACTGTTCTTTTGAGAACATTCGACCTTATGGTCGCGTCTCTTTATGCAACGTCAACTTATCCTTTAACTGACGTCAATCACCTACACATTCAACGTAGAGGGTTTCCTGGACTTTTTTTTCCATGTAGTTACATTAATAATGCAGAGTTAATTTAATGGAACTAAATGGAAAGGGTCTATATTGGAATCCATAATATCTTTTGTCCTAATAACAAAATCCATAATAACTTTGGTCATAATGATCTTTTGCTATAATAACGTATGCCCTAATGTAATTGCCATAATATTGTTTGTCCAAATATTGAATAACCTAATGCTTATTTGCACTATTTCCTTAAGTATTAATAATCATATGTCCTAATAGTCACATGTCCTAATATTGGTTGACATAATCACTTTTGTACTAACATTGTTTGTCATAATATAAAATATGCATATTTGTCATCATAATTTTATACTCCTCATCATCATCTCAGCCTATTTACGTCCCACTGCAGGGCACAGGCCTCCTCTCAGAATGAGAGGATTTGGACCGTATTTAAGGAAATTAACAATAATTAAATTATAGTTCAAATATTATTTATTTTATTAGCAGTACGGCTGCTCACCGAATCTAAGATTATTTAAAAGCGAAAAAGTTTTTCGGGTGCGCCGGTGGGATTCGAACCCACGTCTCCTGGGTATGCGCCCCAACGGGTGTTCTACCAATTGAACCACGTTCATCCAACCGACTCCCCCGAAATTCTTAATCGCTTACATACGCCAACAGTGGCGTGTGGTAACATCCATCGCAACTATTAGAAGCTACGACTCCTACGTTCCAAATTACATTGGAAATGCGTAAGAAATGATGTACCACATCTATTTATTCAAATATTATTTATTTTATTAGCAGTACGGCTGCTCACCCTAGCCCATAATCCCTTAACGGGAATAGGTCAACTTACCAATAACCCTGTATAATACCCACCTCCAAGTTTCAGTAAATAAGATAATTAAAGTGAAACTCATGCATAATAAGATTGTTTTATTACGTTCATTATTCAACATGATAATGAAAAAGAATCGTATTATTTGTCTTCATCTTTTTCCTTAGCTTCTTTTGATTTGGGCTTGAGACTCCGTTCCCTATCACGTGAACGATCCCTGTCACGCTCCCGCTCACGAGATCGCTCTCGCTCCCGCTCACGCTCTCGGGAGCGCTCGCGCAGGCGCGGTGAACGCGACCGCGACTTGTGTCGACGCGAGCGCGAACGGGACCTCTCGCGTCGGTACGACCTGCAACATATAAAATATATTTACAAACTATATTAAATATTAAGAGGGGTCCTGAATAACCAATATAAAATTATCTCACACTGCGTACATTTTACTTAAAAGCAGGGTTCTGCTAACACTGGATTATTATAGTTACGGCTGTTTACGGCGTATATTTTTATATTTTGAAATTACCCAAAAATTTGTACGGAACCCTCGGTGCGCAAGTCCAACTCGCACTTGGCCGGTTTTTTTCTTTAATTATAAAATTGTAATTTAAACAAGGTGTCAAGTAAGTAGTACGACAAAGTTAAATGGGAGATACGAGTACATAGGTGGGCTGCCTGGGCTGGTCATGTACCAACTATAAAAATGACCTTAATAAGATTCGATTTTTCTGTTTTTGAGTTGGGATATACGGAATTAATTATTTTTTGCATTTGTTGTTATTGAAAAATAATCTTGAATAGTTGTATTATCAAATCTAATCCATCTAATACCTTTTAACAAGCAATTCTTGTATATATATATAATTCTTGTAATAATAAAAAATTTTTTTTTTTAGCCCATTATAAGGGACACCCTAGTGGACATTTCTCATGACACTGCTATTTATATGGAATGCACTTTTTTGAAATTCTTAAATTTAAGTTAAAAATTTAAAAACACGTGAATGCATTGGCCAATGCAAGCAATCCTAAGGTTTAAAGTTTCTAAATATGAGGCCGTCTTTTGAGCACCTAGCTTATTTCAGAAAATACTTACTCTAGTACATTCACTGCTATTATTTTGCACACAACTGTATATATACAGTATTTTACATATTTAGAAACTTTAAACCTTAGGATTGCTTGCATTGGCCAATGCATTCACGTGTTTTTAAATTTTTAACTTAAATTTAAGAATTTCAAAAAAGTGCATTCCATATAAATAGCAGTGTCATGAGAAATGTCCCACTAGGGTGTCCCTTATATGGGCAAAAAAAATTATTTTATTATTTTGTAACGCCCCCCAAATATTTTCGTAATCTTAAAATAAACTTACTTGTGAAATTTCAGCACTCTATGATGATGGGAAGCCGTGCCGACTCGGCTTCAAAGTTTTATATATACAGGGTTATTGGTAAGTCGACCTATTCCAGTTAAGGGGTTATGGGGGAGGTCATTTGCAATCATTTTTGTCCCATAATGCCCTATGCAAAAATGAACCATTTCTGAGATAATTTAAATTTAAGTTTTTTGCAAAAAAGTCGGAAACGCATCTTCAAAAATTTATTTAAAAAAAAGTTGGCCATTTAAGTCAACTTTTTTTATTTTGTTATGTACAAGATAAAATAGCTGTTAAAATGCAATATTTAAAAAAAAATTATCTGGACACGTTTAAGAACGCCAGACCAAAAAGTAAAAAAATATGTTTTTTTTAAAAGGTTGTTCAAAATGAATGGCACAATAACAGATAATTTTACTATGACATTTGGCGTGCAGATTGTACGAAAAACATGCACGTATTTCTAGCTTTCTACCAAGCTACTAATACTATCATTTTTGTAAATGGTTGCCAGAAAAAAAATAATCACAAAGGACGTAGGAAGAAAATCACGTCCGAACATTTCTCAAAACCACCTCATCAATCAAAAATTTATTTAAAAAAAGTTGGCCATTTTAGTAATCAATTTTTGATTGATAAGTATAAAAACAGGGACTAAGTATAAAATTAACATAACTAAAACTAACTTAAAATAGCTAAACAGAAATTAAAAACTAAAAATTATTATCTAAATTTGGACCCTTAGGTAGGGTGCCCATCACGCAGGCAGCATTCCCACGTTGAATTGCTATTGCAAGTCTTTGTGCGAGAAAGCTGCCTGCGCGAGGGTCACCTGTTGCCTCTCTCTCTCTCTATTGATAAGTTGATTTTGAGAAATGTTCGGACGTGATTTTCTTCCTACGTCCTTTGTGATTATTTTTTTTCTGGCAACCATTTACAAAAATGATAGTATTAGTAGCTTGGTAGAAAGCTAGAAATACGTGCATGTTTTTCGTACAATCTGCACGCCAAATGTCATAGTAAAATTTTCTGTTATTGTGCCATTCATTTTGAACAACCTTATAAAAAAATCATATTTTTTTTACTTTTTGGTCTTGCGTTCTTAAACGTTTCCAGATAATTATACTTTCAATATTGCATAAGAACAGCTATTTTATTTTGTACATAAGAAAATAAAAAAAGTAGATTTAAATGGCCAACTTTTTTTCAAATTAATTTTTGAAGATGCGTTTCCGACTTTTTTTGCAAAAAACTTAAATTTCAATTATCTCAGAAATGGTTCATTTTTGCATAGGGCATTATGGGACAAAAATGATTGCAAATGACCTCCCCCATAACCCCTTAACGGGAAAAGGTCGACTTACCATAACCCTGTATATATAGGTTTACTAGGTAAATATTCTGATAATTACAATTTATTCTCTAACGACCGAACGAAGTAGCAAAATAAGTAAAAACCAACATGATAATATTAATCTATTAAAAATAAAAAAATTACTCCTTTGCGGCGGTATGACGCCCATTTGGAACCGTCAGAAAAATATGTCATGATGATTTTCGTGAATGGCTACTCGACGATTATTAGCTGTGCAAAAATTAGCTTGGTACAAATGGTTGAATTGTTGTTTTTAAATTAACGTGTTCGCGTCGGTATGGCGGGCTGTAAGCCACACCGGAGAAGTATGGCATTACGCTACCGCCTTCTGTTTTTTTATCGACTATCGGAAAATACAAGAATTTTTGTGGAACAAATCGTTCAGTTCTGGTTATTTATCCGACACGGTCGATTAACGCCCACGCGGTTGGGCCGCCGGTGCCAGCGCTATGACCATCATTTTCCTTTTTGTCTTTACATAATTAGACCCCTGAAGAACCGCTATACTGGTACAAATGATCTAGTACTTTGTGTCACCATCCCCCGGTCTATTGGGTTGGATAGAAAGGTGATGGGCATTATGTATAATGCCCGGTCAATTTGATTATTTGAACAATTATTATCAAATTGCCCCCTTATATTGGGCATTTTTCATAATGCCCGGGCATTATGAAAAATGCCCGATTTATCACTTGGTCCGTAACATGCCACATGCATGCATGCATGCCTCGCGCTCGCTACTACAGCTACCCTAGATGCGTGTCTGGCATAATAATCTACTTATTACTAAAGTATTATATATAAAACACCGGTCAAGTGCGGGTCGGACTCGCGCACGAAGGGTTCCGTAACATTATCTTTAAAAACGGGGAAAAAATTTCGTTTCTTGTATGGGAGCCCCCCTTAAATATTTGTTTTATTTTAATTTAATAATTTATATTTAAAGCTAATATACAACTAAATATTCTGTGAATATTTCAAGCGTCTACCTGTTGCCGTTATCAATATCGAGCAAAAAAGAGCAAAAAAATCACGTTTGTTGTGTGGGATGGGAGCACCCTTAAATATTTATTTTATTCTAGATTTTAGTATTTGTTGTTATAGCGGCAACCAAAATACATCATCTGTGAAAATTTCAACTCTAGATATCACGGTTCCCGAGGTACAGCCTGGTGACCGACGGACGGACAGACGGACGGACAGCGAAGTCTCAGTAATAGGGTCCCGTTTATACCCTTTGGGTACGGAACCCTAAAAATCAGCTTTTATACTTTAACGTAAGTAGAATTATAATTTCATGAACATTAAGGGTGTCTGGCAAGGGGTTGCCACGATGTTAAGTGTCTGGCAATGAATAACGTGATTTTTAATAATATTCTGAAGGTAATACCAAAAAATCGCACTTTATTATTTGACGAAAGTAGATCGGTATTTTAAACACCTTTAGTACCGTTTATCTGCCAAAGCCACTGCAACCCAAACTTCATAATGGTCCATCGTTCTTACCAGTGTTGGGAGCACGCGCTGACAAACTTTCAGCTTTAATAAAATGACGAAGGTCTGGCGTCCACGGGCTCTTAGTCCACTAGAAAAAAGTTGCAACAAGTCCGAGCCCTTGACTTCAATCAACTCTGCACGACCTTCTTCAAAGGCCTAAGCAAAGCACACAGCTCTCAAAGAATGGAACTCACCTACAAGTTTTTACGCGAATATAAAAAACCGGCCAAGAGCGTGTCGGACACGCCCAAGATAGGGTTCCGTAACCAGTACGAAAAAATCAAGTAATATTTTTCTAAGGATTTCGTATGTGTACGTAATCTTCCAAGTTTAGATATGTTTTATACCTTAGGCTACTATTTACTCTTAAACTACAAATAATTGCCAAGCAATCTTAGCCGCTATAATTTTCCTTGTAAATTTAATATATTTACTACCATTCTAAATTTTTTCAAATTTTTCCACCCAACAGTTTAGATTTTAGAGGGGGGGGGGGGACGGTCGATTTTAATGCAAATTTTCATTTTAAAGTTGAATATTTCGCAAACAGATCACTGAATAGAAAAATCATGGTAGCAACCCCAATGGTTTTAACAGACCTATCCAACGATACCCCACACTATAAGGTTAGTCGAGAAAAAAAAAGTCACCCCCACTTTACTTCTATGGGAGGTAACCTAAAAAAAAATATTTTTTATTTTACCACTTTGTCGGCGTAACTGATATATATATTCATGCCAAATTACAGCTTTTTAGTACTAACAGTCTCTGAGCTTAGCCGCGGACGGACATACAGACAGACATGGCGAAACTATAAGGGTTCCTAGTTGACTACGGAACCCTAAAAACAGGCAGCCAACAGACAACGTGGAGGGAGATTTATACTCATGTCGAGCTGGATCGCGGAGCTGAAGAAAAGCGAAAGCCCCCTTACTTGCACCATCAATAACGAAGAAATTGGAATGTGTGTTGGAGAACGCCCACGAGTAGAGGGTATTATTAAGATCATTGCTAAAATGAGAAACGGTACGGTACCGGGTAAAGACCAAATCCCACCAGAACTATATAAAGCAGCGCCGCTTGAATTCATAACCCAGATCACAAACGTTATTATGTGCGAGGCTTGGAGTAACAATATAGTACCAGAAGATTGGCTAATAACAAAACAAGTACCCATCCCTAAAAAGGCATGCCCAAGGTCAATTGCCGATTACAGAAGAATATCCATTTACATATCTCATTGAAAGATCACATCTTTACTTTACGAAGAGTGCTAGACAGTAATTGGATAGCGGGAAGAAAACTCTATGTTGCGGCTTTAGATATCAAAAGGATATTCGATAATGTGGATCTCAACGCCCTCAAAGACATTCTAACCACGCGATCGAACGTTCACCTGACCAACAGAATAATCGCAGCTTGCATGAAGGAAAGAAATAAATTTAGAACGACAATAACGATATGATGTCCGTAAAAAAATTAACTTACTTTTCCCGCAGCCTTTCTGGCTTGATGGAGCGCGATCGTTCCCGGTCTCGGTCTCTTTCTTCCTGTACATAAAAGGTAAATGAGTAGTTTTACTAGCGTTTCGACCGCTATCAGTCTCCTGTCGCAAATACGTAAGAAATAAGCTACAGTTAGCGTGAAATTTTAACAAATTGAAATTATATCACAAGCACACTGTATCGTTACACAGTACACGTTACAGAAACGTACAACTTTGCCCGCTTTTTGCGATCTTTTACTTTTTTTAGAGTCAATTGGTCCATATTGTGCAACTTTATCTGTGGCACTCACATATTGACATACTTTTCTTTGTGTCGATGAGAACACTACATTTAAAATGAGTTTCCGTACTCTAGAAAACGGGCCTCAAACAGGCGGGCCAAAATATTAAAAAAATTTCGAGATTGCCCACATTTGTTTACACTTTTATAACTTCGGGATTATCAATTTTATGGTCATGATTCTTAAAGTCTAATAATCTAGAATAGGCATAGCAACGTTGTGTCATATTATTAGTCCTTTAAGTAATATATTTTACCTCCAAAATCGTGTGGGCAAAGTCGTAAAAAAAATTTGAAATCCTTCATACAAAATCCTGGATATGCTAGGGTTGTCAATTTTTACTTATTGCTTTTACCCGACTACGACTAAATAAGGTCCAGTATGATATTAATATTTTAATTTGGTCGTAACGACCCTGGCACCTAATTTTTTTCTTTTTTTTTGTTGAACGTTGCATACCGAAAAAAAATATTTAGAATTTATTAGGCTTGTTTATATTCAGTAAAAGAAAATTAAATACGTATTATTGCATATCATTTCAAAATATCCCGCGTGGGAACTACGGCCCAACCCCTCTCATTCTGAGAGGAGGCCTTTGCCCTGCAGTGGGACGTATATAGGCTGGGATGATGATGATGATGATGATTTTATATAACATACTAGAGACAAAGACAAAGTTGAAGAAAGTAATACGAAAAAACGTTCATGACATTGCCCAATACCATAATTACAAAATTAATAGAGATAAGGTGTTGAGGTTTTGTGTTTTTAAACTGAATATTGGTTACAGTTAAAATTAAATACTTGTGGGGCTTTCCTGGCTAAAATACACTCGAAGTTTTTTCGTCCTAATTGGCCCGCCAAAAAACACGTCCGCACTCCAAGCTAGCTCACGCGTGACAGAAGATAGATACGCGTCAACCGATAGGCCAGTGTTGCCAGCAATATGTTTAGCTATAAGCCACAAATTATAATGTAAGTGTATTTGTAACTATTTTTGGTACATTTCGCTTTTACTGAAATGTGACGCGGTGGGCAAAGCATTATAATGAAAAGGCAAAGTTGTAAGTTTTTACGGTATATAAAAACCTTCCGCTAGGTGAAGCTCATTTCTTTAATATAATGAGAATGAGACAGGAGACGGCTGAAACGCTAGTAAAACTACCCAAATAAAGGCATTACAGAATTCCGTTTTTGCTATATTTGGTCGGCGAAACCCTAATAATTTAAGAGCCAGTGAAAAGCTACCTGTATGTATTTGACCAGAGCTGGGTTTTTGTACATTGAGGCCCCTATACCTACCACACATGAGACGGGGACTCACTAAGCCCAAAGTGGTGGACGCGGCGGGCGCTTAGGTAAGACAGGTATCGATTTTTGGTGAATTTTAAATTCATTTGACCACGTCTGCCGTTTGGATATTTTGAAAATATATTATTATTATTATCGGAAAATAACAATGGCAGACCATTATCACGCGTCTAACATAGTGGCAGGCAGTTTTAAAAGTGCTGAAATAAATAAAATTATGAAAGTAATTGACCAGGTCTGCCATTAATATATTTTATTCATTAAGGGCTTATAAACTTATATTCGTCACGGCAGACGTTTTCATTGAGTACACACTTCAGCAGGCAATATAGTAAACGGTCACATGTATACAGGATGTTAGTTAATGAGTGGATAATCCTTGAACTACGGATAGAGGGCACTTAGGACGTTATAATAAAGCTAATATAGGTTTAGTAAAAGTGGCACGGTTTTCGAGTTATTTGGACTTATAGGTTTTTTTTTTAAATTAACACCCTTGTTCAATGTTTCGATCTTAGCACCATTTTAAGCTAATTTTTTTTATTTTTATTTTTGTTAAATTTTCTTGAGTACTTAAATAAATAAATATAAATAAATATTACGGGACAATCTTACACAAATCGACCTAGTCCCAAACTAAGCAAAGCTTGTATTATGGGTACTAGACGACGACAAACATACTTATATATAGATAAATAAATACTTAAATACATAGAAAACATCCATAACTCAGGAACAAATATTCGTGCTCATCACACAAATAAATGCCCTTACCAGGCAGCAGGCAGGTTTGCCTTACTTGTGTTATCAGATAGGTATCACCATTTTTGTGAGACTACATTGGATTTTTAATAAAAAAAATCGCAAAATTAATTTTTGCGTTTTCAATCGTACATTAATAGAACTTTCAGCTCTCATGGTGAAAAAAAAATACATTACCGTCTAGTTGCCAATAAGCTTAAAACATGCCAATTTATTGACAATTTAAAAATAGTAATTACCTTTTGAATTTAAAATCAAATTGCCAAGAAAATAAAAAAAATACACGCTCACCCACATTTTTCCCAGTGTAGTGAGTAGGAACTGTTTTTTTAACCGACTTCAAAAAAAGAGGAGGTTCTCAATTCGTCTGTATGTTTTTTTTTTTTTTTTTTTTTTGTGTGTTTGTTACGCGATTACTCCCTCAATTGTGAACCGATTTTCAAAATTCTTTTTTTGTTTGAAATAGTATACTCCTGAGGTGGTCCCATTGGCACCAAGTCAAGATCTGATCATGGGTTCCTAGAGAAATCGAGGGCAACCTTCAAATTTTACAGGCAAACCTATGGTGATTTTAGCATTTTTAGCATCAAGTGAAGTATTTGCATTCAGAAAGTATCATTTGGTAAACTGGAACTGCTGAAGAAGACTGTAGATGGCCAACGGAACTCCTCAACGGGTCAAATCTTGCAAGTTAAATTTGAACCGGTTTCCAACTGAGCTGAAATTTTGCAGGCATATGTAAATTGGATGACGATGCAATATTATTATGATATGGAGCTGATCTGATGATGGAGCTGAAAGATGGCCATAGAAACTCTGTAATAAAGCAATACGACCGCATTGAGTTTGGGCTCATTTGATTTGTCTTGACGAGTACTTTGATCCTAGATAAAATACTTACTAAACTTAAATACATATTAAACACCCAAGACAAACATTCGTGTTTTTCATACAAATATCTGCCCCAACGCGGGGACCGAACCTGGGACCTCAAGCTTTATAGTAGTAATTTAACTTACCTACATAGATAGATACCTACTATCTATTGGGCGTCTACTACTCCTGCTAGCTCGTGCTGAGGCCCGACTTCAAACAGATTAGTAGAAAGATATTATAATGCTCATTATAGTCGGTTAAATTTTTAAATAATATTTTTTGGGTGTTTTTGAAGGCGGTTCTATTTTTTATTTAAAATTTTTTGTAGGATCCGACTTACTGGTAATAGAATTTTCGGTTCCCGAATCCGGCCGGTGTGTGAACGCGTGCATTGAATTACTGTTGCCACTAAAACGGATCCTACAAAAAACAGTTCCTGCAAAAAAAACCGGACGTCGAGTGAACGGGCTCTAACGAATTTTAGAAGTGCAATCCATAGCTGATGTGTTTCGGAATGGTTCGACTAGACATTAGTTAGTCCAGTGGTTGGTTAGTCCGTGCTAAAAACATCTGGCAAAAACCGTTAAGGTGGGAACTTAACAGGGCCCTCTTAGGTATAAACCCTGAATTATTTGAATGCTAGTAACTATAACAGACAACACTATAGGCTAGAATGAGTACAATAATGATAAATAGGAAAAAAAAATTAAAAAAACAAAAAGCAGTCAGCATGTTTTTAAATTTGGATTAAATGGCATTTAAATTAGTGGCCAGTAATGTTATTTTTGCAAGAAAACGTTTTGGATTCTACGCACGGGATACAAAACGTACACTGGGAAAAATGTGGGTGAGCGTGTATTTTTTTTATTATCTTGGCATTTTGATTTTAAATTCAAAAGGTAATTACTATTTTTAAATTGTCAATAAATTGGCATGTTTTTAAGCTTATTGGCAACTAGACGGTAGTGTATTTTTATTCACCATGAGAGCTGAAAGTTCGATTAATCTACGATTGAAAACGCAAAAATTAAGTTTGCGATTTTTTTATTAAAAATCCAATGTAGTCTCACAAAAATGGTGATGCCTATCTGATAACACAAGTACTCAAGAAAATTGAGCAAAAATAAAAATAAAAAAAATTAGCTTAAAATGGTGCTATGATCGAAACATTGAACAAGGGTGTTAATTTTCAAAAAAAACCTATAAGTCCAAATATCTCGAAAACCGTGCCACTTTTACTAAACCTATATTAGCTTTATTATAACGTCCTAAGTGCTCTCTATCCGTAGTTCAAGGATTATCCACTCATTAGCAAACTGTGACCGTTTACTATATTGCCTGCTGAAGTGTGTACTCAATGAAAACGTTTGCCGTGACTAATATAAGTTTTTAAGGCCTTAATGAATAAAATATATCAATGGCAGACCTGGTCAATTACTTTCAAAATTTTATTTTTTTCAGCACTTTAAAAATTGTCTGCCACAATGTTAGACGCGTGATAATGGTCAGCCATTGTTATTTTCCGATAATAATAATAATATATTTTCAAAATATCCAAACGGCAGACGTGGTCAAATGAATTTAAAATTCACCAAAAATCAATACCTGTCTTACCTGAGCGCCCGCTGCATCCACCACTTTGGGCTTAGTGAGTCTCCGTCTCATGTATGGTAGGTATAGGGGCCTCAATGTACAAAAACCCAGCTCTGATCAAATACATACAGGTAGCTTTTCACTGGCTCTTCAACTATAAGGGATTTGTCACACTGGATGCGTTCCGCGTCCTGTGGTTCGGTTAGCTCATAGATTTTGTGAGTTGACAGACTGCATTAATTGTGAATGAAACTTAAAATCTACCTTGAAAAGAGCTGTCAAAAATATATTGACTAGGTATCATTCATTTTTTATTTCAGGTATAAAATAATAAAAATCGTAGTGTACTCAAGCTACGTAGCTGTTATTTTGTTTAATTGGTTCAGCTGATATCTCATAATTTGGATTAGGACAAAAACGAGTATAAAAAAAATGTTACTAAAATACTCGTTTGACCTTCGATCATAGAATACGTAGATGCACGATTGCCGCTCAAAAAATTGAGCCGTCAAAGGAAGGCAAAAATCATCGAATTGCCATCTTTCACTCTCAGTCACCAGCTAGTCAATAAACCGTCAATATGGATTGTTATTTACGATGCCGAAAATTTACAGTTATAAGACTGTAACAAGTCATTATTATTAATTTACTTTAAAAAAAAATTATTAAACGACCGCTTTAGCCTAGTTGGTAGTGACCCTGCCTACGAAGCAAGAGGTCCTGGGTTCAAATCCCGGTAAGGGCATTTATTTGTGTGATGAGCACGAATATTTGTTCCTGAGTTATGGATGTTTTCTATGTATTTAAGTATTTATTTATTTATATAAGTATGTTTATCGTCGTCTAGTTCCCATAGTACAAGCTTTGCTTAGTTTGGGACTAGGTCGATTTGTGTAAGATTGTCCCCTAATATTTATTTATTTATTTATTTATTTTATTCCCCTAAGAGAGCTGCACCCAATAACGCTACGCCTCTGATTCTCACTGGTCATATCAATTATCTACATTACATTACCTCTATCTCTCACACTACAGTGATATTTAAGACTATCGAAGGAAAACGAAGGGACGTGGCGGTGTAGAGTGTAGAGACAGGCTTACATCGTCGCGACGGTCACGGTCGCGATCACGGTCGCGGCGGTCGCGGTCGTCACGCGGGCGCTCCAGCGGGTGCGGCGGGTGTGGCGGGTGCGGGCGGTAGGGCGCGGCGAACGGCGGCGCCGGCATCAGGTGAGGCGCGCCGGGCGCCAGGTGCGAAGGCGGACCCATGCCTGGCGGCGGGCCCATGTTCGGCGGCCCCATCGGCCCGGGGGTCAGCTCTTTGATGTCGCTAGGCGCCCAACCGCTCGGCTCTGGATGACCTACATAATGAACATAACTACAGAGTAATGATAAAGTTTGAAACGTTTCCCGTATTGTGTTGTCTGGCGAGACTGACCCCAGGGTTCGTCGTAGGGCGCGTGCGGCGGGAAGTAGTGCTCGGGCGGCGCACCGAAGTATTCGGGCGGAACTGGTTCGCGCGCTGCTCGCCCATACTCGCGACGCTCCGCCGTCATAACCTATCAAAATACCAATCATATGCGCTATATGTTCTACATATGTAATTAAAACTAAAAATATTTAATTATGTATCTAACTAAATACTACTTCACTAATCGCCAAAGAATAGAAACAATTATTAGTTCAAAAATATGTGCAGAGATTTAATGTGCTGGTAACTAATAGGTAGTCACATATTTATCAATACATTTGCTCGAAAAAATCACTTCAAAGGATGTATACATGGCTCGTAGGTTCATTTTACCGCACTAGTGCGATTTTTTTACAGTTTTTTTTACAAGCCAAGAGTTTTAAGTGACAAAAATAAAAAATCGACTTACGATATTAACCGAATCGATTTACGTAGAAAAATGTATAAATATACAAAAGTAAGTAATAAATTTGCAAAATTGATTGTAACTATTATAAACTGTAATTTAATTACCTAAGATATTAATGATTTTCCAAAAAAAAAAAAACTTACGCATGCGCATTACGGACGCGACATTTTTGTAAAACTTTGCGTTGTTTTGTGTTGTTGATTATAGTATATTATGTACAAAAACCAAACAAAATGAGTTCTTCAAGTGATGACTGATGAAGTCGACAATAACATGGAATTAACTCCGCCCCATATTTTAAGTAAGCCGCAAACCGCGCAAAATAATCTTTTGCCATCAAAATTTGGAGAAATTTGTTTTTATTTTACAATTTTGTGTTATTAATTGCTTATTTTCTCACAAATGTATTGAAAAACGTCGTATGATGCACGGTTGGCAAGGTTTTACAAACTTGTGAAGATGAAAACCCTCGCCTTGCGGCTCGGGCTTATCAGTGATAAATTATCACTCGTCAACTCATTTGTAAAACCATACTTACCAACCTTGTAAATAACTATTAAACGTTAAACGTATGGTAAAATGGGCACTTGTTAAAAAAGTAGAAATTTACTTTTTGTGCATTTCATTGTGTTAGGACTACGAAAACTCCCCTTATTTCATATTCAAAAACTTAGAAGTTTGTGAATGAAATGGCTACAAAGCAGATAAAATAAAAAATAGGTTTTCTTTGAGTGATTTGGTGTTTTTAACCAGTACGTAATTATTTTTTAATCGACTTCAAAAAAAGGAGGAAGTTCTATGTTCAAGTGTATGTATTTTTTTATGTGCTTGTTCAGTTCACCCATATCTCCCCCAATTGGGAATGACTAAAAAAATTACCAATGGTTTTAACATTTTTTTGTATAGAAAAGTCAATTATACGAAAATAAATTTCAATATTTTGTCATTTAGTTCACTACTTTCTTCAATTTTATAACAAGCTTTTATTTAACATTAATAGTAGGTATAAAAACGGACTAAAAAATTTATACTAATATTATAAAGCTGAAGAGTTTGTTTGTTTGTTTGAACGCGCTAATCTCAGGAACTACCTACTGCTCCGATTTGAAAAATCTTTCAGTGTTAGATAGCCCATTTATCGAGGAAGGCTATAGGCTATATATCATCACGCTAAGACCAATAGGAGCGGAGCGGAGGAATGTTTCAAAATCGGGGGTTTTTGAAGTAAAACTTCTATAGGCAATAATCTCAGGAACTACTGCTCCGATTTAAAAAATTCTTTCAGTGGTAATTTTTTTTTATATCGAGGAACTAAGGAGAGTCACAATTGATGAAAAAGCAAATTGGATAAAAAAAATAACCTGCCCAAATTACTAATTCCACGCGGACGGAGTCGCGGGCAAAAGCTAGTATAAATATAAAATACATAATTAAAACTAACTTAAAATAGCTAAACAAAAATTCTACTATTACTATCTAAATTTGGACGCAGGCAGCATTCCCACGTTGAATTGCTATAGCAAGTCTTTGTGCAAGAAAGCTGCCTGCGCGAGGGTCACCTATTGCCTCTCTCAGGCGCTTGCTTAGAGCTTCGTGGAGCCCTCGTGCGCTCTTGCCCCACGAGCTGAGTGTCTCAACACCGAATGCGACGAACTCGTACTGGGCGCCCGAGACACTCGTATTTAATGGCCTTGAGCCGTTCTCGGGTATCCGCCGCTGCACCGGCACGTCTGCTCGTCGTTGGGAGGTAGGACGCTGCCAAGGTGTCGGCACAAGTGGCGTCCCACACCAGCGCACGGCCCATTTTCCATGGGATTAACGACATCCTGTTAGGGCGCTTGCCACCACTTCGCACGATCTGGGGCTCCAGAGCAGCAGGAACGTTGGCACTGACGAGCGCTCTTCTGAGGATGTCGTTTAGGGCGGCATGGCGGGACAGGCGGCCGGCACCCGAGGAGCAAGCGAGTCCGTGGTGGCCGAGGCAATCTACGGGGGCCCCACAGGAGGCACAACTGTGGTCCACGCAAACCTCAACACCAAGCCGGAGACCGACGGCTATTCGGAGTGTGCATGGGTCTATAATGTGCCGATGTTGGGTGATGTATAGGCGTGGAGCCAGTGGCCTACTTCAGGTCTAGAAACAGCCAAGAGTCTGGCACGGTCTCTGCCTGTGGCGGTATTAATCAAGGAATTTAGCGTTGACTCGGAAGCTATGGCATGCCAGGCCCTTTGAATTTTGAGTCTGGATGGAAGATTTGGGCTCGGTCCAAACACATTGTAGCGGCCTGGTAGCCTTTCTGCAGATAATTGTAAAATGGGAAATAAATGAAAAATATAAATCTAACCTGTATTGTATTTTCTCGGGCCAGATAATTGTTGCCCATGGGTGAATGAATTCCCTCATCGTTCCTCGGTGGGCCTGCAAAATTAATCATTCAAGTTTCATAGACCATTAATAAAAAAAAAAACTAGTTTTACAGCATATAGTATAATATAATATAGTACAAGCTTTGCTTCATTTGGGACTTGGTAAGTTGGTGTACGTCTCGGTATTTATTTAATTTGTAGGAAATTAAACCAGTCGTCTGCTAGATGTTCAGCTCTCAATGAAACTAGTGACAGGACCAAATTCAAAATTCGAAACATTTGAAAAATGAAAATGTATTTATTCCAATAGCCAGAGTAACATGCAAGAAGGTTAGAAACCTCCTAGTAGGTATGTGAGAATACCTGTGACATAGACCTGCAGCGCTACGTTTTAAGGTTTCAAGAATATTAAAGTTGTTTGAATTTTGCATATACTTAGTTTTCAGACCATTCACCCAACCTAATATATTATTTTGTGTCATCCTAGGGTCTTGCATTTGTAGAAATTTAGGTATTTGTCCTTTCGATCAGTACAGGACGAAAATAATATTACAGAAGAAAATTTTACTTTCATGATAATAATAAAGTAGTAACTGATCTCAAAATGCATTTTGTGCCATCTCTGTCCACGGGAATCCTGATATTAAGCCAGTACCTAACACATCAACCAACACACCAATTACCTCTAAAAAAATATTACAATAGGTTATAAAGGTTTTATGCGTTCAAGAGTACTGATATCTGTTGTTTAAAATATTTTGTGCCAAATTCGTCCACGGCATTTATAGATATATATATTTTTTAATAAAACGCCCTGTAAAAGCCACAAAAGAAAATTCAAGTTATTCAAGTTTACGTGTTTTTGATTATTATGATGTAACAAAACGCTATTCATAATTTGTGTTGTTTTTATCCACGAAATCTCATGATGTGGAAAAAAAATAGTCTTCTTCGCACTACGGGCGAGCGCCGGGAAGAGCGTGGGCGCAGGCGGCGGGCAGCGGGCGCCGGCTAGCGCTCAACGTGTCACAAATACCTAAACAGTCGATATTTTTTAATTTCTACACTCCTAACAAGTCATTGATACCTTAGCTTTAAAAAAATCACTGGTATATCTAAGCAGTCAACATATCAAATATATCTGAACAACATGGGAAAATAGACGTTTAAAGCATATATATAACTATGGTCGAATTTTGATAAAAAATAGCTACCTATGCTAATTTCAGGTAAGCGATATGACAATAATCGAAAACAGTACAGACTTGTCATCACATACATCTGTCTCAAGTTTTCTCTTCAATCAAATTTGACAGATGCCTTTCGGTCAACTTACTCTAACTTATTTACTTTTCAGCAGAATCGTCGAAACGTCTGACACATAGCAAAAGGTAAATGAAGGCAAATTTTGAGTCCTCATCAAAGACACGTCGTGGTCTCAGTAGCATTGGTATGCTTTTCAAACAGAGAACCCGGGTTCAAATCTCAGTGGACACACAATTAAACTGGATTTATTTTCGGTTTTTTTTTATTTTTTGGCTTTTTATTTCTTTTAAGTTTTGATTGCATTTTAGTTTTTACGATTTTTCTCAATTTTATTTAACATAACATAGTTCTTGTTTTTTCAGAAATTTGTGAATTATCGACAAATTAATATATTTAGTACACATATTAGACCGGGAGATGGTGACACAAAGTATTAAGTCATTTGTACTAGTATGGTGGTTCTTCAGGGGTCTAATTACGTAATGACAAAAAAGAAAATGATGGTCATAGCGCTGGTATCGGCGGCCCAATCGCGTGGGCGTTAATCGAACGTGTCGGATAAATAACTAGTGTCGAACGATTTGTTTCACAAAAATTCTTGTATTTTCCGATAGTCGATAAAAAAAGAAGAAGGCGGTAGCGTAATGCCATACTTCTCCGGTGTGACTTACAACCTGCCATACCGACACGAATACATTAATTTAAAAAAACAATTCAACCATTTGTACCAAGCTAATTTTTGCACAGCTAATCATATAAAATCACCTCGCCATACTTTTCCGTCGGTTTCCAATGGCCGCCATAAGGGAGTAAATTTTTTCTGTTTTGCAAAACGATTTGTACCACCCTAAAACTTTCTTCAACAGTTCTCTCTGTATGATTATAAATATAAGTCTGCTAATGCCACACCTGTGGGAGGTGGCGAATGTGTATAATTTTTTTTTTCAAAATTCTATGTTTTTATTCGTAGGTATTTCGAACGATTTGTACCCGTACGGCACTAATTTTTCCTGTAAGTTTGAGGTTTAACAAATATAAATACAAAATTTCAAACGTCTAGGTGGCGGCGTTAGCTGCTTGTCAGGTGACCCACAACTACATAGCAATAAATGTAGTTCTATGTTATTTTTTTCAAGTATGGCGCCACTTTTTCCCCCTGCTAGAATTATAGCAAATATGATAATGGTCACATTGTATCGTATAGCTTCCAAAAATCCAATTGTCATACTGGTACACATCGTCAAAAAAAATATTTTTTTTAATATCTTGGCTTAAGTCCGTCAGTCATCCGCCTCATGGTTACAATCTGTGTGGCTCGATGCCCGAGAAGTGTAGCGAAAGACGAATTATGAGTGGACTGTATTTCTACGATGGTGGTTTATTACGTGTGTTTCACGATCCTGGATTTTTAATTAGACACAGTTAATAGGAAATATTCGATTGCGATCGCGCTCACCTGATCTCCTGAAGCGGCGGTGGTCCGAGCAGCCCCGTAGGGTTAAATCCAGAGCTGGGCCCAGTGTAGATCTTTCCCTTACTGCTAAACTCCACAAGCATACTCCACATACAGCACGAACGCAATCTCAATCGTTCTTTAACTTGGATGGTATTAAGTAGCACTTTAGATACTTTGAAAGCAATTTGTGAACACCTTGGTTGAGGGTTCCGTAAACGAGAATAACGAGCGACTGTCTTCGAGAGAGTTCTTAGAACGACAACTTACTACTACAAAGTCGGTGGTTCGAATGAAATATCGTTAACTGTCAAAATCAAAACTAACTCAATGTCATAATGACATTCAATTTGACAGCTAGATTGCTGCTAATTTATAATACGATTGACACGATTGAACAATCTGGAATATTTTTTTTAGGTAGAATTGCATCCAAACGAACAGAATACAATGATGCCATGCTGTAAAAAAATGATTTTACGTATTTTACAGTCGTATTTTTAAATCTCGTCGAATAAATAAGTTTTTCAAGTATTGCAGCACTTTTTGCCCGTACTAGAAGTGTGACAAATATAATAACGGTCACATTTTATCAAATACTTTATAAAAATCCAAATGCAACAATGGTACAAAACGTTATGCAAAAAAAAAATACTCCTTTACCGGTACAAATGACCTAATATTATGTGTCACCATCTCCCGGTCTATATCGAAATATAATATAAGATTTCAAATTTGTACAAATTATATTTTGTCAAAATTGATGCTTAGTTACCATAGAAATAATAACTGCTTAGCAACAAGTGGCATCCTGGCTGTTCACGTGTTTGTTATTAGGTAGTGCCATGGACTTAATACCTAACCAGGACTAGGGTGATCAAGTACTGGTGCGAGTGGGACACAATTCTCTAGTTTCGCTTGTTTGTATGTAATCTCTCGGACCGCTGTCTCTAGTTGCCATTATTAAACTGTATGGCTTGGTAATATGGGTCACTTTTGATTGACTAATAAAAGTTAGTACTCAGTCCAGGTTAGGTATTAAGTCCAAGGGTAGTGCGTATACTTAAAATGATCTTATTGCCAACTGTCAGTTCTTAGAAACCACTGATTTTCTAGTTGTTATTATCTGTATGACTTTCAAGTGGTGTAGGTATTAATGAAAACTGGACCGTCAAGAGAATTGTGACGCACTAAGCGTCCACATGTAATGAATTTGTGACGGTTGGAATGTACACGTGTACATGAATACCTGGGGCGCGTAGATATATCTGATGCTGACTGTACCAATATATTTGTGATCACTTCGGATAGGTAGAAGTAATAGCACCGAATGAAACGAGTGACCGTGCGCATGCCCCCGCCCGCCGTCGCCTGCCCGCGTCGCCCGCTTCGACCGCAAACATTGTTTTGTGTTTTATTCATTTAAATATCGTTGGTGAAAATGACACAAACTTACAATATCGATTTTACATGCACTCATGATATTGAATATGTGAACTCTAATAATTGTAACATTCTTTTTAAACGTTTGTAGCTCGGAATAGCAAAATTACTAAAAATCTTTAAATACCGTGCTCTAAATTGGCACAAATTTATTTAATAGGCATGTGTAAGTGATCTGAACTAGGAAACAGTCATGTAATAAACTTGAATTTTTTTTTATAACTTTTTTTACGTACTGACCCTACGTCAGTATGCACTGGACCAAAATGACACAAACTGGGTTTCCACACTCCGCAGACTATCCCAGATACTATATCATTATTATTATTTTAAACATTAAATTAATTTTGCCAATTTTAATTTGAAGTACCTGGGCGACCGAGCTCTGCTCGGGCAGAAACTCGGTACCAAGCGTTTTCCCAGAGATAAGACCAAGCTAGATCAATTTTTCATCCCCGAAAACCCCCAAATACCAAATTTCATCGAAATCGTTTTAGCCATTTCCGAGATCAAAACACCGGAGGGGGGGGGGGGGGGGGTGAGAGGGGGGAGGGGATGCGGGGGAGGGAGCGCGGGGGTATTAAAATTTCATTGATTTTGCCGTAGGATACACCGTAGATATTTGACAAAAACACCGGAGGGGGTGGGGGGGGGCGGTGAGTCACGTTAAACTATCGTCCGTAAACCGACTTTACAGACAAAACCGGCTTTTCCTGTTCTGTGCTCCCAATAGGGAACGTGCACATAGACGGTGCTGCCAACTGGTGCCATAAGGGTGCCATCAATTTGAATGTTTTACCTTGATAAGTTTGTTTTACTGTCCGCATAGTGTCTCTTCTGTCGCATTAGTGCTGCCACCTATAGTTACTGCACGTTCCCTATAATACTTATTCTAACAAAAAAGTAACTTTTTCTCACAAAAAAGTAACTTTTTCTCACAAAAGAAGAAACTTGACGTTTTCTCATGAAAAATAAACTTAAAAAAAAAACTAAAAATCTTGAAAAAAACGTGGAATCGAACCGAGGTCGGCTGGATCCGCGACCACCCGATTTCTAATGTGCCATTATGATCTGCTCGAAGCCGGCGAAATTTAGCTTTGTATTCTAATGCAAACAAAAATAGCCGGAAAACACGAGTAAAAGCGATTTTCTGAAAATGAATGAAGTTTCAGTTTTTCATCCCCGAAAACCCCCACATACCAAATTTCATCGAAATCGTTGGAGCCGTTTCCGAGATCCTGATTATATATATACATATATATATACATATATACAAGAATTGCTCGTTTAAAGGTATTAGATAGATAGATAGATAAAAATAATCATAATAAAGATAATAAAGATTGACGATTCGGACGTGACGCAAGCTATTGGCGGCTTTTTGAAAATGAAAAAAAATCAAAGTTTTGAAAAACTCGAGCGCGTCATTTTTTTATACAGACGGTTCAGCCAAGATGTGCTGACCCATAATCTGACGATTATTTGGAGGGATTTTCTTAATCTGACGGTTCGAAAAATATGTCTAATATTAAGGGTGAGGCCACACGAGCGTAATTTTGTGAATTGTGAGCGGCAGAATTTCGGTTGCGCCATACATTGTGTCACGTGAGTGTCACGTGATGGCGCGCATATTGTATGGCGCGGACCGAAATTCTGCCGCTCACGACTTTCAAAATTACGCTCGTGTGGCCTCACCCTAAAACTCTCGTGTCACGGTTTTTGTTATCGAACTTCTACGAAACGGCTGGACCGATTTTAATAATCTTTTTTTCCCTGTATTCGTTAGGTCTGAGAATAGGTCGTAGGCTATATTATTCGCAGACGGAGTCGCGGGCAACAGCTAGTTTTTATTAAATAAAATCATACACAGTCAAGAGCGAAACATTCTACATAAAACACTCGGGAAATTAAACTATTTCGCTACGAGACATTTTCAAATTAGCAGCAGAGCTGACAGTTAAACAAATCAAAGTCTAGTTATTACGAATTGGATATTGTAGACATTGTAGTGTTATATTATTATTCTATTCTGCATTATCATTCTGAAAGGAGGTCCTGTGGCCTGCAGTGGGTCGTTCATATGCTAGCATGAAGGGCTCCGGAGTAGCCATATTTAATATTAAATAAACACCATTACTAACATAGTTTTTAAGTAAAATTGTTACTAACCTGATATGAACTACATGTTTGAAATAAATAAATAATAATAATATTATACGAGCGAGGAATTAACCACAATGACAAAAATGACTGAGTTTGAAAAATATATACAGGGTGTTTGGCAGTCGAGTGTAGGGGTTTTAAGGGGTGATAGTTAGGGTCATTCTGAACATTTTTGACCACATTTACTATTACCTATGCCAAGTTGCACGGTTTTTGAGAAATAGCAATTATTTTTTTTGAAAAATCATAGCTTTTGCCAGATTTTTTTAAATTTAACATCCTGTATAGCCTGTATTGAATTAATTTTTAGTCTTTTGCTTTCGCAATACCGTGGTTCTTTAAAATAAACTCAAATAATTGCCTATTACTGCTAGATTGATTAAAAAAACTTCTTTAGACGTGACGAGAAAAAAAATCTCCAATACTTTTGTAACTTTGCGTGTCTACAAAAAAAAAAGTAACAGCGATTTATGCGTACAAATAACTTAATAAATCTTTGATTTACGGGCTTTCTAAACATGTGCCACATCAAAAAATAAAAGTAAAAAAATAACAAAAAATAAAGTATTTCCAAAAAAAAGAGACCTCATTTCCATACAGTGCAAGTACACAAGTACGACTACGACGGTACTGGCTGGCAGTAGGTATTGTCGAGCGTGACTTACCGGGCATGCGGCGCAGGTGCGCGTCGGGCGGCGGCGCTCGCGCCGGCGGGCCGGCCAGCAGCGCCACGCCTGCCTCCGCCACGCGCATGCGCCGTTGTGGCTGGTACTACGCTGCCACGTGACTTACCGGGCATGCGGCGCAGGTGCGCGTCGGGCGGCGGCGCTCGCGCCGGCGGGCCGGCCAGCAGCGCCACGCCTGCCTCCGCCACGCGCATGCGCCGTTGTGGCTGGTACTACGCTGCCACGTGACTTACCGGGCATGCGGCGCAGGTGCGCGTCGGGCGGCGGCGCTCGCGCCGGCGGGCCGGCCAGCAGCGCCACGCCTGCCTCCGCCACGCGCATGCGCCGTTGTGGCTGGTACTACGCTGCCACGTGACTTACCGGGCATGCGGCGCAGGTGCGCGTCGGGCGGCGGCGCTCGCGCCGGCGGGCCGGCCAGCAGCGCCACGCCTGCCTCCGCCACGCGCATGCGCCGTTGTGGCTGGTACTACGCTGCCACGTGACTTACCGGGCATGCGGCGCAGGTGCGCGTCGGGCGGCGGCGCTCGCGCCGGCGGGCCGGCCAGCAGCGCCACGCCTGCCTCCGCCACGCGCATGCGCCGTTGTGGCTGGTACTACGCTGCCACGTGACTTACCGGGCATGCGGCGCAGGTGCGCGTCGGGCGGCGGCGCTCGCGCCGGCGGGCCG
The DNA here is from genome assembly GCA_947563465.1 of Archips xylosteana. Taxonomy (NCBI): domain Eukaryota; kingdom Metazoa; phylum Arthropoda; class Insecta; order Lepidoptera; family Tortricidae; genus Archips; species Archips xylosteana. The sequence goes on from OX387343.1 coordinate 20,662,770, forward strand.
GCCAGCAGCGCCACGCCTGCCTCCGCCACGCGCATGCGCCGTTGTGGCTGGTACTACGCTGCCACGTGACTTACCGGGCATGCGGCGCAGGTGCGCGTCGGGCGGCGGCGCTCGCGCCGGCGGGCCGGCCAGCAGCGCCACGCCTGCCTCCGCCACGCGCATGCGCCGTTGTGGCTGGTACTACGCTGCCACGTGACTTACCGGGCATGCGGCGCAGGTGCGCGTCGGGCGGCGGCGCTCGCGCCGGCGGGCCGGCCAGCAGCGCCACGCCTGCCTCCGCCACGCGCATGCGCCGTTGTGGCTGGTACTACGCTGCCACGTGACTTACCGGGCATGCGGCGCAGGTGCGCGTCGGGCGGCGGCGCTCGCGCCGGCGGGCCGGCCAGCAGCGCCACGCCTGCCTCCGCCACGCGCATGCGCCGTTGTGGCTGGTACTACGCTGCCACGTGACTTACCGGGCATGCGGCGCAGGTGCGCGTCGGGCGGCGGCGCTCGCGCCGGCGGGCCGGCCAGCAGCGCCACGCCTGCCTCCGCCACGCGCATGCGCCGTTGTGGCTGGTACTACGCTGCCACGTGACTTACCGGGCATGCGGCGCAGGTGCGCGTCGGGCGGCGGCGCTCGCGCCGGCGGGCCGGCCAGCAGCGCCACGCCTGCCTCCGCCACGCGCATGCGCCGTTGTGGCTGGTACTACGCTGCCACGTGACTTACCGGGCATGCGGCGCAGGTGCGCGTCGGGCGGCGGCGCTCGCGCCGGCGGGCCGGCCAGCAGCGCCACGCCTGCCTCCGCCACGCGCATGCGCCGTTGTGGCTGGTACTACGCTGCCACGTGACTTACCGGGCATGCGGCGCAGGTGCGCGTCGGGCGGCGGCGCTCGCGCCGGCGGGCCGGCCAGCAGCGCCACGCCTGCCTCCGCCACGCGCATGCGCCGTTGTGGCTGGTACTACGCTGCCACGTGACTTACCGGGCATGCGGCGCAGGTGCGCGTCGGGCGGCGGCGCTCGCGCCGGCGGGCCGGCCAGCAGCGCCACGCCTGCCTCCGCCACGCGCATGCGCCGTTGTGGCTGGTACTACGCTGCCACGTGACTTACCGGGCATGCGGCGCAGGTGCGCGTCGGGCGGCGGCGCTCGCGCCGGCGGGCCGGCCAGCAGCGCCACGCCTGCCTCCGCCACGCGCATGCGCCGTTGTGGCTGGTACTACGCTGCCACGTGACTTACCGGGCATGCGGCGCAGGTGCGCGTCGGGCGGCGGCGCTCGCGCCGGCGGGCCGGCCAGCAGCGCCACGCCTGCCTCCGCCACGCGCATGCGCCGTTGTGGCTGGTACTACGCTGCCACGTGACTTACCGGGCATGCGGCGCAGGTGCGCGTCGGGCGGCGGCGCTCGCGCCGGCGGGCCGGCCAGCAGCGCCACGCCTGCCTCCGCCACGCGCATGCGCCGTTGTGGCTGGTACTACGCTGCCACGTGACTTACCGGGCATGCGGCGCAGGTGCGCGTCGGGCGGCGGCGCTCGCGCCGGCGGGCCGGCCAGCAGCGCCACGCCTGCCTCCGCCACGCGCATGCGCCGTTGTGGCTGGTACTACGCTGCCACGTGACTTACCGGGCATGCGGCGCAGGTGCGCGTCGGGCGGCGGCGCTCGCGCCGGCGGGCCGGCCAGCAGCGCCACGCCTGCCTCCGCCACGCGCATGCGCCGTTGTGGCTGGTACTACGCTGCCACGTGACTTACCGGGCATGCGGCGCAGGTGCGCGTCGGGCGGCGGCGCTCGCGCCGGCGGGCCGGCCAGCAGCGCCACGCCTGCCTCCGCCACGCGCATGCGCCGTTGTGGCTGGTACTACGCTGCCACGTGACTTACCGGGCATGCGGCGCAGGTGCGCGTCGGGCGGCGGCGCTCGCGCCGGCGGGCCGGCCAGCAGCGCCACGCCTGCCTCCGCCACGCGCATGCGCCGTTGTGGCTGGTACTACGCTGCCACGTGACTTACCGGGCATGCGGCGCAGGTGCGCGTCGGGCGGCGGCGCTCGCGCCGGCGGGCCGGCCAGCAGCGCCACGCCTGCCTCCGCCACGCGCATGCGCCGTTGTGGCTGGTACTACGCTGCCACGTGACTTACCGGGCATGCGGCGCAGGTGCGCGTCGGGCGGCGGCGCTCGCGCCGGCGGGCCGGCCAGCAGCGCCACGCCTGCCTCCGCCACGCGCATGCGCCGTTGTGGCTGGTACTACGCTGCCACGTGACTTACCGGGCATGCGGCGCAGGTGCGCGTCGGGCGGCGGCGCTCGCGCCGGCGGGCCGGCCAGCAGCGCCACGCCTGCCTCCGCCACGCGCATGCGCCGTTGTGGCTGGTACTACGCTGCCACGTGACTTACCGGGCATGCGGCGCAGGTGCGCGTCGGGCGGCGGCGCTCGCGCCGGCGGGCCGGCCAGCAGCGCCACGCCTGCCTCCGCCACGCGCATGCGCCGTTGTGGCTGGTACTACGCTGCCACGTGACTTACCGGGCATGCGGCGCAGGTGCGCGTCGGGCGGCGGCGCTCGCGCCGGCGGGCCGGCCAGCAGCGCCACGCCTGCCTCCGCCACGCGCATGCGCCGTTGTGGCTGGTACTACGCTGCCACGTGACTTACCGGGCATGCGGCGCAGGTGCGCGTCGGGCGGCGGCGCTCGCGCCGGCGGGCCGGCCAGCAGCGCCACGCCTGCCTCCGCCACGCGCATGCGCCGTTGTGGCTGGTACTACGCTGCCACGTGACTTACCGGGCATGCGGCGCAGGTGCGCGTCGGGCGGCGGCGCTCGCGCCGGCGGGCCGGCCAGCAGCGCCACGCCTGCCTCCGCCACGCGCATGCGCCGTTGTGGCTGGTACTACGCTGCCACGTGACTTACCGGGCATGCGGCGCAGGTGCGCGTCGGGCGGCGGCGCTCGCGCCGGCGGGCCGGCCAGCAGCGCCACGCCTGCCTCCGCCACGCGCATGCGCCGTTGTGGCTGGTACTACGCTGCCACGTGACTTACCGGGCATGCGGCGCAGGTGCGCGTCGGGCGGCGGCGCTCGCGCCGGCGGGCCGGCCAGCAGCGCCACGCCTGCCTCCGCCACGCGCATGCGCCGTTGTGGCTGGTACTACGCTGCCACGTGACTTACCGGGCATGCGGCGCAGGTGCGCGTCGGGCGGCGGCGCTCGCGCCGGCGGGCCGGCCAGCAGCGCCACGCCTGCCTCCGCCACGCGCATGCGCCGTTGTGGCTGGTACTACGCTGCCACGTGACTTACCGGGCATGCGGCGCAGGTGCGCGTCGGGCGGCGGCGCTCGCGCCGGCGGGCCGGCCAGCAGCGCCACGCCTGCCTCCGCCACGCGCATGCGCCGTTGTGGCTGGTACTACGCTGCCACGTGACTTACCGGGCATGCGGCGCAGGTGCGCGTCGGGCGGCGGCGCTCGCGCCGGCGGGCCGGCCAGCAGCGCCACGCCTGCCTCCGCCACGCGCATGCGCCGTTGTGGCTGGTACTACGCTGCCACGTGACTTACCGGGCATGCGGCGCAGGTGCGCGTCGGGCGGCGGCGCTCGCGCCGGCGGGCCGGCCAGCAGCGCCACGCCTGCCTCCGCCACGCGCATGCGCCGTTGTGGCTGGTACTACGCTGCCACGTGACTTACCGGGCATGCGGCGCAGGTGCGCGTCGGGCGGCGGCGCTCGCGCCGGCGGGCCGGCCAGCAGCGCCACGCCTGCCTCCGCCACGCGCATGCGCCGTTGTGGCTGGTACTACGCTGCCACGTGACTTACCGGGCATGCGGCGCAGGTGCGCGTCGGGCGGCGGCGCTCGCGCCGGCGGGCCGGCCAGCAGCGCCACGCCTGCCTCCGCCACGCGCATGCGCCGTTGTGGCTGGTACTACGCTGCCACGTGACTTACCGGGCATGCGGCGCAGGTGCGCGTCGGGCGGCGGCGCTCGCGCCGGCGGGCCGGCCAGCAGCGCCACGCCTGCCTCCGCCACGCGCATGCGCCGTTGTGGCTGGTACTACGCTGCCACGTGACTTACCGGGCATGCGGCGCAGGTGCGCGTCGGGCGGCGGCGCTCGCGCCGGCGGGCCGGCCAGCAGCGCCACGCCTGCCTCCGCCACGCGCATGCGCCGTTGTGGCTGGTACTACGCTGCCACGTGACTTACCGGGCATGCGGCGCAGGTGCGCGTCGGGCGGCGGCGCTCGCGCCGGCGGGCCGGCCAGCAGCGCCACGCCTGCCTCCGCCACGCGCATGCGCCGTTGTGGCTGGTACTACGCTGCCACGTGACTTACCGGGCATGCGGCGCAGGTGCGCGTCGGGCGGCGGCGCTCGCGCCGGCGGGCCGGCCAGCAGCGCCACGCCTGCCTCCGCCACGCGCATGCGCCGTTGTGGCTGGTACTACGCTGCCACGTGACTTACCGGGCATGCGGCGCAGGTGCGCGTCGGGCGGCGGCGCTCGCGCCGGCGGGCCGGCCAGCAGCGCCACGCCTGCCTCCGCCACGCGCATGCGCCGTTGTGGCTGGTACTACGCTGCCACGTGACTTACCGGGCATGCGGCGCAGGTGCGCGTCGGGCGGCGGCGCTCGCGCCGGCGGGCCGGCCAGCAGCGCCACGCCTGCCTCCGCCACGCGCATGCGCCGTTGTGGCTGGTACTACGCTGCCACGTGACTTACCGGGCATGCGGCGCAGGTGCGCGTCGGGCGGCGGCGCTCGCGCCGGCGGGCCGGCCAGCAGCGCCACGCCTGCCTCCGCCACGCGCATGCGCCGTTGTGGCTGGTACTACGCTGCCACGTGACTTACCGGGCATGCGGCGCAGGTGCGCGTCGGGCGGCGGCGCTCGCGCCGGCGGGCCGGCCAGCAGCGCCACGCCTGCCTCCGCCACGCGCATGCGCCGTTGTGGCTGGTACTACGCTGCCACGTGACTTACCGGGCATGCGGCGCAGGTGCGCGTCGGGCGGCGGCGCTCGCGCCGGCGGGCCGGCCAGCAGCGCCACGCCTGCCTCCGCCACGCGCATGCGCCGTTGTGGCTGGTACTACGCTGCCACGTGACTTACCGGGCATGCGGCGCAGGTGCGCGTCGGGCGGCGGCGCTCGCGCCGGCGGGCCGGCCAGCAGCGCCACGCCTGCCTCCGCCACGCGCATGCGCCGTTGTGGCTGGTACTACGCTGCCACGTGACTTACCGGGCATGCGGCGCAGGTGCGCGTCGGGCGGCGGCGCTCGCGCCGGCGGGCCGGCCAGCAGCGCCACGCCTGCCTCCGCCACGCGCATGCGCCGTTGTGGCTGGTACTACGCTGCCACGTGACTTACCGGGCATGCGGCGCAGGTGCGCGTCGGGCGGCGGCGCTCGCGCCGGCGGGCCGGCCAGCAGCGCCACGCCTGCCTCCGCCACGCGCATGCGCCGTTGTGGCTGGTACTACGCTGCCACGTGACTTACCGGGCATGCGGCGCAGGTGCGCGTCGGGCGGCGGCGCTCGCGCCGGCGGGCCGGCCAGCAGCGCCACGCCTGCCTCCGCCACGCGCATGCGCCGTTGTGGCTGGTACTACGCTGCCACGTGACTTACCGGGCATGCGGCGCAGGTGCGCGTCGGGCGGCGGCGCTCGCGCCGGCGGGCCGGCCAGCAGCGCCACGCCTGCCTCCGCCACGCGCATGCGCCGTTGTGGCTGGTACTACGCTGCCACGTGACTTACCGGGCATGCGGCGCAGGTGCGCGTCGGGCGGCGGCGCTCGCGCCGGCGGGCCGGCCAGCAGCGCCACGCCTGCCTCCGCCACGCGCATGCGCCGTTGTGGCTGGTACTACGCTGCCACGTGACTTACCGGGCATGCGGCGCAGGTGCGCGTCGGGCGGCGGCGCTCGCGCCGGCGGGCCGGCCAGCAGCGCCACGCCTGCCTCCGCCACGCGCATGCGCCGTTGTGGCTGGTACTACGCTGCCACGTGACTTACCGGGCATGCGGCGCAGGTGCGCGTCGGGCGGCGGCGCTCGCGCCGGCGGGCCGGCCAGCAGCGCCACGCCTGCCTCCGCCACGCGCATGCGCCGTTGTGGCTGGTACTACGCTGCCACGTGACTTACCGGGCATGCGGCGCAGGTGCGCGTCGGGCGGCGGCGCTCGCGCCGGCGGGCCGGCCAGCAGCGCCACGCCTGCCTCCGCCACGCGCATGCGCCGTTGTGGCTGGTACTACGCTGCCACGTGACTTACCGGGCATGCGGCGCAGGTGCGCGTCGGGCGGCGGCGCTCGCGCCGGCGGGCCGGCCAGCAGCGCCACGCCTGCCTCCGCCACGCGCATGCGCCGTTGTGGCTGGTACTACGCTGCCACGTGACTTACCGGGCATGCGGCGCAGGTGCGCGTCGGGCGGCGGCGCTCGCGCCGGCGGGCCGGCCAGCAGCGCCACGCCTGCCTCCGCCACGCGCATGCGCCGTTGTGGCTGGTACTACGCTGCCACGTGACTTACCGGGCATGCGGCGCAGGTGCGCGTCGGGCGGCGGCGCTCGCGCCGGCGGGCCGGCCAGCAGCGCCACGCCTGCCTCCGCCACGCGCATGCGCCGTTGTGGCTGGTACTACGCTGCCACGTGACTTACCGGGCATGCGGCGCAGGTGCGCGTCGGGCGGCGGCGCTCGCGCCGGCGGGCCGGCCAGCAGCGCCACGCCTGCCTCCGCCACGCGCATGCGCCGTTGTGGCTGGTACTACGCTGCCACGTGACTTACCGGGCATGCGGCGCAGGTGCGCGTCGGGCGGCGGCGCTCGCGCCGGCGGGCCGGCCAGCAGCGCCACGCCTGCCTCCGCCACGCGCATGCGCCGTTGTGGCTGGTACTACGCTGCCACGTGACTTACCGGGCATGCGGCGCAGGTGCGCGTCGGGCGGCGGCGCTCGCGCCGGCGGGCCGGCCAGCAGCGCCACGCCTGCCTCCGCCACGCGCATGCGCCGTTGTGGCTGGTACTACGCTGCCACGTGACTTACCGGGCATGCGGCGCAGGTGCGCGTCGGGCGGCGGCGCTCGCGCCGGCGGGCCGGCCAGCAGCGCCACGCCTGCCTCCGCCACGCGCATGCGCCGTTGTGGCTGGTACTACGCTGCCACGTGACTTACCGGGCATGCGGCGCAGGTGCGCGTCGGGCGGCGGCGCTCGCGCCGGCGGGCCGGCCAGCAGCGCCACGCCTGCCTCCGCCACGCGCATGCGCCGTTGTGGCTGGTACTACGCTGCCACGTGACTTACCGGGCATGCGGCGCAGGTGCGCGTCGGGCGGCGGCGCTCGCGCCGGCGGGCCGGCCAGCAGCGCCACGCCTGCCTCCGCCACGCGCATGCGCCGTTGTGGCTGGTACTACGCTGCCACGTGACTTACCGGGCATGCGGCGCAGGTGCGCGTCGGGCGGCGGCGCTCGCGCCGGCGGGCCGGCCAGCAGCGCCACGCCTGCCTCCGCCACGCGCATGCGCCGTTGTGGCTGGTACTACGCTGCCACGTGACTTACCGGGCATGCGGCGCAGGTGCGCGTCGGGCGGCGGCGCTCGCGCCGGCGGGCCGGCCAGCAGCGCCACGCCTGCCTCCGCCACGCGCATGCGCCGTTGTGGCTGGTACTACGCTGCCACGTGACTTACCGGGCATGCGGCGCAGGTGCGCGTCGGGCGGCGGCGCTCGCGCCGGCGGGCCGGCCAGCAGCGCCACGCCTGCCTCCGCCACGCGCATGCGCCGTTGTGGCTGGTACTACGCTGCCACGTGACTTACCGGGCATGCGGCGCAGGTGCGCGTCGGGCGGCGGCGCTCGCGCCGGCGGGCCGGCCAGCAGCGCCACGCCTGCCTCCGCCACGCGCATGCGCCGTTGTGGCTGGTACTACGCTGCCACGTGACTTACCGGGCATGCGGCGCAGGTGCGCGTCGGGCGGCGGCGCTCGCGCCGGCGGGCCGGCCAGCAGCGCCACGCCTGCCTCCGCCACGCGCATGCGCCGTTGTGGCTGGTACTACGCTGCCACGTGACTTACCGGGCATGCGGCGCAGGTGCGCGTCGGGCGGCGGCGCTCGCGCCGGCGGGCCGGCCAGCAGCGCCACGCCTGCCTCCGCCACGCGCATGCGCCGTTGTGGCTGGTACTACGCTGCCACGTGACTTACCGGGCATGCGGCGCAGGTGCGCGTCGGGCGGCGGCGCTCGCGCCGGCGGGCCGGCCAGCAGCGCCACGCCTGCCTCCGCCACGCGCATGCGCCGTTGTGGCTGGTACTACGCTGCCACGTGACTTACCGGGCATGCGGCGCAGGTGCGCGTCGGGCGGCGGCGCTCGCGCCGGCGGGCCGGCCAGCAGCGCCACGCCTGCCTCCGCCACGCGCATGCGCCGTTGTGGCTGGTACTACGCTGCCACGTGACTTACCGGGCATGCGGCGCAGGTGCGCGTCGGGCGGCGGCGCTCGCGCCGGCGGGCCGGCCAGCAGCGCCACGCCTGCCTCCGCCACGCGCATGCGCCGTTGTGGCTGGTACTACGCTGCCACGTGACTTACCGGGCATGCGGCGCAGGTGCGCGTCGGGCGGCGGCGCTCGCGCCGGCGGGCCGGCCAGCAGCGCCACGCCTGCCTCCGCCACGCGCATGCGCCGTTGTGGCTGGTACTACGCTGCCACGTGACTTACCGGGCATGCGGCGCAGGTGCGCGTCGGGCGGCGGCGCTCGCGCCGGCGGGCCGGCCAGCAGCGCCACGCCTGCCTCCGCCACGCGCATGCGCCGTTGTGGCTGGTACTACGCTGCCACGTGACTTACCGGGCATGCGGCGCAGGTGCGCGTCGGGCGGCGGCGCTCGCGCCGGCGGGCCGGCCAGCAGCGCCACGCCTGCCTCCGCCACGCGCATGCGCCGTTGTGGCTGGTACTACGCTGCCACGTGACTTACCGGGCATGCGGCGCAGGTGCGCGTCGGGCGGCGGCGCTCGCGCCGGCGGGCCGGCCAGCAGCGCCACGCCTGCCTCCGCCACGCGCATGCGCCGTTGTGGCTGGTACTACGCTGCCACGTGACTTACCGGGCATGCGGCGCAGGTGCGCGTCGGGCGGCGGCGCTCGCGCCGGCGGGCCGGCCAGCAGCGCCACGCCTGCCTCCGCCACGCGCATGCGCCGTTGTGGCTGGTACTACGCTGCCACGTGACTTACCGGGCATGCGGCGCAGGTGCGCGTCGGGCGGCGGCGCTCGCGCCGGCGGGCCGGCCAGCAGCGCCACGCCTGCCTCCGCCACGCGCATGCGCCGTTGTGGCTGGTACTACGCTGCCACGTGACTTACCGGGCATGCGGCGCAGGTGCGCGTCGGGCGGCGGCGCTCGCGCCGGCGGGCCGGCCAGCAGCGCCACGCCTGCCTCCGCCACGCGCATGCGCCGTTGTGGCTGGTACTACGCTGCCACGTGACTTACCGGGCATGCGGCGCAGGTGCGCGTCGGGCGGCGGCGCTCGCGCCGGCGGGCCGGCCAGCAGCGCCACGCCTGCCTCCGCCACGCGCATGCGCCGTTGTGGCTGGTACTACGCTGCCACGTGACTTACCGGGCATGCGGCGCAGGTGCGCGTCGGGCGGCGGCGCTCGCGCCGGCGGGCCGGCCAGCAGCGCCACGCCTGCCTCCGCCACGCGCATGCGCCGTTGTGGCTGGTACTACGCTGCCACGTGACTTACCGGGCATGCGGCGCAGGTGCGCGTCGGGCGGCGGCGCTCGCGCCGGCGGGCCGGCCAGCAGCGCCACGCCTGCCTCCGCCACGCGCATGCGCCGTTGTGGCTGGTACTACGCTGCCACGTGACTTACCGGGCATGCGGCGCAGGTGCGCGTCGGGCGGCGGCGCTCGCGCCGGCGGGCCGGCCAGCAGCGCCACGCCTGCCTCCGCCACGCGCATGCGCCGTTGTGGCTGGTACTACGCTGCCACGTGACTTACCGGGCATGCGGCGCAGGTGCGCGTCGGGCGGCGGCGCTCGCGCCGGCGGGCCGGCCAGCAGCGCCACGCCTGCCTCCGCCACGCGCATGCGCCGTTGTGGCTGGTACTACGCTGCCACGTGACTTACCGGGCATGCGGCGCAGGTGCGCGTCGGGCGGCGGCGCTCGCGCCGGCGGGCCGGCCAGCAGCGCCACGCCTGCCTCCGCCACGCGCATGCGCCGTTGTGGCTGGTACTACGCTGCCACGTGACTTACCGGGCATGCGGCGCAGGTGCGCGTCGGGCGGCGGCGCTCGCGCCGGCGGGCCGGCCAGCAGCGCCACGCCTGCCTCCGCCACGCGCATGCGCCGTTGTGGCTGGTACTACGCTGCCACGTGACTTACCGGGCATGCGGCGCAGGTGCGCGTCGGGCGGCGGCGCTCGCGCCGGCGGGCCGGCCAGCAGCGCCACGCCTGCCTCCGCCACGCGCATGCGCCGTTGTGGCTGGTACTACGCTGCCACGTGACTTACCGGGCATGCGGCGCAGGTGCGCGTCGGGCGGCGGCGCTCGCGCCGGCGGGCCGGCCAGCAGCGCCACGCCTGCCTCCGCCACGCGCATGCGCCGTTGTGGCTGGTACTACGCTGCCACGTGACTTACCGGGCATGCGGCGCAGGTGCGCGTCGGGCGGCGGCGCTCGCGCCGGCGGGCCGGCCAGCAGCGCCACGCCTGCCTCCGCCACGCGCATGCGCCGTTGTGGCTGGTACTACGCTGCCACGTGACTTACCGGGCATGCGGCGCAGGTGCGCGTCGGGCGGCGGCGCTCGCGCCGGCGGGCCGGCCAGCAGCGCCACGCCTGCCTCCGCCACGCGCATGCGCCGTTGTGGCTGGTACTACGCTGCCACGTGACTTACCGGGCATGCGGCGCAGGTGCGCGTCGGGCGGCGGCGCTCGCGCCGGCGGGCCGGCCAGCAGCGCCACGCCTGCCTCCGCCACGCGCATGCGCCGTTGTGGCTGGTACTACGCTGCCACGTGACTTACCGGGCATGCGGCGCAGGTGCGCGTCGGGCGGCGGCGCTCGCGCCGGCGGGCCGGCCAGCAGCGCCACGCCTGCCTCCGCCACGCGCATGCGCCGTTGTGGCTGGTACTACGCTGCCACGTGACTTACCGGGCATGCGGCGCAGGTGCGCGTCGGGCGGCGGCGCTCGCGCCGGCGGGCCGGCCAGCAGCGCCACGCCTGCCTCCGCCACGCGCATGCGCCGTTGTGGCTGGTACTACGCTGCCACGTGACTTACCGGGCATGCGGCGCAGGTGCGCGTCGGGCGGCGGCGCTCGCGCCGGCGGGCCGGCCAGCAGCGCCACGCCTGCCTCCGCCACGCGCATGCGCCGTTGTGGCTGGTACTACGCTGCCACGTGACTTACCGGGCATGCGGCGCAGGTGCGCGTCGGGCGGCGGCGCTCGCGCCGGCGGGCCGGCCAGCAGCGCCACGCCTGCCTCCGCCACGCGCATGCGCCGTTGTGGCTGGTACTACGCTGCCACGTGACTTACCGGGCATGCGGCGCAGGTGCGCGTCGGGCGGCGGCGCTCGCGCCGGCGGGCCGGCCAGCAGCGCCACGCCTGCCTCCGCCACGCGCATGCGCCGTTGTGGCTGGTACTACGCTGCCACGTGACTTACCGGGCATGCGGCGCAGGTGCGCGTCGGGCGGCGGCGCTCGCGCCGGCGGGCCGGCCAGCAGCGCCACGCCTGCCTCCGCCACGCGCATGCGCCGTTGTGGCTGGTACTACGCTGCCACGTGACTTACCGGGCATGCGGCGCAGGTGCGCGTCGGGCGGCGGCGCTCGCGCCGGCGGGCCGGCCAGCAGCGCCACGCCTGCCTCCGCCACGCGCATGCGCCGTTGTGGCTGGTACTACGCTGCCACGTGACTTACCGGGCATGCGGCGCAGGTGCGCGTCGGGCGGCGGCGCTCGCGCCGGCGGGCCGGCCAGCAGCGCCACGCCTGCCTCCGCCACGCGCATGCGCCGTTGTGGCTGGTACTACGCTGCCACGTGACTTACCGGGCATGCGGCGCAGGTGCGCGTCGGGCGGCGGCGCTCGCGCCGGCGGGCCGGCCAGCAGCGCCACGCCTGCCTCCGCCACGCGCATGCGCCGTTGTGGCTGGTACTACGCTGCCACGTGACTTACCGGGCATGCGGCGCAGGTGCGCGTCGGGCGGCGGCGCTCGCGCCGGCGGGCCGGCCAGCAGCGCCACGCCTGCCTCCGCCACGCGCATGCGCCGTTGTGGCTGGTACTACGCTGCCACGTGACTTACCGGGCATGCGGCGCAGGTGCGCGTCGGGCGGCGGCGCTCGCGCCGGCGGGCCGGCCAGCAGCGCCACGCCTGCCTCCGCCACGCGCATGCGCCGTTGTGGCTGGTACTACGCTGCCACGTGACTTACCGGGCATGCGGCGCAGGTGCGCGTCGGGCGGCGGCGCTCGCGCCGGCGGGCCGGCCAGCAGCGCCACGCCTGCCTCCGCCACGCGCATGCGCCGTTGTGGCTGGTACTACGCTGCCACGTGACTTACCGGGCATGCGGCGCAGGTGCGCGTCGGGCGGCGGCGCTCGCGCCGGCGGGCCGGCCAGCAGCGCCACGCCTGCCTCCGCCACGCGCATGCGCCGTTGTGGCTGGTACTACGCTGCCACGTGACTTACCGGGCATGCGGCGCAGGTGCGCGTCGGGCGGCGGCGCTCGCGCCGGCGGGCCGGCCAGCAGCGCCACGCCTGCCTCCGCCACGCGCATGCGCCGTTGTGGCTGGTACTACGCTGCCACGTGACTTACCGGGCATGCGGCGCAGGTGCGCGTCGGGCGGCGGCGCTCGCGCCGGCGGGCCGGCCAGCAGCGCCACGCCTGCCTCCGCCACGCGCATGCGCCGTTGTGGCTGGTACTACGCTGCCACGTGACTTACCGGGCATGCGGCGCAGGTGCGCGTCGGGCGGCGGCGCTCGCGCCGGCGGGCCGGCCAGCAGCGCCACGCCTGCCTCCGCCACGCGCATGCGCCGTTGTGGCTGGTACTACGCTGCCACGTGACTTACCGGGCATGCGGCGCAGGTGCGCGTCGGGCGGCGGCGCTCGCGCCGGCGGGCCGGCCAGCAGCGCCACGCCTGCCTCCGCCACGCGCATGCGCCGTTGTGGCTGGTACTACGCTGCCACGTGACTTACCGGGCATGCGGCGCAGGTGCGCGTCGGGCGGCGGCGCTCGCGCCGGCGGGCCGGCCAGCAGCGCCACGCCTGCCTCCGCCACGCGCATGCGCCGTTGTGGCTGGTACTACGCTGCCACGTGACTTACCGGGCATGCGGCGCAGGTGCGCGTCGGGCGGCGGCGCTCGCGCCGGCGGGCCGGCCAGCAGCGCCACGCCTGCCTCCGCCACGCGCATGCGCCGTTGTGGCTGGTACTACGCTGCCACGTGACTTACCGGGCATGCGGCGCAGGTGCGCGTCGGGCGGCGGCGCTCGCGCCGGCGGGCCGGCCAGCAGCGCCACGCCTGCCTCCGCCACGCGCATGCGCCGTTGTGGCTGGTACTACGCTGCCACGTGACTTACCGGGCATGCGGCGCAGGTGCGCGTCGGGCGGCGGCGCTCGCGCCGGCGGGCCGGCCAGCAGCGCCACGCCTGCCTCCGCCACGCGCATGCGCCGTTGTGGCTGGTACTACGCTGCCACGTGACTTACCGGGCATGCGGCGCAGGTGCGCGTCGGGCGGCGGCGCTCGCGCCGGCGGGCCGGCCAGCAGCGCCACGCCTGCCTCCGCCACGCGCATGCGCCGTTGTGGCTGGTACTACGCTGCCACGTGACTTACCGGGCATGCGGCGCAGGTGCGCGTCGGGCGGCGGCGCTCGCGCCGGCGGGCCGGCCAGCAGCGCCACGCCTGCCTCCGCCACGCGCATGCGCCGTTGTGGCTGGTACTACGCTGCCACGTGACTTACCGGGCATGCGGCGCAGGTGCGCGTCGGGCGGCGGCGCTCGCGCCGGCGGGCCGGCCAGCAGCGCCACGCCTGCCTCCGCCACGCGCATGCGCCGTTGTGGCTGGTACTACGCTGCCACGTGACTTACCGGGCATGCGGCGCAGGTGCGCGTCGGGCGGCGGCGCTCGCGCCGGCGGGCCGGCCAGCAGCGCCACGCCTGCCTCCGCCACGCGCATGCGCCGTTGTGGCTGGTACTACGCTGCCACGTGACTTACCGGGCATGCGGCGCAGGTGCGCGTCGGGCGGCGGCGCTCGCGCCGGCGGGCCGGCCAGCAGCGCCACGCCTGCCTCCGCCACGCGCATGCGCCGTTGTGGCTGGTACTACGCTGCCACGTGACTTACCGGGCATGCGGCGCAGGTGCGCGTCGGGCGGCGGCGCTCGCGCCGGCGGGCCGGCCAGCAGCGCCACGCCTGCCTCCGCCACGCGCATGCGCCGTTGTGGCTGGTACTACGCTGCCACGTGACTTACCGGGCATGCGGCGCAGGTGCGCGTCGGGCGGCGGCGCTCGCGCCGGCGGGCCGGCCAGCAGCGCCACGCCTGCCTCCGCCACGCGCATGCGCCGTTGTGGCTGGTACTACGCTGCCACGTGACTTACCGGGCATGCGGCGCAGGTGCGCGTCGGGCGGCGGCGCTCGCGCCGGCGGGCCGGCCAGCAGCGCCACGCCTGCCTCCGCCACGCGCATGCGCCGTTGTGGCTGGTACTACGCTGCCACGTGACTTACCGGGCATGCGGCGCAGGTGCGCGTCGGGCGGCGGCGCTCGCGCCGGCGGGCCGGCCAGCAGCGCCACGCCTGCCTCCGCCACGCGCATGCGCCGTTGTGGCTGGTACTACGCTGCCACGTGACTTACCGGGCATGCGGCGCAGGTGCGCGTCGGGCGGCGGCGCTCGCGCCGGCGGGCCGGCCAGCAGCGCCACGCCTGCCTCCGTCACGCGCATTCGCCGCTGCCGCTCGCAGTATGCCGACCACGTCACCTCGTTGAAACCGTAGTTGAAGTAATCTGAAGTAAACAAAACCTAAATCATTTCTGATATCATCGCTTGCCACTATTATCAACATCGATCGACGTTTAACTTACTGTAATAATACTCTACACGGAAGACACTACAAAGGAAACGGAAGCTTTCTTAATGGCTATAGACCAAGTGATTAACACAAAAAACTACCAAAAGTATATTATCCGCAGACCTGGATCAGATCACTGCCGACACTGTCACGCTAGCCCCGAAACCATCCAACACATCACGGGCGCTTGCCGCTCCATAGCACAGACTGACTACAAACATAGACATGACCAAGTAGCAGCCATAGTCCACCAGTACCATTCGAGTATTGCAGTAGCATTCCAGTTCAAACTCATTAAGTACAGACAAAGTCCCTTACTACAAATACCAGCCTCAGAGTTTTAGAAAACAGCGATTACAAGATACATTGGGACCGAACCATTAAACCATAAAAACCATTAAACCTTTCAACGACGCGCATCGACAAAACGTAAACCTGCTTTGAATCTTATGTCATGATGTGATGCCGGTTGACAACCAATCACCTCAGTAGTTCTAATTTTGCACACATTTTGTGGTGGCGCTAGTATATAGTTATGTATATAAATTAAGGTTTGAGAGTATGTCTGTCTATTCCCGAGCAATCGGCTTCGAATTATAAGAACCTAAAAACCACCCTATCTCTCATTTCTGGGCATCCTATTTTACATGATTTTTTATTAATAGTTAATAGATAATGGTACGGAACCCTTCGTGCGCGAGTCCGACTCTCAATTGGCCGGTTTTTTTTGTTTTCATTAGTTATTCTACAAAACATGTAAGTAAACCCTTTTCCAGGCCCCAGATAGGTTACAAAGAAATAAAAATAAAATGCAGTTTCGTTGCGTTATAAAATTAATTAATTAGTTATGGATTTAATTGAAGACCAAACTGCCTTAGAGTTCTTAGCATTTTTTTTAATAATTGTCTATCATGTTTGCGTTTGAGTGACTTAAGTATCTTACTAGTGAAATTTCGAAATCTAATGAATGTGACCCTCAGTATCTCATTTTCCGGTTCTGATTGGAGTCTGAGCTGCATTCTATTTCTGTTATTTGTGCATCGCAAAATACCCGGTGTAATCCATGGTTTGATAGTACGTTGATTTCTAGATATAAGTTTTACCTCTGTACTCTCACTGATCGCCTCGCTCAGGTTATCATTACAAAGAAGTAAAGCGTTCAAGTTTTTTCCTAGAAGTTTTTCTTTAGCATCATCATAGTTAATTTTCATATTTTTAGTCAAACCTGAAGCCCGTTTTAAGTTACTGTCCAGAGCAAGAAATGTGGTACAGTGATCAGTTATGGACGTATTAAGAACTGCTGCGTATGCAGTGGTGTTTCTTTTACAGATTTTTAACATAAAGTGATCAAGACAATTATTCAGTCTCGTGGGACTAAGCAGGCCAGGGAGGATACCGTGGGTACTTAACATGTTAAGGTAAGTTTGACGGTTTATATTCTCGTAAAATTGCTCTTCTTGGCGTGTATAAAGTTGTTGTTAATGTTAACACCAGACGAATAAGGCAGTAATACATAATGCAGAGTTAAGTTTCTTGCCTGAAAAATCTCGCGATAAATAGCAAAATAGACTAGCAAAGGGTGCAAACGCTTTTTCGGAGAGTTTATTGTTATCTACAACAGCGTTTCCCAACCTTTTTCAGCCACGGACCCCTAGGAAATCAAGCATAGTTTTCACGGACCCCCTTAATAAAATAAACAGCAAATGAATTCGGATTACGAGACTTATTGGCATTTATATATGGTCCAGAGATGATAATAAAGTGGGTAGCCGCACAACTCGCAACAGCTAATTTGGAGCTCCGTATATTATTGCTATTTAAAATTGGTAAATAGTGAAAGTTTTTACGACAAGTGACATTAATAGAAAGCTCTTAGTACGTTACACACAATAACAATAACAGTCTCACGTTTGGTACGTCGGGTTTCGTGTATTATCAGTGTAAAGTGAAACATTTTTGTGAGCGCAGCACCGGCTAATGAATGCGCAGTGCATAAGCGCGCTGATTGGTGTGCGTGTTGTGTACATACAAGCGAAGTAAACAAACATGAGTCTTTGCTATGCATGCAACAAAAGCATTAAAGTGAATGAAAAAATCTTATGTTCACAATGTGACTTATGTTACCATAATTTATGTGTCAACATCTCCGCGGCAAGTTTTAAGAAGATCTCAAAGGAGGATAAAACTGCGTGGACGTGCCCTAAATGTGTGGTTGCGTCACCCAGGCCTAAGGATAAGGCCAACACTCCTGTGGCCTCGACAGTAGGCCTCTCTACTGGTGCTCGAAGCATGGAAGAGGACTCCATTAGAATGATAGTGGGTGCTGAGATTCAAAATGCACTTAAGTACGATATGCCTGGAATCCTGATGGGAATACTAAATAGAGAGTTAGGACCGCTAAAGCATGACATAAATGAACTCAGGACCACGGTTGTTTTTCTGAGCGCCAAACATGACGAATTCGCCACCAACGTCAATAAGACAAGCGCAGAAACCAGGGAGTTATTAGCTAGATGTGATAATCTGTCGACAACTGTCCGAAAACTTGATACGGAACTTAACGCTCTTCATCAAAGTCTGCGAGAGAGCAACATAGAGATGAATGGTGTGCCCGAGAGTAGAAATGAAAATCTCGTTACAATCGTGCAGCAGTGTGCGCGTGCCGTGTCTCATAACGTTCTCGAAACAGATATTCTCAAGTGCACACGGGGAGCTAAACTAAACAAAGATGACAGGAGACCACGCGCAATCGTTGTAAAATTAAGAAGCCCAATATGTAGGGACCAGTTCTACTCTGCGGTGACGAGGTTCAATAAATCACATCCGGAAGATAAGTTGAATACGTCGCACCTTGGTTTTGGCGATGTCAATAAACCTGTGTACGTGAATGAACATCTCTCACCATACTTCAAGGCTCTACATGCGGCAACTCGTCACAAGGCCAGGGAACTGAACTTTAAGTTTGTGTGGGTGCGGGGTGGCCGTATTTTCATGCGCAGGGACGAAAACGCCGAGCTGATATTTGTTAAGAATCGTGAAACTTTAGACTCTGTACGTTAATGCATGTCTTATTTGTTATTTTTTAGAGTACCTAACTTTTTTTTGTGGATATAACCTATTTGTACTATGGCCTATCTCAGTATATATTATCAAAATGTAAGAGGTATGAGGACAAAATCTCACGACATTTACACCTCAATTCTGAACTCAGATTATGATATAATCTGCCTATGTGAAACTTGGCTGGACGATTCACTGCAATCTCAAGAGTATTTTGACAGTAGGTACTGTAAGCTGGCAGGCGACTGCTGTATGTAGGTTGTCTATGGATTGATTTAAATATTAAAAATAGAACAGCAGTCGAATGTCAACAGGAGAAACAAACTCTGTAGCTTTGCAGAAGACATTGAATAAACAATGAAACTACATTGACAACAAATATCTTTTAATAAATAACTTAAATAGCGTTAGGAAAGCTACACTCCCAGGATCACGATACGATCCCAACATTTATGGTGGATGGTGCGCAGACGGTAGAGCATGGTCTCCCGTACTGATCGTAAATAAGTGAAGTATATCCTTATTAACAGTGTCTTGGTAAGTAAGAATTCGACATAAATAGGTGAAGATGGAAAACGGCAGCCAAAACAACTGTACATTCAATGGTGAGTCGGATGTTAGCGACTTCATATGCCAATTTGAGGCCATCGCTGCGATCAAATCATGGTCGCCAGAGCAGAAAAAGTTCGCCATCGCCGCATATTTGTCAGGCTCAGCTCTAGCTTGGTATAAGGCGAAATTCGTTAGTATTACGACGTATGCAGAGTTATTAGAAAAATTGAAGGAGGAATTCGGTGATATCGTCGACTATGTACAGCAGTTCTATGCGCGCAGGCAAAGCCCGGCAGAGAACTTAACACAGTATTTTTATAATCTAGATTGCCTGGCAGAAAAGGCAAAAATATCGGAAGACGATAGATTTATCAAGCATTTTATATCCTCTGCACATATAAAATATAGAATGCTATTGGCCACGCGGCTATTTGCATCAAAGACAGAACTAAAAAAAACGTTAAGACAAATGGCTGACGTCGCGCCGGAGAGCGTTCCAAGTAGTGTCAATTTACCGATTTTTAGAACGAACGAGCCGTTAACCTGGCCAGAGGGGGGAGATGCCAGCGCGAGTGTCGCACAGACACCGGGAAGTATCTACCAATCTCCTTACCAAGTGGTTACTCCTCAAACCACGCAGAGGACTCAGCCTTCATCGAGGTTTACGCCGAATGCAACGCCCAACCGGAGGTACGATTTGCGTCCAAGAAGCTATCAGCAGGGGCAGTCGCAACGAGGGCCAGCGCCTTCAGCATCGAGGGGACACCCAAATGTGTTTCCACGTCGTTAGATAGTCCGGGGGAACGGCAGTGGGAAATACAAAACCCCGACGCAAATGCCAATGTATCTTGTTTAGGCCGTGTACATAGCAATAGTTATAAGTTAGATAGAGAAAATATAAATAGTTGTGTAAATATGGCCCCTTTCATTTCAGTGAGCATACAGGAAAACATGTGTATTGCGCTTGTGGATTCTGGTGCCTCTGTGTCGGTGATTTCGGAAACAATGGCAGTAAAACTGAAATTAGAAAGAGTAAATGTGAGTAAAATGCCCTTGAGAGCCGTGGGGGGAAACCAAGTGCCGGTAAAAGGCATGTATAAGACGACTTGCTTGATAAACAAGGTTTGTTATAGCTTGGATTTATTGTTAATATCAGATGCATCTAATATATTTATTATTGGCCAAGATTTTCTTAAAGAAAATCGAGCAGTTATTGATTTTAATAGAGATTGCCTCATATTGAACGGCAGATTTATTGTGCCTTTTATTAAGAGGTTAGAGGATGTAAAAGGGATGGAGTTGAGTTCCTTGGAGCCTGTCGCACCTATGAATGCTCTCAAGAAGAGTGAATATGTATATTTTGCCGATTTGCTCGAAAAGAATGACAGTAATATATTAAACTACGCGAAGAAAGAAGAGGTGTGTTTTAATATTAATGAATGTTTACAGAATACAGAAAAGGAGCGGTTGCAAGCATTGTTGACAGAGTACCGGGACACGTTTTCATTCTCAGCTAGTGAACTAGGATGTTATGAAGAAACACTAGTGGAAATAATAACCATGGATGAAGAACCAGTACATAAGGCACCGTATAGAGTATCGCCGAAGCAAAGAGAAATTATAGAGCAGCAGGTATCGGAAATGATAGAAAATGGAATCATATCTGAGTCAGTGAGTCCTTATGCCTCTCCAGTTGTGTTGGTGGACAAACCGGATGGTTCTACGAGATTCTGTGTAGATTTTCGAGCATTAAATAAGAAAATAAAATGCGATTCTTATCCCATACCTATAATAGAGGATTTATTAGGTTGCTTACAAGGAGCGAAGTATTTTGCGGATTTAGATATGAATTCCGGTTATTGGCAGTTGAAAATCGGAGCCGGCAAAGAGAAGACGGCCTTCGTGACTCATCTAGGCTTATATGAGTTTAATGTATTGCCCTTCGGATTAAAAACCAGTCAAGCCGTGTTTCAAAGAGTAATGGATAGGGTATTGGCCGGAATAAAATATAAAAATGCCATAGTATATGTGGATAATATACTTGTATTTGCAAAAACCTTTAATGAGTTCATACAAGCTTTGAAAGATGTATTACAGAGAATGAGGCGAGCACATTTAACATTAAAGCCAGCTAAATGTAGGTTTGGATTTCAGAAAGTCACAGTGTTGGGGCATGAAGTGTCAGCAGATGGTATTGGACCTGATAGACGGAAGTTATGTGCCATGAAGGAGGTGCAAGTGCCGAAAAATTTAAAGGAAGTACGAGCAACAATAGGATTATTTTCATATTATCGAAAATATATCGATAATTTCGCAAGGATAGCACTACCCATTACCAGTCTCATGAAGAAAGATAAAAAGTTTGTTTGGAATAACGAAGCGCAAATGGCATTCGAAGAGTTGAAGTTGAAGATATGTGAAGCACCCGTCTTGGGATATTTTTCAGCAGATCAAGAAATGAAGACGAGATTATATACGGATAGCAGTGGATATGCGGTAGGTGCCTGTTTGATGCAAGGAAAAGAAATATTGAAGCCGATAGCATACGCATCTAGAAAATTGAGCGCCGCGGAACAGAAGTATTCAGTAACTGAGAAAGAATGTTTGGCATTAATATGGGCACTGAATTACTTCAAGAATTATTTGTGGGGCAATAAGTTTCAAGTGGTGACCGATCATAGAGCGTTAATGTGGTTGAAATCGAAGAGGGACATGAATGGACGTCTCGCAAGATGGGCATTATCCATCCAAGGATGGGATTTCGATATTGTTTATTGTAAAGGAAAAGATAATGTAATCGCAGATTTTCTTAGCAGGAACCCTTTGTTTGAGGATGAGCCCCGTGAAAATATCCGGCAGCAGGAGGATAATTTAGTTTTATATGCATTTCAGATGATGGACGTGAAAATAGCGCAGCAAAATGATGATTTTTGTATAATGGTAAGGCAAAGATTGTCGAGGAATCATGATCGTTCTTATAGAAATTTTATTTTGCAGGACGACGTTTTGTATAAGAAAGTGCGTGTAAATAATCTTGTAAATAATCTTGTAGTATTGCCAGTTTCTTTGTTCACAGAATGTATGAAAGAGATACATGATGATTTATGGTCCGGTGGACACTTTGGCTTATTCAAAACTCATGCCAGATTTAAACAAAGATATTTTATGGTCGCTGCCCACAGACGAATAGATGCGTATGTAAGGAGCTGTCAGAAATGTCAGGAGCGAAATATGCGAAGAAATATTGCGCCGTTAATAAGTATTCCAGTGAATGGATTATTTGAGCGAGTGGGAATCGACGTTGTTGGACCATTCAGAAGATCTTATACTGGGAAAAAATATGCAATTGTAGCAGTGGAGTATCTGACGAAGTATGTAATGTCAAGAGCGGTTGAGAAAGTCACGGCTCAAGAAATCACGGAGTTCCTCATAACAGAAGTCTTTTGTAAATTTGGAGGAGTCCAGAACATTTTGAGTGATAGAGGATCGGTGTTCACGTCAAGACTGGTGAAAGAAACTGTGGAGGCATTTGGGAGTAAGATATCTCATACTTCGGCGTATCATCCAGCGTGTAATGGTCTTACGGAAGCGGCGAATAAGATTTTGATCAATATGTTATCGAAATATCTTGAGCAAGATCAGAGGATGTGGAGTGAAATGTTGCCTATGGTGACCATGGCTTATAACTCCAGTAAGCATAGGTCTACAGGTGTGAGCCCTTATATGGCGTTGTATGGAAAAGAGGCTTTGTGTGTGACAGATATGAATTTAGGAATAAATCAGTTATGTGTTTCAGAATCACTGCAACAGAAGATAACGAGGCAAGCGGCTTTAGCTGAGCTGATTAAAGGGAAAATTAGAAGGGCCCAGGATAAAATGAAACGGCTGTATGACAGACGTGCAAAGGTGATAAGATACTTGCCGGGTGAGAAAGTTTTACTATTTTGCCCGCACAGAGATACTGGAATTTCCAGCAAGCTTTGTAGGAAGTTTAAAGGGCCATATATTATCTTAAGACGTGTAAATCAGGTAAACTATTTGATTAAAAAGATGGGGTCTAGTTTGAGAGGAAATAAATATTTGGTTCATGTTAATAGGTTGAAGAAGTTTTATTCACAGATAGGGTGAAATTGGGTTAATGTGTATGTGTGTATATAGATATGGTTAGGATAGGATAGTATAGGATAGGAAGATAGTTAAGGTAATAATTAATTTACTTCTTTGTTGTGTAATAGCATAAGATAGGAGAATAATTTGGGCATTAGTTAATTTGTTTCTTTGTTATTTATTAATGAGTACAAGATTCTCTCTTATTAACATAGATAATAGTTAGGATAATAGTGGTTATTTATTATAGATGAATCATTATTCGTTTGTGTACTTTTGTGGTTTTTTTTTATGTTACATGGTCGTCGGAGACATCAGGTGGCAGATGCAGCCAGCAGCGAAGTAAAAGTTGATGAAGAGGTTCCAGGGTGCAGCATGGTGATGAAGCCTGCTGATCACCTGAGATGGCCTCATGCAGCAATGTGTCTGATGTCATGGACATCAGGAAAAGAAAAGAAATGGAATAAAAAAGAATCAGGAGTATAATTTGATTACTTATTTAGATGCTGCAAGGGTCCGGAGCTTCGCTTCATCAAATTTAATTGATTATTTTTCTTAAGTTTAGCTTAGAACGGGAAGGAAGGAGTTGGAGAATCTTTTTTCTGGCTTATGCATTTTGTATAATATAAAATATATTGATTTTCATCAGCGGTGAAGGACTTTATGAGCATAGGAACTCAAAGTGACTTCGCTGGTGGTTGAAGAATAATATATTAATGTTATGAAAATGGATAATTAAATAAATTGCCATTTGTGTTGGTAAAAATGTGATTTGTGTGGTGTGTTCAATAAATTTTTCTGACTAGATGATGACCACAAGACTTGTCTCCGAGGGGCCAGCTAAGCAGTGAAGAAATGCACTGATGACCATTGGTGCAGTGGCTGCCGGGCGCTAATGAGAAGCCCCGACATGTAGATGCCACAAGTATCGCTGCTGGGCGCTGATGTGAAGCCCCAATGCAACCGATGGACATCAGGGCGATCTCGCGAAGAATGAAGAAATTAGTTATAAATTTCTTTTCCAGAGGTTAATAAAGATATGTATGTGAGCAGCAAGACGGTACTTAATGACATTGCTGGTTACATGCTGATAATAAGGTATAGTCATGGTGCTGTAGCCACCGGTATGACTTATATACATACTGTTGGCTACAAAGGCAAAATTGCCGCCACCTGATAGGTGGTTACACCACTCCATAAGCGAGGTTGGTGGTGACCATCTTCGGGGGGGGGTGATGACGTCTCACTCACGAGTACGATGCTGATTTTTCATGTGCCACAGACGCATTTAAATACTATTGATAGCAGCATCAGCACAAGTCGTGTGTGGGAGTACTGCCACTTATCTGGGTTTATGTGCACTATACATGCCATAGGCAGATAAATTTTAATTGCACAAGCACAAAACACAGATAAGAACTATTTAAGCATCGCAAAATAGAATGCCAAACGATTGATACTTGCTATGGAAAGTATTTTTCGCACGGTTTTCTACTTTCCGATCTGCAGCCTTATTATGTGACAAGGATGTGGCCACACTAGAAAAAAAATAAGGGAGTAACCCCACTAAGGCTCATTCCCTTGGCACAGATAAGAGGGTGCAGGTCAGCCTTAATAGGTTATAGCACAGATTGTAAAATATTCCGTGCATAGGTAGGATAGAACCGACCTCAATAGGAGGGAGGGATGATGTAAGCTGGCAGGCGACTGCTGTATGTAGGTTGTCTATGGATTGATTTAAATATTAAAAATAGAACAGCAGTCGAATGTCAACAGGAGAAACAAACTCTGTAGCTTTGCAGAAGACATTGAATAAACAATGAAACTACATTGACAACAAATATCTTTTAATAAATAACTTAAATAGCGTTAGGAAAGCTACACTCCCAGGATCACGATACGATCCCAACAGTACATAGTCCTTCGAAGGGATCGTGATGCGCTGTTTAAATCTAGATTTAACAAAGGTCATGGTGGTGGCGTTCTCATAGCCGTATCAAAAAAGATAAAATTTATACATAAACCAGAATGGCAGAATGATGTTGAGGATCTATGGATACAAATAAAATTACAATGTGGTACATTAAATATAGGGTTAGTTTATCTTCCATCTTATATTCCTGAAAATTACTTTGAAGCTTTTATTCGTAAGTGTGAAGAGGTGAGTCTCTTCAGTAGTAATAGCGAAACGTTGATAATTGGGGACTTCAATCTGCCTGGCATTGCGTGGATACCAGGGGATAGCGTAAACGGCTGTCTTGTACCGCATGTATCGGAGAACAGTGCTAAATCTTCTTGCATAACTGAGTTATTAGCCACATGTCACTTGTGTCAAAGAAATAAAATATGTAACACGAACAATATAGTCTTGGATTTGATAATTGCCGGTGAGAATTTAGAATTAGATGTGCTGGGTTCGCATCCCATCAGTAAAATTGACGTTCATCATCCCCCTTTAGAACTCGCTGTTAAGATTTTTTCACTTCTCATGCTCTTAAAATGTTACTTTAGTCTCTGCATATCGGGACTAAAGCTCTTTTTTGATCTCAAGGGATTAAAGTAAAATTTTTTTAATTGACTATGGAAACCCCTAAACTGCCAATCACGGTGTTTGTGAATGGAGGATTATCGCCATTTTCAGTAACTGGGTATAGACAATTTTAAAGCTTTCCACAGGCCGAAGTGCGCTGCGGACGCACTGTAGCGCCCTGCGCTTCGGTCTGTGGAAGCCTTTAGGGTGTGGAAATAACCTCAAAATGACAACTGTATAAATAATATTTAAAAAATAATAATTTCGTGAAACACATTGAATAATTACGAATATTAATCTATTTAATTATAAAATATTAAAGATGAATTCATTTTATTTTGCACGTAAAGAAAGATTTCCTTTAACTTAGGTGTTAGTTTATTGTTTTTTTTTTAAAAACGCTGTCGGCAAAGCAGGGGGGTTACTACGAAATTCGAAGTTCGAAGTTCGGATCTTGCGGTCCCTCTCACTCTCGTTATAAATACCATTAGCGTGAGCGGAACGGCATGAAACGAAGTTCGAATTTCGCGCTTCGTAGTATAGGGCCAGTTCCCTGCTCTGTCGATAAAATAGCAATCCGCACTGTCGGCAAAGTAGTGCTGGAGTGTACGGTAGATAGAGCAGTTACGTTTGAATGTTAATATGGCGTGACTTCAAAATAGTTAATGCGATGTCAGTTGCATTTAATAGTAAATAGAAAGTATAATTAGATATAATTTAACAAAGAATTGGCATATAGAAAATAAACTTAAAAAGTCGTTTCTTTATTCACGGGTATGTGTTTCAGTTAACAATATATTTTGTGTGTGAACTTAGATCAATTAGGTTAATTTATTTGCCGATTCTAATGAATGAACAATTATCATTCTTACATGCATAGTCCAATTAGTTTTAACATAGTCTTTAAGTTAAGAGTCTGTTGGCTAATTATGCAAGCATTTAAAGCGTCACTTTACAAAAAAATATAAAAGAAAAGAAAAGACAGCGGTACTTTTTTCGCTATTTGAATTTTGAACAGATGTCCATTGCTCGTATTGAGCATACGTTGTAAAAAAGTAATTTTGTACGTCGTTTTTTTCCTCGCATTCAAAGTGAAAAGTAGAGTGTTTGACGCGGGACTAAACTACCATAATGACCACTCGAATTATAGCCTCCCTCGCTATCGCTCGGGTGGCTAAATATCTCGTGTCATTATGGCTTGTTTTAGTCCCTTGTTGAACAATCTACTATAAATCCTTAAAAGGTCGCGGGTGAGCAAAGTAATTGTTTTAGTTCATTTTAAATCCTATTTTATTAAAAGAAAATAAATCTTGCACTCGTTATCTGTTCCGAAAGACTGATTTTAAGTCCTGCATTTATGATCTTAATCAAATTGACTGGGAATCGCATATGGATTTGAATTGTAACGATTTTCTTCACATGTTTTATAATCGATTATGGGAAATCATCGATAAGTATACGCCAAAAGGAAAGAACAGAGCTCAAAATTACCCGCCTTGGTATACATCAAAATTAATAAGAAACTTAAAGGAAAAGTTTAAATTCCATCGGAGGTATAAGAAGTATGGGAACCCACGTGATTTTGATACATTTGCTCGATTAAGATCTGTATGTAAAAAACAAATTGAAAACAGTTACAAGAATTATATTCTTTTCATTGAAGATTGTATTGCAACAAATATTAAAGCATTCTGGCGATATACAAAGGATAAAAAAGTAACAAATGATATTCCAGATTGTATGAAATTTGAGGACCAGACAGCATCTAACGGACAGGATATTGTAAATTTATTTTCTAAGTTTTTTGCCTCTGTCTACTCAAACGCACCGGGTTCCACTGCAACACCATAATACAAAATTGCACATAACACTCGTGATTTATGTATTAGCACTATTGTTATTGACGAGGATTGCATTTTAAAACGTTTAAGGGGACTAGACATTAATAAGGGTGCTGGTCCGGATGGAGTACATCCAATATTTATTAAGATGTGCGCGCCAGCTCTAGTCAAACCGCTACAAATTATATTCTCAAAGTCAATTTCAGAGGGTGTAGTTCCGGACTTATGGAAAATTGGGAGAGTAGTACCTGTACATAAATCTGGCAATAAACATGATGTCTGTACCTACCGCCCTATCAATATACTCTCCTGTTTTAGTAAAGTTCTGGAAGCGATAGTGTATGAGAGTATATATTATAGCGTTTACCCGATTTTAAGTAACAATCAGCACGGTTTTGTTTCTAGAAGATCTACAGCTACAAATCTTTTACACTACACAAATTATATCTGCAAGGCTTTTAACGACAAAGTGCAAGTAGATGCAGTCTATACGAATTTTTCAAAAGCTTTCGACCGTGTCAATCATGAACTTTTAATAAGCAAACTTGAATGTATGGGTATCCATGGCAGTTTGTTGCGGTGGTTCCGGTCATACCTGCAAAACCGAAGCCAGATTGTAGCTTTGTATGGATATGAATCTGTTCCTTTTCTACCGCCATCTGGAGTGCCCCAAGGGTCTTATTTGGGCCCCCTGTTATTTATAATATTTGTTAATGATCTATTGTATCTTACATCTTCGGAGGTACTTGCTTATGCTGACGATTTGAAGGTTTTTCGTAGAATCAGGAATTTGGAAGACTGTTATCGCTTACAGGATGATCTTGAAACTGTACAAGCGTGGTGTACAACTAATCACATGCCCCTCAATATTAAAAAATGTCAATGCATAACTTTTACTAACAACAAAAATAAAATATCTTACGATTATAAGATTGACAAGCAGTCGCTAGATCGTGTCGATGTAGTCAGAGATCTAGGTGTTTATTATGACAGTCAGCTATCCTTCAGACAGCACTATGAGCATATAATAACTCGGGCAAATAGAATGCTTGGTTTTGTGACCCGAGTTAGTAAACCATTTAGGCAGGGTAAAACATTAATATTACTTTACGAATCCCTGGTTAGAAGTATTCCTGAGTACAATTCTTCCATATGGTACCCTATTTATTCAGTACATATTCAGAAAATTGAGTCTGTCCAAGCTCGTGCATTGAGGTTGGCATGTATGATAATGGGCAAACGTAAATCGCTTCCCAACTATGAGGACAGATTGGATTTTTTCAAATTATACGCTTTAAAACATAGACGAAAAGTTGCGGATATGACTTTTTTATTTAAAATTTTAAATTACATTGTAGACGCAAATATTACCCATGAATTTAAGTTTAAATGTGGCACACGGCCTGTCCGGCACCCTCAATTGTTTTCTTGCCCGCTCAGTAATAATAAGGTATCCGCTAATTGTCCAATCACCCGTCTTTGTCGTACATTTAATGAGATATGTTCAGAATGTGACATATTTTCAATGTCAATAAAAACATTTAAGTCCACTGTGACGATAGCTTTAAATACTTAGTTAATTTATTTTAGTAAAAATAATGTAATAGGTAAACTTATTCCATCTTGCATGCTCCTTTAGTCACATTATGATTGTTGTGGACAGTTGTAGTTAAGTTGCAAACATGGATTTTTGTGTTATAAGTATGTCAATTAGAATAATTATCTGTTTGCAAGTTGTAACTGTTCCTTAAATAATAAATAAATAAATACCGCGGACCCCCATACATATACTCGCGGACCCCCAGGGGTCCGCGGACCACAGGTTGGGAAACCTGATCTACAATATGGAGTAGTTACTCAATGTTGAAAGCCACAATAAAGACAAGAAGACGACGTGCATATACCTTTAATAATTATTATGTTCTCGCTCATTGGGGGAGGCCTATGTCCAGCAGTGGACTGTTATAGGCTGATGATGATGATGATGATGATGTTCTCGCTGCTGAGGTGAAAAGTTGTATGTGTCACACGAGACCAAAGTTTTTTTGCATCTCGTGTATTTGAATCTCTCCGCGCACTCAGGATTCTAATTTAGAATCACTCGCTCACGCTCGTGATTCAACTATAGAATCCTTTGCTTGTTCGCGATTCAAAATCAACACTCGCAGTAAAAACCAACTTTGCTCTCTTGTTGCACAAATAACTATTCCTTTGTTGAGGATATAAATAAATAAATAAATATTAGGGGACAATCTTACACAAATCGACCTAGTCCCAAACTAAGCAAAGCTTGTACTATGGGTACTAGACGACGATAAACATACTTATATAAATAAATAAATACCTACTTAAATACATAGAAAACATCCATAACTCAGGAACAAATATTCGTGCTCATCACACAAATAAATGCCCTTACCGGGATTTGAACCCAGGATCTCTTGCTTCGTAGGCAGGGTCACTACCAACTAGGCTAAAGCGGTCGATATAAGACCATGTTTCCAAATTTAGTGCCATAAATATTCGTTTTGACCGTAAAAACAGTATTCCAAGTGAATCTTCGACGTCATACGCCACAGCAAACTCTGGTCCAAGCGCGGACACTAAGATTATTGTGCACTGTGAGCGCGGAGTCACCAGTGAATTTCGTAAGTTCACATATGCGGGAGTCGGTTATCAGCGTGCTTTTATTCAAAAACTAGAAGAGTTTGCTGTGTCTAGAAATTTATCCAAAGACAATTTACTAGCTCGTTCATTTGAGATTTCCACTGACAAGGCTCTACATTGGTTTCGAGCGTATAAAGATAGTTTTCATAACTGGGAGAGCTTAAAAACTAAATTGTTTGACGATATGATATATTTGACTATGACTACAAACTACTCCGCGAAATCGAGGACCGTAGGTAGGTACTCAAGGTAGAGACGAGTCGATTGTAGTTTATTTCGCCATCATGTCTGGATTATTTGCTAAACTTTCGTATGTTATGCCTGAAGCAGATAAACTTAAAATTATGTTAAAGAATATACGATACTCTGTGTATTTGTATGGGAAAAAAAGTGCTTCATTTTAAAAGTCGTAAAAAAAAAAACATTTGTTTGAGTGATAGGAATTCAGGGTTAAGAGGATGTCAGTGAATTAAAAATAACCCTGTAAAACTTCGTTGATCCTCTTTGATGACCAAATTGACGGCGAAAGACCTTTTGTAAATATTAATGTAAATAATTTGACTCTTTGTGGTTTACTTGACAGTAGTAGTTCTATTACTATTCTGGGTAATAACTCGCACGTAAATTTACTTAGTCAGGGATTTGTGTTAAACTTGTCACACAAAATCTCTGTGCGGGCTGCAAATGGACAGCCTGCTCATTCTATTGGCTTTATAGAATTATCCGTGCAGTTTAATGACAAATCTTTCATCATAAACGCACATGTTATTCCTGACATCTCGTCTCATACTCGTTTCATACTGGGTATCGATTTTTGGAAGAAATTTAACTTGCTGCTAATTTTTTTAAAGAAAGTAGAGCTCAAACGGACCTCGAACTGTACATCTTTAACTATTTACCTAACCATACAACTAAACAGGTTCTTCCTTTTGAGGAACTACCTGATACTCAACAGGCTCAAGCTAATAAAATTATATCTCAGTTTCGGGAAGCTTCTACTGAGTCTCTTCCGCTCGGTAGAACACACTTGGTCTCGCACCGCATCGATACCGGTGATCACAAGCCTATTAGACAGCGGTGCTATCGTCTTTCACCGGAGAAGCAAAAAGTGCTGGTGGAAGAGGTAGATAAAATGCTAGCTTTAGATATTATAGAGCCGTGTGAGAGTCCCTGGTTGAGACCAGTTCTTGTTACGTCTAAAATAGGAGACCGTCACTATAACAACGAGTGACAAAAAAAGTTGATCGACCCATTTACAAGCTGAGAAAAAAATTAAAATCCAACAACATCTCAACCCACCTAAAACCGTCCGAAACTTTGCCGAACTCACCTAATTGATAAATTGATATTCAATCAATAAATTTATTTAAATAATTTATAACAAAATGTCAGTTAAAGTTTCTTTCAGTGAAATAATAACAATATTAAATTACTCATAATAATAACAAAAATAACAATTCTGCCGTCGTAAGAAAAAGGGGCACAACTAGCTTTTCTTGTGAAACAGAAAAAGCCTAAGTGCACACTTGTTCTTTGTAAACTTATGCTGTTTCTTTTTTGAGCAAGTTTGCAGTCGTGCCTTTTATAAATACAAACGGCAGAATAGGTAGGTGCATTTATTTTACGACATGAAGCCTTACCCAGGCATTAAAATTTTAATTAAATTTTATTTTAATTGAAATTATTTGTAAAAAATTATAATTTATAAACAATATAAATTTTAAAAATTTCAATAAAAAAAAAAAATTTTTATAATAATTTAAATTAAAGCTTATCCCTTAATATATCAAATAAGTTTATATGACTGATAATTTTTCACGCTCACAACGCTGATAGGGTAGTTTTATCCCGGAAAATTGCATACGCGGGATAGCGATAAACGAATTCTACGGAGATGAAGTCGCAGGCAACAGCTATTTTGTGTAAATTTGAGTGATCATAACAGAAAAATAAAAAACGATTTCAGAATTTTTGGAAATTTCCACGAGTTGATGAGTTGAGAAATTATCGATGATGACGATTTTTGCTTTATTCAATGAAAGAGATGAAGAAGCTTTACTACAAATTTGAATTCTACGCAGACGAAGTCGCGGGCAAAAGCTTGTCTTCTGTAAACGATTGAACGGGGCAGCTAAGGGTCGCGGTCTCACCTGAAATATCAGCTCCAGGTTTGTTCCAGGGCTTATCCTCGATGGTATCGATGTTGAACTCGAGCGCCGGCACCCCGTTGATGCTGCCGGGTCCGTCCAGGTCCTCGAGCGTGACCTTGCCGGGCGCGGGCCCAGCGCCGGCGCGCGGCTTCTCGCCCGCGCCCGCCGCCACCAGCCCCACGCCGCGCTGAAACAATCACCAACCACCACTTGCACATAACTCAACTACTGTACCACTATTGTACTGTAACGTTAGTTTATAAAAGGTGAATCAACTTTTTGTGTTGTTTATTCTGACCCCGGTTGTCCAAGTGACATGTTCATAATGTTTCTTAGAAAAATGCTTAGGTTGTACATGAGACAAAACTAAAGGCCGTGCCAGGATTACATGAGTGATATCGCTTGGATAGTGTGGCTCTACATTAGTAATTTGATGTGCAAATTTACAGCTCCCTAAACTTTATAAGTACTTACTAGTATAAATTTCATAGCATGTTTGAGAAAAATCCATTACATACCACTTGTCTAACCGCGCCCGCAACATGATACGTCCCGGCCAATTATTTGGAACGTAAGGATAACATTTCATAGCATGTTTGAGAAAAGGTCTATGGCATCATATAGCATTTAGCCATTAAAAAAAACTGTAAGAAATATTTGAGTTTTGGTTCATTATGGCATTCTGCCACTAAGCTTATATTTAAGGTAAGATAAGATGATGATGATGATGATGATGGTGATGATGATGATGGTGGTGATGGTGATGATGATGGTTGTGGTGATGATGGTGTGATGGTGGGTGATGGTGATGATGATAGTGATGATGGTGGGTGATGATGATGATGGTGGTGATGGTTGTGGTGATGATGGTGTGATGGTGGGTGATGGTGATGATGATTATAGTGATGATGATGGTGATGGTGGGTGATGGTGATGGTGATGATGATAGTGATGATGGTGGGTGATGGTGATGATGATGGTGATGGTAGTGATGATGATGAGATGATGATGATGGTGGTGATGACGATGATGATGATGGTGATGATTGGAGATGGGCCGAGTACTCGTTTACTACTCGGTACTCGGTGTACTCGGCAGTTTTTTTGATACTCGTATTCGGCCGAATAACTCGGTTCCAATGACGAGTGTACTCGGTCCAAATAAATAAACAGGCTCGTTTAACATCCAAATACGCGATCTTTTGCGTATATAGTATGTTCCAGTTAAAATGACGAAAAGTACTTAAAACCAACATCTATTGTTTAATTGTTATCTTCAAGTGGGGTTATAAAACAATTATGCAGGTGTATCGGTCGGTAGGCCATACCTCGGTCAGTTTTATTACGTCTCTTAGTTATCTTTTCCTTTCATATTCAGCAACAAAAGAAGTTGTAAAATCCCATGTTAAGTGTATTTTCGTCATTTTAACTGGAACATACTATACCTACATACTCATTGTGTCAACAGTCACTGTATACAATCATCTATTTCTATGAACGAACAACAAGGTTTTTCAAATATTTAAGCAATTAATGTGCGGACCAAATGAGATTCTAATTTGCGGGGGAGAAGGCGGGGATCCTCGCGATGTTCGCTCGCGGTGGCTGGTAGCGCCGCGCGAAACTGTCTAAACCTATTTTCGCGCCCCAAAACTGAACCGAGTAACTCGGCCGAGTACTCGGTTTCAGAAACTTTGAACCGAGTATACTCGGTAAAAGTTGTACTCGGCGCATCTCTAGTGATGATGGTGATAGTGGGTGATGGTGATGATGACGAGATGGTGATGATGATGATGATGATGGTGGTAGTGATGGTGTTGGTGGGTGATGGTGATGATGATGATGGTGGTGATGGTGATGATGATGGTGATGATGATGGTGATGGTGGTGATGATGGTGATGGTTGTGGTAATGATGGTGTGAGGGTGATGAGGACGACGACTACGATGACGATGATGGTGACGATGATGATGATGATACAAGCCTTGGCCACGAACAGGGATTGCCGGCCGCGTATCTCTAGATGGCCGAGTGTTAACTACTCGGACGACAATCCCCTGTTTCGCGGCCGCTGTTGTAATGTACTATTTCTCAAACATGCTATGAAATACTGGGGGGTTACTACGAAATTCGAAGTTCGAAGTTCGGATCGTGCGGTCCCTCTCACTCTCGTAATAAATATCATTAGCGTGAGCGGAACGGCATGAAACGAAGTTCGAATTTCGCGCTTCGTAGTATAGGGCCTGACGTTATGTTCCAAATAATAGGCCGGGACGTATCACGTTGCGGGCGCGGTTAGACAAAGTGGTATGTTTTTTTTTTTTATGTTAGATAGGCCAGACTAACGAACTAGTGGGTCACCTGATGTTAAATGAACACCACTGTCCATAGACACCCGCAGCGCTTTATTCGATGCCAGTGCGTTGTCGGCCCTAAAGGAGAGGAAATAGGGGAAGGGGGAGAGGGAGGGGGAGAGGGAAGGGGTGAGGTATTGGGCCCCCGGCACTCTCACTGACCGTACGAAACGCAAGCAGGATTACTGCTGCTTAACGCCGGTGTTCTGTGAGAGGGTGGTACTGCCCCGGACGAGCCGGCCCATTCGTGATGCAGCGGCTAGCTACAACATGGCTCTACCACTACAAAACGTGTAATTGATTTTCATACAGATTTGCAGGCCTTGGCCTGCAATGCGGTCGTCTATTGTTTCATGTGACACAGCCAGCACCATGATGTTTATAGGTTGAAAAAAAAACTATATGTAGTTTAGTAGTAGCAATATATTTTCGTTTTGGTTTATTATGACTTTCTGCCACTACGCTTATTTAAGGTAAGGTAAGATGGTGATGGTGATGGTGTTGGTGATGGCGATGGTGATCTGCCTATCATCATCATCAACATCATGATGACGACGACGACGACGACGATGACGACTACGCGCGACGTTGATGTTGATGGTGCATGTTTGAGAAAAGCACTATACAAGCCTCGGCCGGAACAGGGGTTGCTGGCCTCGTATCATGGCGGCCTCGTGTACCACTCGGCCGTCAACTTGGATAGTCGGCCGGCAACCCCTTACGTTCCGGCCTCGGCAGTAATGTACTATTATGCAACTGTATCATAATAAGGGTCATTAAGGGCCCTCGCCCACGGCGACTTTTTGTAGCGATGCAGTAGCGATGCTGTCGCGCGTTCGCATCGATACAGTCGCGATGCGGTCGCTAGCTGTGTACCCTCGCCCACATAACACGATTCAGTCGCGATGCGGTCGCTAGCTGTGTACCCTCGCCCACATAACACGATTCAGTGGCGATGCAAACGCGATACCGTCGAGCTTCTGACGCGATGCAAACGCGATACCGTCGCGCTTCTGTCGCGATGCAAACGCGCGGTTCTCTACTAACGCGCCACCCTCCCTCCGTTCCCTCCCCGATGTCGTCCGACACGGTCGCGCGTTTTTATCGATACAGTCGCGATGCTGTAGCGCATAAGTAGCGCGTTGGCATCGCTTCTATAGCGCGTTACAAATGCGACTAACGCGCGATAGTAGCGATGCTGTCGCCGTGGGCGAGGGCCCTAAAGCACGATTGCGAGTTTATCAGTAATCACATTTACTAAATTCGGTCATTTGAGGCTGTGGCAGACGAAAAACTAAACTGAGGGAGAAAAATCGAGATTTTTGCTAAAATGTCAATATCTCGAAAACTAAAAGATTTTTACTAAACCTAAAATACGATATTCTGGTAGGTAATTAGTAGGACTATCAGCCCTTAACGAATTATCGTCGGTTTCTGGGAAACCCTGTAGATACGCATGAGTGTCTTAATGGCCGATTATGAATAGTTGCATACATTACTTTTTCTACGAGTTCAAAATAAACAATTATTAAATAATGAATACTTTCATAACGGACAATAAATGAATTTTTCGATTTTAAAAGTAGCAAATTATTGCTCACTTCCATTGCCGCCTGTTTTATTTCTGGCGGCGTTAACGCCTGCATCACTTAATTCACCAAAGTCACAAATACTCACAGATAAAAAGACATTGATTAGATTAACTCTTTTATTTCTTTCAACTTGAAAGAACTCCGTGCAAAAGCAAAACAAATTCCGGCTATTTTGAAAGTTTTTTTAGGGTTCCGTACCTCAAAAGAAAAAAATGGAACCCTTATAGGATCACTTTGTTGTCCGTCTGTCCGTCCGTCCGTCCGTCTGTCAAGACCCTTTTTCTCAGGAACGCGTGGAGGTATTAAGCTGAAATTTATATCGAATACTCAGGTCTACTGTCCCTTAGAGCTGTGAAAAAATCAAACATCTAAGCCAACGCAATCAAAAGATATAGCCTTTTATGACGCAAATTTCCGCATATTTTCTCGCAAGGGAATCAAAACCTACAGGGTAGTTCCCGTGAACTCAGAATCTTGAAATTTGGTATGATGCAAGGTCTTATAGCACAGATAAAGGAAAAATTGCGAAAAGCATTTTTTTTTTGTCTGTCTGTCTATATCAGTAACCAATCTACAATGATCCCACACTGCACACATTTTGCTTAGGAGCAGGGGTCTGCTAAGACTGGATGTTCATAGATACATATAAATTTGTACGGAACCCGCGGTGCGCGAGTCCGACTCGCACTTGGCCGGTTTTTTTTCACTATTCACAACCTTAGAATGGACCCAGGAACTTTAGGTCATACAGCCAAATTGAATGATGTTAAAATATTCATAGAGGTATTTAATAATGACTTTAAAATTCATTTATTGTCCGTTATTTAAGTATTCATTATGTTTTATTGTAATTTAATTATTTATTTTAAAAGTGAACATATAACTAAATATTCTGTGAATATTTCAAGCCACCTGTTGCCGTTATCAATATCGAGCAAAAAAAAATACGTTTGTTGTATGGGAGCCCCCCTAAATAATTATTTTATTCTGTTCAGTATTTGATGTTATAGCGGACGAACAGCGAAGTCTCAGTAATGGGGTCCCGTTTTTACCCTTTGGGACGGAATCCTAAGAATTGGCAGTGCATGTGTCTTAGTTATTATATTAATTGGGTCGATCAACTTTTTTTTGTCACTTGTTGCTACAGTGACGGTCTTCTGGGTCACTCTTTAAACCGTAAGTTTATCTCATTAAAATTTGCCAACCATGCATTTTTGTGGTAGTTCTAAACCCCTTCTACAATTGGTCATCTAATAAGCATGTTAGTTAATGAGAAACAACATTTCTTCTAATTAAACTGTACTCGTTTTGTCCCCACGCTAACGGGACAGAATAACAACAAGAAATAGTTGATCCACCCAATTACATCCGAGGCTTAAACGCGACAAATTATATATATCTACTCGTGACGTGACCACGGCCGCTGCAATGTGGTTAAAATATCGAGGTAATATTAGCATTAAATTGTAATAAATTGTTGCGTTTAAGTATGTATTGCATTCATTAGCGTGGAACATAGTGCGTATGAATTGGGGTTTTAAAAAAAGAAATACCTTGATGTTCAAGCTGGCATATGCCTGCGGTCCAGCTTTGATGTCTCCGATGGTGACCTTGACATCATCGCTGTCGTCGGAGTCGGAGTCGCCGTGCCCCGCGCTGCCACTGCCCGCATCGCCGTTGTTCTTCTCAAGTTCCTCACGTTCGCGCCCCACATCAGCAAAGTGCTCGTCATTGAAATGAGAGTCATCGTTTTCGTCCGCTTCGTTTTCATTGTCTTCATGATCCTTTTCTTTAGTTTCCTAATAATTTTATGAAAAGTTCTAATCAGTTATACTAATAATAATAATAATCTTTATTCATTTAAAGTAAACATTTAACAATAATTTGGAGAACTCCTAGTAGGTGTATGCACCTGTGTCAGGAGAACTCGCTCTTCCCAATTTGTTACATTTTTGTTTACTTAATCTACAAACTAAAACGAAAAGAAAATAATTTAATAGTACATACTCAACTATAATACATTATGTAGAAAAAAGAGCTGTCATCATTTTAAACGAATAGATCCGGTGAAACGAGAAATTTTATGACAGCTCTTTTTAACCGACTTCAAAAAAAGGAGGAGGTTCTCAATTCGGTTGTATGTTCTTTTTTTTTCTTTTTTTTTTTTTTTTTTTTTTTGTCGTGTGTTACCTCAGAACTCCGTCATTTATGAACCGATTTGGAAAATTTTTTCGTTGTTTGAAAGCACATGCTTCAAGGTTGGTCCCGTTGTTACCAAAATCCAGTTCTGATGATGGGATCCATGAGGAATTGAAGAAACTCCTCAAAAATTCAAGAGAAACTTATAGCGATTAGAGTATTTTCGGTGACAAGTCGAGCATTTGCATTCAGAAAGTATTATGGAACTCTGTAATAAAACGACATAACCCCGTCGAGCATTAAAAATAGAATTTTCAACATAACCTTATATCGAAGTCAAACTGATGATTTTATCCTACGCATCTATTTTATACAGAAACAACTAAAAAGCAAAAAATAAAAAATTTTAAATAAAAAATAAAACCTCCTTC
Source organism: Archips xylosteana (assembly GCA_947563465.1). Taxonomy (NCBI): domain Eukaryota; kingdom Metazoa; phylum Arthropoda; class Insecta; order Lepidoptera; family Tortricidae; genus Archips; species Archips xylosteana. The sequence goes on from OX387343.1 coordinate 20,701,086, forward strand.
AAAAAACATTCAAAAACCATGAAATAATAATTGAACTGAACCGACTACAATAAGCATGAAAATATCTTTCTTCTAATCTGTTTTAAGTCGGTGCCTCAGCAAGAGCTTGCAGGAGTGTAGAAGCCCTATAGATAGTAAGGTATGTAGGTAAGTTAGATTACTAGGTCCACTCCTGCTGGCTCGAGCTGAGGCACCGACTTAAAACAGATTAGAAGAAAGATATTTTCATGCTTATTGTAGTCGGTTCAGTTCAATTATTATTTCATGGTTTTTGAATGTTTTTTGAAGGAGGTTTTATTTTTTATTTAAAATTTTTTATTTCTAGTGAAAAGAGTAAAGGACGATTCTGCTGTCAGCGTTTATGGTGGTAGCAAGTTTTGCGTTTAGGATTTAGTAATTAGGGTTTATTTCGTGATATAACCGCTGTTGTGATCCTGTAGTTATTTAGATTTGTTTGTGAGTGTCCTGGTGTAAGTATTCGTTGTAGTTTTAATCAATCATGGATCTAGATGCTTCGGATCCAGATGATCCCGGTGGAGGGTCTGTCTGTTCCCCTATCCCTCCTAACCAGGTAGATAATTTGCCTCAAACCCCATCCCCCTTACTCGGTAAAAGATCTTCAACCGATCCCAATGTTCCTGCATCCAAAAAGTCCACTTCTCCTGCAGCTTCTTCTGAAACAACATTCACACACCCAGATTTCGAAAAACTAAAGTCATCATATACCACGGAAGACTCTGGCCCTTACATCATCAACGTCCAGAGAATAGAGAGTGACCCAGCCTCAGGTATTGCTTTGAGAGCTATTAATTTTGGAAATTTCCTTTACACCAACAATATTCACGGCGTTGTTAGGGACGGTGTGAAAAGAATCGGGCGCAATCGTTTTTCCGTCGAGTTTGTCTCGGCGGAACACGCTAATAACTTCATTTTACATCCTGCACTCACCTCGGCAGAATACTCAGCAGTGGTTCCCACATTTCATGTCACGCGTATGGGCATTGTTAGGGATATTTCACCAGAATGGTCAATGGAAGAGATAGTGGAAAATGTAACTGTACCCTCTGGCTTCGGACGCGTTATCAAGGCCCGCAGATTGAGTAGGAAATCAGTTGGTGAGAACAATACTCCCATATGGATTCCTACTCGATCTGTGGTTCTTACATTCAGTGGTCGCAGCCTTCCTCCAAAGGTATTCTGTTTCTATAACAGTTTGCCTATCGAATGCTACCTCCTCCCCACCATCCAATGTAACAACTGCTGTCGATTTGGACACATAAAAGCGCAGTGTAGATCAAAGTCCAGATGTTACAAATGCTCCCTTAATCATATTGGTGAAACCTGTAATTCCCCAATGCTTAAATGCCTCTTCTGCTCTGGCAATCATTGTGCCACTGACATTTCCTGCCCAGAACAACAAAGGCAGCGCAACATTAAAATGGTGATGTCACAGGAAAACCTCTCCTACACGGAATCTTCTGCTCGCTTCCCCCAGGTAAGAAAAACTTTCTCCGAGACTTTGAATTCTCCTTCCCCTGCCTCATTTTATAACACTCCCCAATCACAATCTCAACCGCAAGCTCAGTCTCCATCCCAATCCCAATCATACCGCAAAACTATTTTTGTTCGCCGAAAAACTAATGCTTTGATGGGTAATCCAGGTTATGACAGAATTGCTCACAATAATATTGTCCGCGATCCAATTTCCTCCCAACCTAACGGTTGTGCTCTCAATCAAGAGTCTAACTCCCCCAATGATCACCTCATTGAGCTTCTGCTCAATACATTAATAAACATATTGTCACGCTTTTCTGATTCTGGCTTACCGAACAACATGCATCAAAAATTGACCCAACTGTTATCTCTTGTCTCCTCTCAAAATGACCCAAACTCTCCTTCAATGGAACTGTCGTAGTATCTATAATAAAAAAAATGAACTGATTTATCTTATTAATAAACATAAACCCTTCCTCCTAGCCATCCAGGTGACCTGGTTGAAACCTAACTCTATTTTTAGAGTACATGGTTTTGCCTGTCTCCGGGATGACAGAAGGGATGGCTATGGTGGCGCAGCTATATTAGTTGCCCGCTCTATTATTTTTACTCATATTTCTATTCCCCCTCATAGCGACTTTATCAGTGTAGTTGCTGTTAGGGTGAATAATACTTCCTATTTGTCTCTTTATATTCCGGATCCTCATACAGGTATGATTGCTGAACTTTCCTCCATTTTATCTACTATCCCTCCCCCCATCATCATATTGGGAGACTTTAATGTACATCATACCTCTTGGGGTTCCCATACCAGTGATTCAGTTTCTTCTGCATTTCTTGACCTTTTTGATAACTTTAATTTGTGTGTCCTAAATGATGGCTCCCCAACGAGACGAGTACTCCCTTTAGGGTTGCCAACCGTACTATAATATATAGTATTGTACTATATTTTGACTCTGTGTACTATATACTGTTGAAGAAATATATTGTACGCAAAAGTACTATATTTCGGTCAGTCCTTACACATGCGGTTTGGGTAGGCCATTTTTACTATACTAATGTTTAATGAATCAATTTTCACTCTTTTAAGTATTTTGTACTATTTTTTTTTCTGGGTACCTACTATATTTTTTGTACCTTGGGCAAGGAAATACTATATTTGCTTAAGAAATAGTTGGCAACCCTAACTCCCTTCCCAAAACCCACAAAGTGCTGTTGATCTTACTTTATGTTCTCCTTCAATTTCTTCCAGACTCTTTTGGCAAGTGATCCCCTCCACATTGGGAAGTGATCATTTCCCTATTAAAGTATCATTTCCTGATCCTGTTCCCTCATTTTATTCCCCCCCTCATCTCAAATATCAAACCAAAAAAGCAGACTGGACCAAATTTAGATCCGCCTTAGACGAGGAAATATCTCTTCTCCCCTCCCCTGATCCCAATAATATATCTTCACTGTACGAAAGTTTTAAGAATGCTCTTTTTTCTGCGGCTGACAAATCAATACCTATAAAAAAAAAACCTTCAAAAAAGATCGCATTTCCTCCCTGGTGGGATGCTGAATGTCTTGCAGCAGTTAAAAGCCGTAGAGAAGCTGAATCACTCCTTTCAATCAACTTGTCGAGGGAAAACTATTTAAATTATCAGAGAGTTGCAGAGGAAACCTCCAAATTCCTTCAAAATAAAAAAAGATTAGGTTTTCAAAAATTCTGTGAGTGCCTTTCTCCTAATTCCCCTTCATATTTGGTCTGGGAAGGTATCAGGCGGTTTCGTGGTGCTTTTACCCCGAAAGCAAATCTTTTTTCTAACGATTCACCAGAGTGGATTGAAGCATTCGCTCTTAAGTTAGCCCCCCCCTCTGTCCCAACTGTTGAGGAAATCTCTACAGTTTGGTCTCTTTCCTCTACTTCTTCCCATAACACTTTTGATGCCCCTTTCTCCATGGAGGAGTTTCTCACCGCCACAGATCAACTCAAAGATTCTTCCCCTGGGGTTGATGGGATCCCCTACTCCTTCATAGTCAATTCCAGTACAAATTCCAAACAAATCTTCCTCGGTATTATAAACAATATTTTTCTCCATAATTCCCCCCCTGAGGAATGGAAATCTCAGATAGTTGTTCCCATCTTAAAACCAGGAAAACTATGTAATGACCCTTCAGGTCATCGGCCTATCGCCTTATCATCCGCTTTGGCAAAAATCTTAGAGCATCTCATCAAAAACCGTCTAGAATGGCTGGCAGAAAGTAGGGGCCTTTTGGCCAAAAGTCAGTATGGATTCCGTAAAGGTCTCGGTACGATGGATAGTCTCTCCATTTTCTCAACCGACATACGGCTTGCGTTCTCCAAAGGTGAGTCCGTAGTGGGGGTCTTTTTAGACATCTCCTCTGCGTACGATAACGTTCTTCTCCCTCTTCTCAGGCAAAAGTTGCATCATCTGAGTTTTCCGGAGAGGTTAGTTGACTTCACAATTAACTTTCTTTTGGCCAGATCAGTCCTTATTTCGTCTTATAATGTCTCCCTTCCTCCCAGGGTGGTCTATAAAGGCCTCCCTCAAGGCTCTGTCCTTAGTCCTCTTCTTTATAGCCTATATACCTACGATTTGAAATTGTCGGTAAACTCATTTTGTAACATCCTTCAGTATGCTGATGACATATGCTTTTATTCAGTCGTTCCTAATATCTCCGACGCTGTTCGTCCCCTTTCCTCGGCTCTTCATTATTTGAATGTATGCTTAATGGAGCATGGCCTGTCCCTTTCTGTTCCTAAATGTGCTGTAGTTCCATTTACCCGTAAAAGGTCCATTCCAGAGATACTGATTTTCTGCGATGGTATCCGTATTCCTGTTCAGGACAAGATCAAATTTCTTGGCGTTTTTCTTGATTCCAAAATGACAGGTGTCCACCATATTAATCATATCGTTAAGAAATGTGAGAGGAACTTAAATATCATTCGCTCCCTATCTGGCGTCTGGTGGGGATCACACCCATACACTCAAAAACTTATATATAACGCCCTTATTCGTAGTCACTTTGATTATGGGTCCTTCATATTAGAGCCGTGCAATAAACTTTGTTTAAGTTCTCTGGATAAAATCCAATATAAAAGTCTTCGTTTAGTAATTGGAGCAATGAAATCTTCTCCTACGAATGCTCTTCAAATTGAGTGTGTCGACCCTCCTCTTTCTATCCGACGACAATTTCTCTCGGATAAGTATGTTATCAAAATTATGCAAACTCCCTCCCACCCTCTAGTCCCTAAACTTCGCTCTCTTTCGGAATTAGTCTCTACCTCTCCTTACTGGTTTCACAAAGATCCCCCCTGTCTGGTCAATAGCTACGTTAAAATAACTCGCCTTCCGTGCCCTATTTTTCAATGTAGGTTAATAAGCCCTCTCTCTGAAACCCCATATGATGCTATCATGTTCCGTCCTGATATTTCTCTTGACCTATGTATTAATAGTAAATCCCCTTCCCCTAATCTCGATTTAAATTTTGCCATTGCTAGTAACTGGCCTAACTGGACCTCTATTTACACGGACGCTTCACAACTTTCAAGCCAGGGTTGTGAAGGATCGGCTGTCTGGATACCAAAATTCAAAATTATCCTAAGCTATAAATTGCCGATACATACATCTGTTTTTACTGGTGAGGCGGTGGCAATTTTCGAGGCCCTCAAGTATGTAGACTCGCACAACCTTAATAACTGCATAATTTTTTCAGATTCCAAAAGTGCCTTACAAGCCATTTTATCCAACCAATTGCGTAGTAAATCCAAATTCCCGGTCATCCTTCAAATTAAGCAAGTTCTACATAGTCTCTCTGTTAAGAATGTGAGGGTCTCGTTGGCTTGGATTCCAAGCCACGTTGGAATCCAGGGCAACGAGACTGTGGATCAGCTTGCTAAGGACGCGACTCATTCGGGCTGCCTGGATCAGTTCAGGTGCTATTCGCATGACTTGACATCTCTGGCTAAGGATCGCCTGGATTCGGACTGGCTCGCTCACTGGATAAGATCTAGTCAGATGAAAGGACTGCACTACTCTGATGTTCAAGACACTGTTCCCGCCAAACCCCGGTTCTTTAAATACCGTGCAGCTAACAAAGCAACTACGTCAACTATATGCAGACTGAGGCTGGGCCACTCCTGTACTCCGGTTTTCCTTCACAAGATTCGTGTGAGAGACAACTCTTTGTGTGAATGTGGTTTAGACGAAGGCTCTATCGATCATTTATTTTTCGAATGTTCGAAGCTGTCATTCTCCCTGTATGACCTTCTCCCCCCCTACATTCCCCGCCCTGTTAATTTTAAATCCCTCCTTCGCTATGTATATTCCCCTTTTATTATCATTCTGTCTGACTTTATATCCTCTAACAATATAAGACTATAGTTCTAATTAATAACAACATGTTTTATCTTTGTCGCAGTGTTACGTGACTCCCACAACAGCGTTCGGCCGAAAAAAAAAAAAAAAGTTTTAATTTTTTGTTTTTTGTCAAAATTATTTTCTTGCTGCTATCAAACTGTTGGCGTTCTGCAGATTCAACCGCAAACTCCTCATTGTAATTGACATTGGCCCAAGCCTTAAGGCCGCCATTAAGGGGAAATAATAATAATAATAAGAGTAAAGGAAACATAATAAAATTATCTACTCTGTGGCAGTACTGGTAAGTTTGTACATATATGTTTTTAAAATTTGTTGCATTTTTTTAAATATGGAGAAATAAATTATAATAAATATTTTTCCGTGTTTAGGAGGCGAAACTCTTTCGATTCCTGTAGTAATTTTCAGGTGTTAAAAAAAAAAGGTTGTCAATTACTTTAATTACAATAAATATCAAACTGTGCCAATTGCCCCCATGTCTCCCTATTTTGACGTCACTGCTCTGAGATAACTAGGTCTAGCCATGAGCCATGACATCGGAATCTCAAACGTGAAGTTGAACCCTACAGTAATGCAAATAGGTAGATATCGCTCTGCTCGCCGAAACTCACATAGGTACCTATCCGTCGTTGGCGTTGAACCTGCGGTGCGGATATACAGGGTAATTTTTTATCAGTGCACAAATTTTGATACGTGATTCAGTATCGTTAATAGATCACGATTATCTGTTCAAGATTTTTTTGTTACATTTTGAAATTTGGGTTGTTCATAGTAATTCATCCAATAAATTGGTCGAGTTACTATGAAAAATAAAAAAAATAAGTGATAAATATTATAACGAAAAATACTGAAAGGGTCTGGCCGGAATTCCATAGTAAAATCGCCCCTGGCTGAATATGAAATCTTCTTATTTACGTTTATTTGTTTTATTATAAGATATAATTTTGCAAAATATTAACCCTTAAATGCTTACGGTTAGCGAAAAAAATAAAAATACGTTTTTTTTTTTTAGCCAAACCATAAAAAAAAAATAAAAAAAAAAATATTGGGGGACAATCTTACACAAATCGACCTAGTCCCAAACTAAGCAAAGCTTGTACTATGGGTACTAGACAACGATAAATATACTTATATATATAAATAAATACTTAAATACATAGTAAACATCCATAACTCAGGAACAAATATTCGTGCTCATCACACAAATAAATGCCCTTACTGGGATTCGAACCCAGGACCTCTCGCTTTGTAGGCAGGGTCACTACCAACTAGGCTAAAGTGGTTATGTTACAGATTGACTTGTTCTTCAGACATTTTATACATGTGCTTAGGATACTTTTATATACAAAAAAATAAAAGTCCTAGCTTTTTTTGAAGTAAAAAATTTTGACTGTTAATTTTTTTTTTTTACTATTTGCACGTTAGCGACACCTACCATATTTTGATATAATATATGCAATTTTATATATATTTTTTTTATTTATTTCTCATAGGTACATACACTGGCTTACTGTCTAAATCCACTCGCCAAACTGATATGACAGTTTGTTGGCGAGAACACGCTCATTACAATCAAAAATTCTTCATTCATTCATTCAATTTATTCTTCATTCATTCATTTTATCAAAAATATTTGTTTGGATCAACAATGTGAAAATAAGTTATTAGTAGGTATAAAAGGGTGAAGGCTGAAAATCAGGCCAAAACTAGGCTTAAAACCATATGTGCATACACCAAGTGCAATAAAACATGTATTTAAGCAAATTCAATGAAATCCTGCACAAAATGCAAGTATAGGTAATTTAGTATTATTAGTAAGATAATCCATGAGCATATTGCATAATGATCTGGAACTCAAAGGTGGCATAAAAGAACAATTCATAGCCTCCTGCTACATAAAAATAAAAAAAAAAATTATGTCTACTCTTTTACTGTCCAGCCAGGCTATTCGGTTATGGAACTCCCTACCAATAGACTTACGGCGTGCTAAATCTTTGCCTATCTTTAAATCTATGCTTAAGCAACACTATCTATTATCCTGTGCTTGAGAATTGTATTATACCATTTATTTACAAGTATATGTGTATCACCTATCTATGTATGTATGTTTTATGATGAGTATTGTTTGTTTTTAGTTGTTTTAATAAAATGTTTTTAATTATTATTTATTTTATATTGCACCACCTGCTGAAATGCATTCCTTGCTTTCTTTCTTTTTCTCTTTTTTGAGATTGCTTCGAAGCAATAAGGCTGCCCATTGCTTACCTTAAATATTTTTTTTCATGTACTGGTTTTTCTGTATTGTATTATTAAAGAGTCAATGTACTGTATTGTATTGTATAAAATTTTTGAGTGATTCCCATCTTCCAACCTAGCTATCCAACCCAGATTGGATATTGGGAACTCACAGTACCATTTTCCAACCTGCCTCGGGTTGGAAAGTGGGAATATAATTGATTATTAATTTTTCTTCCCATCGTCCAACCTGTACTGAATATAGGTATGGTCACAGGTAATTCTATATAGTCAAGTTGTATACATTGACGGCCAAACTACCTAACCAAGTCAGGCCGGGCGAAGGAGTCCAGTCACATTTTATAGACAAGTCCTGCAATTTGATTGCAAACATACAGCAAATCTATGCACTAAGATTGGCAACCCTAATCTGCTATCATGGTTTGGAGTGGAATATTTCGCGGTGTAAAAGCCAGATGAACATAACATAAAAAATTTCGAAAATCGTTTTTTTTTTCATAAAACTGTTCTAAATATTTAGATGCTGTAATACAAATGTCATGTTATGATTGCCATAGAAAGTAACTTTATTAAAACGTTTATTATTTATCATACTTTAAAAAAAAACTACTGCATATACATATGGACTCAATTAGTCTTAGCTGAATAATAGGATCAAGGAGCAAAATTAGGCAGTTGTATTTTTTATACCTTGCATATAAAAAATATTTTTTGCGTAACTAAACAAAGTTAAATTCTACGTGAGCTGTCATTGAGAAAATAAATTATTGGAAATACTATAAGGGAATGATTATTATTACACCCAACAGGACAGTACTCCATCCCAGAAAGTCAAACATAGATGCAAAAGTGGTGTAAAGCAACACAAATTTTATACCCTAGCAAGAAAAGCCTGCAGCATCACAAAACTTAAATCCACTGGATTTCTCCATATGGGGTAATATTCACAGTAAAATTAACAACACGTGGGCTTATGTGTGTCTTCACCCAAACATCTCTCTGTTAAGATATTGGGAAAATTCCTCATGAGTTGTGTACCGCTAACAACTTGTTTTCCAGGAAAATGTGTAAGTAATTGCACCCAAGGTGGACAGATTTGAACTATTCCAATAGTTATGATCATACGTCGCACTCAAGCGGGCATTTTGGGGGCAAGGTAAGGCTTACAAAAAAAATCTTAACTTACGACTATTATAAATTATAATGTACTTAGTATTTGTAACATAGTTAATTAGTTACCCATTATCATTTATTAGTCTTTAGTGTATTGATACTCTTTGAAATGATAACTGATAGCCTATTTAAGTGGCCACAATAAATATACCACATACTATTCAATCTTATTTTTATTTAAAATTGAATGGAAATAAAAACCTAACTAACGTATAGCCTTAGTTGCTAAGATATTTGGAATTGCACATTACAAATACTAGGTACCAAATACTACGTACAAATACCTTATTCTGACTACTCGAAAATGAATTGACTGATTTGTGAACCTTATCTAGCATTCTGACATGCCACCACTTAAATAGGCTATCAGTTATCACTTCAAAGAGTATTACGTAGACAATTAAGATTTGGCTGATGGTACAATTTAAAAATGTAAGAAAAATAAAACTGAACCTAAAACTAGAAATTTATAAATAAAAAAATATCTTTTAGGGTATCACCCAACGGCATAGTTTATAAGTATTCTGGCAAATAAAAATAATTCTATTCTATTCTATTCTATTGATAACGAGTATGCTGCAAATACTAAGTACATATACTCGTTAATTAAAATATTTTTTGTAAACCATACCAAATGACGTGCCTCCAAAATGCCCGCTGGAGTGCGACGTATGGTTATGATATTTTAGAGAATAATTTAAATAATTAGATGAGTTCAATTTTATTCTCCCAACAATTACAACACTTAATCTGCCCAAACCTATACATAATAGGTCTATTATGAAAACAGAACTGCGTCGATACGGTGGCACCTTCTCACATTGCTACCACTTCCATCCGAGCAGGTGCGGCGGCCACTGCGGCTGAACACCTCAAACGGCGCAAATATGCCTGTATAGGACAGTCGTACTTATTTGGACCGTTTGGGGTAGAAACTCTAGGCGCATGGGGTCCAGGCGCGAAGGAACTCGCAAAAGAGATTTCTTCGCGCCTGGTAGAGACGACTGGTGACCAGAAGGCAGGTGGCTATTTCCGCCAACGATTAAGCCTGGCCATTCAACACGGGAACGCTGCCTGCCTCCTGGGAACTATGCCGTTGGGTGATACCCTAAAAGATATTTTTTTATTTATAAATTTCTAGTTCTAGGTTCAGTTTTATTTTTCTTACATTTTTAAATTGTACCATCAGCCAAATAAGTGGTCTATCAATTTTTAAACAAGTTCCTATCAAATGAATATGTTGCTACAGTTGAACTTTCAAGTTGACAGACATATCTATTGGCATTATTGTTTTATGACATCCAAAAGATTATCAACTTTAGGGTGGTAGACCACATAATTTGGATGATGGTACATAAATACCTTTAGATTATTTAAGCATCTTTGAATAAAATTTGAAAAATATGAAATCATTATATAGATGCACATTTAATGCATTGATGGCCTTATCCTAATTATTATAAAACACGCATAACGAGCGCCAGGACTGAATTCACTACAGCTGCCATTACAGAGTGATCTTAGGTTAGAGAGCCACACTGAATTGAAATTTGTAGCTGCTTTCACTATCCTCAGCAGTCGTTTTGATGAGAATAGTGAACTTTGGCATTTATTTAATATGTAATAAAAATAAACGATGACTTGGTCCGTCACTGATCAGTCACCTGTCCAGCATCGGCATCATGGCCAACATTCGGCACAGCCTTCTCGCCATCCGCCGCTGCCTTGCCGTCCCTTAGTTCCCCGGGGCCATCCCCGTACAACCAGCTGTCGTCGTTATCCTCGCCTGGAGTCGGTTCGACTTCAGCGTCTGCCATATCTTTCAAAGCCTTCACGTCCTCACAACACCGCGATATATCAAAAATTCTATAATAACAATCGATCTAACTGTAGAGTCCAATATTAATACTAAATGAAAAAGCACACATTTAAGTAGCAACGTTGAACTTTCGTAAGAAACAAATTGACTTCAACTTAGCAATAATGGTAACATCGAAAGGAATTATATTATTACACTACACTGGCTTGGCTTGACTTGACTGCTGTACTTTTTTTTTGTAATTTTATGGCCTGGTTACTAGACCTTTAAGCCAAGTCTTTATTTTCATATCGTCATAGCGGTTATTTGCTCATTGGTAACACCACTGATTAAACGTCACGTCGCTTCACATTTCACATCAAATAGTCTGGTCAACATCTACCTTTTTGCATAAAACTTTTGTATATTCACCGAAAATTACGATCAAGGTGTCATTCGATTCGGAATATTATGTAGAAAGTTTAAGGAAAGGTCCCAAAAGGGGCCGATAAAAATTAAAAAAGTTATAAGCAATTTATTAAAAAAAATAATAGGAATTTGTTGTTTTTTTTTTATTGTCTCAAAAACTATCATCAACTATATCATTATCTTAGACGACCAGATGGCCTAGTGGTTAGAGAACCTGACTACGAAGCTTGAGGTCCCGGGTTCGATTCCCGTGTCGGGGCAGATATTTGTATGAAAAATACGAATGTTTGTTCTCAGGTCTTGGGTGTTTAATATGTATTTAAGTATGTATCTATCTATATAAGTATGTTTATCCGTTGCCTGGTACCCATAACACAAGCTTGCCTAGCTTACTTTGGGACTAGGTCAATTGGTGTGAATTGTCCCGTGATATTTATTATTTATTATTTTATTTTATTATTATCACAGATATTCAAAATTTGAAAAAAGATCTGAAAAGAACAGGAAATTTCCAAAAAAAAAGTCCTGCCTCATAGAACCGTATCTATAATATTTATAACTTTTACAGAGCCCTGAAAATAGAGGTAAAAGCAGGTGGTCTGGCTTCCGCGCGCGATTCGTCCACTCGGACACGGTAACAAAAAAAAACATTTTAACATATTAGATATAAATATTAAAGAATAAAAAAATATGAGTACTTTTGGGATACATAAATAAACAATAATCCGCCGGCAAAAAATTTAAATCCCCATTTTTTCATTAGTTATGCATTTCTTAACCAACAATTTTTTCTCAATTTATTGTTAACATAAAAATTCCGATTATTATTGAACTACAACCGTAGGATTTTTTTCACTTCGTGGAGTTATTCTTAAGAGACACAACAATAGATCCCCGTTGGAAAAATCAAAAATTTTTATTTTTCATTTATTAATTAACAATCTAAAATGTAAAAAAAATTAAAAACTGAATAAAGATAGGTAGGTAATATTTATTTTTATTACTCAAATGTTTTGATTTGAAACGGTTAAAAGATACTTAAAAATATTTTTTTTACTTTTTTACCACCATTATTTAAATAATTGTTATAAACAAATGCGTTATTTATAAGATAAAAAACAATATTTTTTTTCCTAATCTATTTGTCGATTTAAATTATGATTTTTAAGAAAAAAATTATTCCTTTAAAAACATATTTATAGGTAAAAAATGCATTTATTAATTAACAATCGTTTTTTACCACTTAATATGAATATTAAGGAACCGTTTTTTCTCTAAAAAACATAAATTGTATCGTTTTTAAGGACTTTGGAAAAAAACATTTTTTTTTTTTCAATTTTTTAATTGTTTATTTAAAAATAATTTGTTATAAACTATTGATTTTTTTAAATTCTTTATTTTCGATTTTATATAAAAATTTTGATTTTGATTTTGAATTTTGATGATTTTTTTTTGTAATATTTTTATGTCCGAAAACTTGTCCTTTTATCTCGCTCTTTTGCTTTTATAATTGATATAACTTTTTCACGACACTGCTCGAAAATGTGGCCATAGATAACCTAAATCCAGTACTCAAAACTGCCTATATATGTACATTTAACAGCCGACTCATTTATGGCGCGCAAACACGACAACAATGTTACACTAATCGAAAACAAGACGTACTATCGCCCCAAGCGCCAGATAACCACCTTAAAGGCCCAGTTTGCGTGCAGTGGCTAGACATCTGTCCATAACAATCCATAGCAATAAACATCAACGGCTGCAAGCAAATTTGTTATGAAAATGGGTATCTGACGTCTGGGGCGATGGTACCTGTATATGTATTTCATAATGGTTGGACGGGATACTGGTTGGACGGGATGGACGGAATGGACAGGATGGACAGGATGTACGGGATGGACGGATGGACGGAATGGACGGGATGGACGGGATGGACGGATGGACGGATGGACGGAATGGACGGGATGGACGGGATGGACGGGATGGACTGGATGGACGGGATGGACGGGATGGACGGATGGACGGGATGGATGGGATGGACGGGTGGATGGAATGGACGGGATGGACGGGATGGACTGGATGGACGGGATGGACGGAATAGACGGGATGGATGGAATGGACGGATGGACGGATGGACGGGATGGACGGGATGGACTGGATGGACGGGATGGACGGGATGGACGGATGGACGGAATGGACGGGATGGACGGGATGGACGGATGGACGGATGGACGGAATGGACGGGATGGACGGGATGGACGGGATGGACGGATGGACGGAATGGACGGGATGGATGGGATGGACGGGATGGACAGGATGGACGGGATGGATGAATATGATGATGATGATGATGATGATTTCCTCGCATTAGTCGTGTCGTGATAAGCACAATGTTTAGTCTCTGCCAAAAGTGCAATAGATGGACTCGTACTTTCGAGGGCCTCCGCTACGCGTCAGCCCTCAAACAAACTCGTCCATCTATTGCTTACTTTCCAGCCTCTACAACAATGTACTATTAAATTATTGTAGATACGACAGTAATACTTCAAGTTGTTATTATTCATTATAAGTTCTTGAACAATTTAAGCTTTTGTCTTAAGCTCTAGCTCTATTATTTATGTCAATTATTGACAAGTAAAAAAAAAATGCCGAATTTTTTTTTCTTATTTTTTTCTATTCTAAAACATTAATAAATATTATAAATTAAAAATTATGATATGGGCCCTTCATGACCTGCATTTTAGTAATTTATATTATTGACAATTGTTTATTAAAAAAATGCCAAAACTTTTTTTTTATATTCTTTTAACCTAAAACGTAATGTAATGTAAAATGTAAGATATTTTTATTATTTTCTTTATTGGCACCAAAATTTACACTATTATCCTTTTTATATAGCTTCGGTTCGGTGACACTTGGTTTTTTTCCATTCCATGCCTTGAATGTTTCAGGCCAATACTTTATAAGGTTTGTTCGGCAAAGTTTCGGACGGTTTTAGGTGGGTTAAGATAATGAACTAAAACAATTACTTTGCTCACCCGCGACCAAAGCGACCTTAAGGTCGCGGGTGCGCAAAGTAATTGTTTTAGTTCATTAATATGGACCTCCGCAAAGTAACGCCTGATTCAATAAATTGGTTAAGATAATGTTGGATTTTCATTTTTTTCTCAGCTTGTAAATACGTTACGTGCATGATTTAGCTATCAAAATAATAAGAATAAAATAGTCTACAACTCCGATTTTTCTTATCTTTCTCCGGATAAAAGTGGGTGTGTGATAAGTGTTTAAACTTCAGAAACAAAAAAAAACTGACAACAATATTTTTTATATCAATTATAAAAGCAAAAGAGCGAGATAAAAGGACAAGTTTTCGAACATATAAATATTAAAAGTATTTATTTATTGAGAACACTGTATAGTATAGTATAGTATAGTATATGAAAAAATAGAAAAAATCTTAAAATAAAGAATTAAAAAAAAACAATAGTTTATAACAAATTATTTTTAAATAAACAATTAGAAAATTTAAAAAAAAAAATTCTTCCAAAATCCTTAAAAACGATATAATTTATGATTTTTAGAGAAAAAACGGTTCCTTAATATTCATATTTAGTGGTAAAAAACGATTGTTAATTAAAAAATGCATTTTTTAGCTATAAATATTTTTTTAAAGGAATATTTTTTTTTTTAAATTATAATTTAAATCAACAAATAGATTAGGAAAAAAAATATTTTTTTTATCTTATAAATAACACATTTGTTTATAACAATTATTTAAATAATGGTGGTAAAAAAGTAATAAAAAATATTTTTAAGTATCTTTTAACCGTTTCAAATCAAAACATTTGAGTAATAAAAATAAATATTACCTACCTATCTTTATTCAGTTTTTAATTTTTTTTACATTTTAGATTGTTAATTAATAAATGAAAAATAAAAATTTTTGATTTTTCCAACGGGGATCTATTGTTGTGTCTCTTAAGAATAACTCCACGAAGTGAAAAAAATCCTACGGTTGTAGTTCAATAATAATCGGAATTTTTATGTTAACATTCAATTGAGAAAAAGTTGTTGGTGAAGAAATGCATAACTAATGAAAAAATGGGGATAAAAATTTTTTGCCGGCGGATTATTATTTATTCATGTATCCCAAAAGTACTCAAATTTTTTTATTCTTTAATATTCATATCTAATATGTTAAAATGTTTTTTTTTGTTACCGTGAACGAGTGAAGAATCGCGCGCGGAAACCAGACCACCCGGTTTAACCTCTTTTTTCAGGGCTCTGTAAAAGTTATAAATATTATAGATACGGTTCTATGAGGTAAAACTTTTTTTTTGGAAATTTCCTGTTCTTTTCAGATCTTTTTTCAAATTTTGAATATCTGTGATAGTTTTTGAGATAATAAAAAAAACATCAAATTCCTATTATTTTTTTTAATAAATTGCTTATAACTTTTTTAATTTTTATTGGCCCCTTTTGGGACCTTTCCTTAAACTTTGTACATAATATTCCGAATCGAATGACACCTTGATCGTAATTTTCGGTGAATATACAAAAGTTTTATGCAAAAAGGTAGATGTTGACCAGACTAAAAGAGTAGCATCCATGGTTAGGTATTAAGAGGGTACGATGGCTGAGAGACTTTTGAGAAATAGGTATTTTAATGAAATGTCGCTGTCTCGCCCGAACCCCTCCGTGTCAGTACAGCGAGAGCGGGACAACTGCAGCTCAGACCGTTAATAGGCGCGTAAAATTGATCAAAACAGCATTTCGTAATCCCCTGTTTTCTTCTCGAAAACTGGACCAATAAAATTATTTTTTTCAAATATAATTATAGGATAGATTTAGCTATGCCCCTACGTTTTCCTTTTTTTGTTTATATGAGGGATTCTTTTCTGATGAGTGTCTGAAAATGACGTTGAAATTAGGCAATTTTTTCAGTTTTTGAAAGCTCATATTTCTTATGTTGATTGAAATATGGAAAAAAACGAAACCTAGGGGCATAGCTGTGGTAGATACAGATTACACAGTAAAAAAAATTAATTTGGCTCTAATGCCATTATCCAGGGAGGAAACAGGGGATTACGTTTGTATGGAGAAATGGTGCGCATCGTATCCTCTTAAGTCCATGGTAGTGTCACACTTCACACTATCACACTCACACTAATATTATAAAGGCGGAAGTTTGTGAGTGTGTGAGTGTGTATGTTTGTTACTTGTTCACGCTCAAACCGCTGAATCGATTTACATGAGTTTTGGTATGGAGATTGACTGAAACCCTGGTAAAAACATAGGATAGTTGTTATCCCGGAGAATCGCATATTGTCATAGCGGTTATTTGTGACTGATATTCCAAGTGTTTCTACAGTTTTGGCTTTTTACCGGTCCCCGTCCTTTTCTAACGTTGACAATTTTGGTTTTTCACTGGGTCACTTTCTAAACACCATCTGCCGTAAGTCCTGTCTCATAATGGCAGGTGATATGAATTTGACATTTTGGAATCAGCAGCAGATGATGATCAGGTATCAAAATAAATACCTAGATTTGCTTGCTTCGCATGGGTTACTATCCACTGTAAACAAACCAACACACAGCAAAACCTGCATTGATCATATCTTTATACCAAGTATCTTTTGCGCTGAATCGATTGTCTGCTCGACTGACCTCTCCGATCACGATTTAATTATGATCAGCATCGTAACGGAACGTCATAAGAACGCGATTCAAAAGAGATCAATATTAAAAGTTAATTACGATGGTCTTAGCAAAGATCTTGAATCTGTTGACTGGTCCCCTCTTACGCGAGCAAAGAATGTGGATGATGCCGCGAATGTTTTTTCAACCACTGTCTCAGGAGCGATCTCTAAAAACTCTTAAATAGTTCAAGTTAGCCGTTCTAAATGCTGCATCCAACCTTGGATGACTCCTGGGTTAATAAGGTGTTCAAAACAGAGAGACAAGTTACATAGAATCTCGCGGCAGTTTCCAAACGACGAAACTAAAAAACTTATTTATACAAGATATCGAAACTTCTTTATTAATCTTCTAAGAAATCAAAAATCTGAGTACGAGAAAAAAGAACTCTCTGCCCACGAAAAGTCGCCAAAAAAACTGTGGAAATGCATTAAGTAATAAAATTACACATAGAAATCCCACTGCATCTACTGCGCAAAATCTAAAAAATATAAAGAGTACTGAGAAGGAGTCCTTGATTGTATGCAATGAATATTTTGCTTCTGTAGGCCAGAATCTAGCCAGCAAAATCCTAACGATGGGGAATGAAACACAAGAGTCCCTGGCAGCTAAAGTTAGAGTAAACCCATCTAAAATGAGCTCCATATTCATCTCTCCTACAGACAAAAATGAGGTTCTGAGCTTGATTCAAAAATTAGATCCAGATAGTTCTCCAGGGCTTGATAACATCAATAATAAAATTCTGAAAGCCATAGCTTCCGAAATTGCTGAACCACTTGCAGTGATCTTTAACCTAAGCATAGAAAGTGGTATATTTATTTCCCAGGGCCTGGAAAATATCAGCAATAGTACCGATTCATAAAGGAAATGACAAAAATGAACCTAGCTACTACCGGCTTATATTACTATTAGGATGTTTCTCAAAACTGCTAGAGCGATTGTTAATAAAAGGATAGTTTCTTACCTCGAATCCAATGCCATCCTGACGGATCGCCAGTTTGGCTTTAGAAATGGGAAATCGACGGAAGATGCCGTTACTCATCTCACAAAAATTGTTTCTTCACATTTGGATGATGGCCGAGCTTGTGTCGGAGTTTTCCTGGACTTGGCAAAAGCCTTCAACACGGTGTCTATCCCCATCCTACTGAGGAAACTAGAGGCATACGGGTTTAGAGGTACTGCCCTTAAATGGCTTACTAGTTATTTAACCGGAAGAAGCCAGTGTCTCAAAATTGGGGATAAACTCAGTGATTTGAGGGCAGTTTCATTTGGCATGCCACAGGGCAGCATTTTAGGTCCTACACTTTTTCTCTTATATATAAATGATATTGCACTCTTCCCACTAGAGAATGCTGAACTACTGTGTTACGCCGATGATACTGCAATCGTTTTCCACGGGTACTCCTGGGAAAATGTTCATGATCTTGTTGAACATGGTATGTCACTGGTGTCAAATTGGCTAAAGCAGAATCTTCTGACCTTAAACACAACAAAAACGAAATTTCTATGTTTCCATAAGACATTGGCCTCTTCGCCAAAACTACAGCGGGAACTTAAAGTCCACAACCGTAATTGCCCTAATTTCTCAGATCAAAATTGTATGTGCGACTGCATGACAAGAACGGATTCTATAAAGTATCTTGGAATAGACGATAAACTAAACTTCAGGCAGCATATAGCGGCGGTATCGGGTAGGGTCCGAAAGCTGATACACACCATGAAGATGCTAAGGGAGTCAGCTGATTTCTCTCTGCTAAAAACTATTTATATGGCTCTTGGACTATCAATAGTTCGTTACTGTACGTCCATCCTTCTAAAGTTAGAAAGGGCGCAAAGAGCGGTGCTAAAAGTAGCTCTGAAGAGACCAATGAGGTATCCTACGAAGGACTTATACAGGGACGCTCAAGTAAGTACTCAGTGTTCGGAAACTCTACCTTTTAAGGGTTGCTTTGTCGAAACACAAAGGGATTCTCAACTCACCGAACTACAATAGCTTACTCGAAAAAAGAATATTTAAAATTCCTATAACAGATGTCAAAACCCAGTTTGCACATCGATTCTCAGTCTTTTTGCACCCCCTAATCTACAACAGACTTATCTATACATATAAAATCCTTTGTCCTGACTGACGGATCAACGCACAGCCTAAACCGCTGATCGTAGAGACCTGAAACTTGGAGGGTGTGTTCTTTGTATGACGTAGGCATCCGATAAGAAAGGATTTTCCGTAGTTCTACTTCTAAGGGGGTAAAAAAGGGGGGCAAAGTTTGTATGAGACATCGTGATTCCTTGGTCCAATCTACTTCAAATTTTGCATAAACATTCTTTAACAAAATTGATGGAAGACGTGTTTCGTATTTTATTGAAATTCATCCCTTGACGGGGTCAAAAAGTAGTAGAAAGTTATTTTGGGGGTGATTTGCTTCGAAGTTGATATCAATACTCCTTAGTGCTTTTGATTTAAATTACATTTTATTTTGACACATTGTAAACGAAACGAAACTTCAAATATTGCAAACCATTTTTGTCTACGTTTGTCAACCACGTCTTGATCTGATCTCTGATAATAGCTAATTATATGTATTAAGTATTTGCATTTCACCAAGCTTTTGCTTTTACAAGCGCAGCGTGGGACGTCCACCAACGAGATGGACGGACGTTTTGGTGAAGGCCGCAGGTTCAGGGTGGATGCAAGTCGCTTCCAACCGTAATGATTGGACGTCAATGAGGGAGGCCTATGTCCAGCAGTGGACGTCCTACGGCTGAAATGATGATGATGATGAAGCTTTTATGCGAGTTAAACCTTTTTCGAATAAAATCGAATTGAGTATTCAAATATCATTGTTGAACTCGCATAAAAGCTTGGTGCAATGCAAATACATACAAAATGCTTTGTCCTGAAGTCCTAAATGACTGACTGCCGGATTAACGCACAGCCTAAACCGCTGTATGTAGAGACCTAAAACGTGGAGGGTGTGTTCTTTGTATGACGTAGGCATCCGATAAGAAAGGATTTTCCGGAATTTCCACGGGATAAGGAATAATCGGGATTTATATATTTCATCAAGAGTGACCCTATGCCCATAACGAAGATTACTAAACTGTACAAATTGGGCATGCAATTAGACTATTAGAATGTAAAGCGAATATAAAGAATTTTGAAAATTTCCACGGGATAAAGTTAAATCAGGATTTATATATGTAGGTACTCAAATCAACTGGACCATATCTCCGTAACTACAATTACTAATCTTTTCAAATACAGTATTAACGAAAATGACCATAACAACAAAAAAACTTATTGCAGGATTTTTGGAAATTCCTGTGGGATAGATAATCTCTGAAACTTCCGAGCCGATTAAAAAAAAAAACTTTTACCAGTAAAAAGTTACACTATCCTTTATTGACATAGGCTACTTTTTTCCGGGGAAATGCAAAATTCCCAAGGGATAGAAAAAAGAAAATTCAACTTCGGAGCTCATTTTAAAATGTCTTACACCAATAGAAAAGATGCACTGTCCTTGGTTAACATAGGATGCTTTTTTCCGGATAAATGCAAAATTCCCGCGGTATAGAAAATAGTAAAATTAACTTCGGGGCTGAGTTTAAAAAAAATCACCAATAGAAAGCTTCACTATCCTTTATTGGTATAGGCTACCTACTATTTATTCGGTAAAATGCAAAATTCCCCTGGGATATTAAGAAGTTAATTTCACTTCAGGGCTGATTTGAAAATTTCTTTCACCTATTAGTGAGTAGCTACACTAACCCTTACTTACATAGACTATTTTCTCCGTGAAAAATCAAAATTCCCACGGGAAAAAAATAAGTGAACTCAACTACGCGGCTGATTTTAAAAGTTCTTTTATCGGTAGAAAGCTTTAAGGACATAGGCTACTTTTCTCGGGGAAAATGCAAAATACCCGCGGGATAAAAATAAGTGTAATTTTGCAAAGAATGAGGACAAATTTGTTGAAATTCCCGCGGGATAGGGAATAAACGGGATTTATAATATTCACTAACTGATACTCATGATGAAATGATAATAATGATGGATGTTGCCGGTGCCGGATTTTTGTTTTATACAATGAAAGAGATGAAGAAGCTTTACCACAAATTGGAATTCTACGCGGACGAAGTCGCGGGCAAAAGCTAGTAAGACTATATAATTTTAAAGAATACTCAGTCTTCGAAGCAAAAAAGCTTTTAATAATTAACATGATGAACTTATCCTATTCTGACACGGAAAACATTATTAAGATAACATATTAAAAACACACACACACACGCACACACACACACAATATTTGCCCTCACATAGACAACTTGTTGACACACAATTAAGAATAGCCTAGTTGGTAGTGACCCTGCCTACGAAGCAAGAAGTCCTGGGTTCAAATCCCGGTAAGGGCATTTATTTGTGTAATGAACTAAAACAATTACTTTGCTCACCCGCGACCTTACAATAGTTACGTTTATGCAAGAAATGCGTGTTCATGCAGTTCCTCCACCTCCACACTGTACGAACTCACACAAATCACATAAACACAACTATCACCACCACCAAGCTACACTGAAGCGTTTCGAACTCAACCAGAGCTCATCTTCGGAGTTACCACAACCGTATGCTATGCTACCAAATGTTAAACTAACAAACCAAAACAAATGTTTTAACTTGTCACTGTAACTTCACAAGTACCCACTTTATTTTTCTTATTCTCAAACTACCCCACAAAAATTAACTTTTATTGACATATTATAAAACTACCTTGAATTTTTGTTTATTTATTTATAAGGCATATTTTATTAATACTAACTGTTCAAATTAGACCCAAGCCGCAGTAAAGGAGAAGATACTAAATTTACCTGTTCATTAATAATAGACCCCATAGTGTTGTACCTAATTATTTCCATGCATTCCAGAGCATCCAGACGCAACCCCTTGCCGCAATAATGTAACACTTCATAAGAATCTGAATCTAACAATGAATGATTTGATTCCAACAAATGTTTTGCAAAATTCGATCTATCTGGATGCTCATTCCTATATGCCGAAACATGCTCTTTAAATCTAGTATTAAAACTTCGGCCTGTCTGTCCTACGTATATCCCATTGCAGTCATTACAAGTAAGCTTGTATACCCCCGATCTAGTTCCCTTATCTACCTGTTCTTTGTGGTTACATAGCCTAGAGTACAAAGAGTTGTTAGTCTTAAAGGCAACATTAATATTGTTTGATTTTAAAATGCCATAAATCTTATCAGACAAACCCCCAACGTAAGAGATGCTAGATCTATATTTGTTAGTAGACTGAGAAGGTAACGCAGCGTAAAGCATGCTATGCAGGCACGGTTAGTAAATAGCATGCTTTACGCTGCGTTACCTTCTCAGTCTACTAACAAATATAGACGAAAAAACATGCACGTATTTCTAGCTTTCTACCAAGCAACTAATACTATCATTTTTGTAAATGGTTGCCAGAAAAAAATAATCACAAAGGACGTAGGAAGAAAATCACGCCCGAACATTTCTCAAAATCAACTAATTAGTCAAATTTTTCTTAAAAAAAAATTTGGCCATTTAAGTCAATTTTTTTTATTTAGTTGTGTACAAGATAAAATAGCTGTTCTTATGCAATATTAAAAGTGCAACTATCTGTACACGTTTATGAATGCGAGACCAAAAAGTAAAAAAAATATGATTTTTTATCAGGCTGTTCAACATTAATGGCACAAAAACAGAAAATTTTACGAATGCATTTGGCGTGCAGATTATACGTAAAATATGTACGTATTTCTAGCTTTCTAAAAAGCTATAAATACTATGTCAGTTATGCTGTTTTTGTAAACATCCCTTCAATTGCTTTTTTACCATGCAAGTTATGTAATTATGTACTTCCAAATTAAAAATTGCATCATCATCATCATCATTCCAGCCGAAACACGTCCACTGCTGAACATAGGCCTCCCCCAAGGCTCGCTAAACGATCGGGCCCGCGACATTCGCATCCAACGCTATTCCACAACCTTAACCAGGTCGTCGCTCCATCTTGTTGGAGGCCTTCCGGTCCGTGGAACCTTTTTGCCCCAATCTGAATGATTGTCCTGGGTCGTCATACTCTTGAATAACTTCAAGGACCAAATTTCGACGAGCTCCTGCTCAGGGATGACGGGATCGTTGAACATGGCTTTTGTCTTGTACAAGTTTATCCCAAGCCCATTCGTCGAGAAACATTATTAAGTCTGTTCAGCATTTCCGCAAATCCTGCAATGTTTCCACCATTCTCTTAGCGTCTGTTGCAGACGAATTATGGCGTATTACCTGTGCATAACGCCTTACGTGGCTGACTAGCCCGATGCGAGAGCGACATGTTCGTCCACAGGCCAGTCAAGAGAAGTTTGCGGAGATTGGTGCAGAACCGCCTTGATGCGTTTCCGTCTCTTGTCAGCAAGTGTCTTGAACCAGGACTCATCGCAATACTTGTGAACCTCCAATACACGTTTTTCCGTTAGCATTTCCTAGTCGTTCGATCGTTCCTAAAGGTAACAATCCCGACGTTTCTCTCAGCTTTTGCGACTGCACCGAGCAAAACATATCGTGGTTATCGAGAGGGCTCCATTCTGTACACATGCCCTAGCCTACGAAAGCGTCTCTGTTTAAGAAGAGCGGTTAGGCTAGGCTCGATGCGATCCAAAAGATCGATTCGAATCAAAATGTTGGGCATCCCTACTATAACTATAGCACTATAGCACTATCTCCTCGGTTGTCCATGTGACACTACATACTGTTTCATAGAAAAATGTAGGTTGTCCAAGGGACAAAATTTGAGTAACCATAGCAACGGGTGGCAATAAAAACTTGATTTACCCATATAGTTCTTATGTACCGTATCTGAGACCATTAGAAACTATGTCATCGATTAAGGTAACAAGAAAACTGCATTCATAAATTAAAAAAAAAGTTTTTTTATTTCATTTTAAAATG
The DNA here is from genome assembly GCA_947563465.1 of Archips xylosteana. NCBI lineage: Eukaryota > Metazoa > Arthropoda > Insecta > Lepidoptera > Tortricidae > Archips > Archips xylosteana. The sequence goes on from OX387343.1 coordinate 20,725,302, forward strand.
AGTTTTTTTTTGCTGATAGTATTTTGTTAACTGTATTTTTATAGATACATTCTACCCACATATGTACCATCGCCCCAGACGTCAGATACCCATTTTCATAACAAATTTGCTTGCAGCCGTTGATGTTTATTGCTATGGATTGTTATGGACAGATGTCTAGCCTCCAAGCCCAGTTTGCGTGCAGTGGCACGCAAACTGGGCTTGGAGCGATAGTACATATACGAAATTTTAAGTCAAGCCGACCGCGAGAACTTGGTCAAAACTGAAATTCTTGATTTGGTTACCGACAGAAGGGTACAGGGACTGGAATATAATAGTAGATTGATAAACAAGGGTTGTAAGTGATCAATTACACCCAAGATATTTAGGCGCACGAGCGAGCAAAGCGAGCGAGAGCGCTTATAGTTCGTGGGTGTAATTGATCATTTACACTCGAGTTAAACACTCTACTTTTCATCACAAATGCGAGGAAATAAAGAAAAACCGTTATGTTAAAAAAATATATACGCAATTTGTAAGAGAGCGCGTCGCGCCGCCCGCCGCGCCTGGCACCGGCGTCGCGTCGCCTCGCCGCGGCCGCCTGCACACCTTGAGCTCGGTGCGCAGGCGGTGAGGCGCTGCTGCAGCGCACGGGCGGCGTGCGCGGGGCGTGGCGCAGCACGCGGCCACGGGGTTCGTGAATACAAAGGAGCACCATTCGATTTTCATATTTACTTACATCCCTAAGGATGTAAATCGAATTTACAAGTTATCTGACATACCTACGAGAGGATAAATATTATTTTCTTCCCTAGGGTAGAAATGAATTAAAAAAAATAAAGGCATTGGCTGCCAATGGAACACATACGCATTCAGCCAAGCATTACGGCATATACATGGAATAATTAAGTATTGAGTTTTTTTTCTTAATTAATCATATTACAAATTTTATAATGCCAGTGAAATATTATTAAATTATTAATTTACATTCGTTTCTTATTTAGTGACTTAAACCAGAAAAGTTATAAAATGTTAAGAAAAAAACACGGTAAACGACATGATGTCCGCACAGCCTATCTCTATACAGCTTAACTCTTTGGTTCAAATTGGTTATTTTGTTATTTACTTATTTTACAAATAAATTCACTAAAATACCTACTTTATCTACTGTATTCATTGATTATTATATTGAATATATACAATACAATACAATATAATACAATACAATACAATGACTCTTTATTGTACACCTCAAATAATACAATACAGTAAAACAAGTACATGAAAAAAAAGAAATAAGGTAAGCAATGGGCGGCCTTATCGCTTCGAAGCGATCTCTTCCAGGCAACCTTTAAAAAAAGAAAGAAAGCAAGGAATGCTTTTCAGAGGTGGTGCAATATAACATTTATTAAATAATAATAAAAAACAAACATTTTAATAAAACAACTAAAAACATCCAATAATACACATCATAAAACATACATAGATAAGTGATATACAATATACTTATAAATAAAAGGACTATAATACAATTTTCAAGCACAGGATAATAGATAGTGTTGCTTAAGCATAGATTTAAAAATAGGCAAAGATTTAGCACGCCGTTGTAGTTTTGTTAAATTAATTATTGCTTAAGAATAAACTCTATTGAAATATTTTACAACGACCATATTGACCGGTTTAGACATTTTTATTTATTAATACTTATATTTTCTTACTTTCCTTGTAGTCGAAATGAAAAGCAGAGTGTTTAACTCGGGAAAAACACCAATATCACCCTCAAAATATTGCCACCCTCGCTGTGCTCGGGTGTCAAGTAACCTCGTGTGATATTGGTTATTTTCCTCCCTTGTTGAACAATCTACTATTCTTCAATATGACCGGATTTCATTCCTGAACCAAGTAAGTTTTTTTTAAGGCTATGAATGCAGTTATTCTTGTCCATAAAATCGATGACATGGTTCTATAGAACATGTCTTTGTATAGGTATCTTATAGTTTCAGACTTGCCCATACTGACCGATCTAAATGTACCATCCTGTATATAGTTTAGCTCAAGTATAACCTCTTCCTACAAGGAATATGAATAGGAATAGAAACCTTGTACCAGTTCAAAAAACATAATATACTTACTCATTGCGTTGCTATGTGAAATTTCATAATAAGTAGGTAAATTATCGTTTATCCACGACTGCTATTTGTACCCATTGTTAGTGACTAAATAGACAATTTCTTTAATATTAATAATTTCTTAATTTTAAGAACCATCAACAAAATGTACCTCAGTACCTATATCCTAAAGTTTGCATGCTTAATTAAGTAGAATATGGCTGCGTTTATTATTAACTAGCTTTTGCCCGCAGCTTCGCTCGCGTGTACCATGAGAATTCCAAAGAACCAAGATAAAGCAAGCAAGCATACAGGCAAGCAAGCAAGCATGCAAGCAAGATTGCTTGCGTGACAATGGGACCATCTCAGGAGTATATTATATTCTTTCGAATAAAAAAAGAATTTTTAAAATCGGTCACACAATAGACCAAGAAATCGGTGAACATACCTACATAAAAAATACATAAAATGGAATGCATAACCTCCTACTTTTTTGAAGTCGGTTAAAGAGCCCTTTGCGGCCTACTTACAGTATAAACTTATGAATTTTGAAATTTTAGCTTACAACCGGTAAAACGCAAAATCCCGTTTTTTCCCGTTCCCGTAAGAATTTAGGAAAATACTTTCTTAATACAGGGAAAGTCCTCTCTCAATGCTCCTCTACACTCCCCAAGCAACTCATGCCGAATTTCAGCTTTCTACGACCAGTAAAACGAAAAATCCCGTTTTTTCCCATTCCCGTGGGAATTTTGGAAAGTCCTCTCTCAATGCTCCTCTACACTCTCCAAGCAACCTCATGCCGAATTTCAGCTTTCTACGACCAGTAAAACGAAAAATCCCGTTTTTCCCGTTCCCGTGGGAAATTTGGATAGTCCTCTCTTAATGCTCTTCTACACTCCCCAAGGAACCTACCTACTTGCCAAATTTCAGCTTTCTACGACCAGTAAAACGAAAAATCCCGTTATTTCCCGTTCCCGTGGGAAATTTGGAAAGTCCTCTCTCAATGCTCCTCTACACTCCCCAAGCAACCTCATGCCGAATTTCAGCTTTCTACGACCAGTAAAATGAAAAATCCCGTTTTTCCCGTTCCCGTGGGAATTTTGAATAGTCCTCTCTTAATGCTCTTCTACACTCCCCAAGGAACCTACCTACTTGCCAAATTTCAGCTTTCTATGACCAGTAAAACGAAAAATCCCGTTTTTTCCCGTTCCCGTGGGAAATTTGGAAAGTCCTCTCTCAATGCTCCTCTACACTCCCCAAGCAACCTCATGCCGAATTTCAGCTTCCTACGACCAGTAAAATGAAAAATCCCGTTTTTCCCGTTCCCGTGGGAATTTTGGATAGTCCTCTCTTAATGCTCTTCTACACTCCCCTAGGAACCTACCTACTTGCCAAATTTCAGCTTTCTACGACCAGTAAAACGAAAAATCCCGTTTTTTTCCATTCCCGTGGGAAATTTGGAAAGTCCTCTCTCAATGCTCCTCTACACTCCTCAAGCAACCTCATGCCGAATTTCAGCTTTCTACGACCAGTAAAATGAAAAATCCCGTTTTTCCCGTTCTCGTGGGAATTTTGGATAGTCCTCTCTTAATGCTCTTCTACACTCCCCTAGGAACCTACCTACTTGCCAAATTTCAGCTTTCTACGACCAGTAAAACGAAAAATCCCGATTTTTCCCGTTCCCGTGGGAAATTTGGAAAGTCCTCTCTCAATGCTCCTCTACACTCCCCAAGCAACCTCATGCCGAATTTCAGCTTTCTACGACCAGAAAAACGAAAAATCCCATTTTTTCCCGTTCCCGTGGGAATTTTGGAAAGTCCTCTCTCAATGCTCCTCTACACTCATCAAGCTACCTCATGCCGAATTTCAGCTTTCTACGACCAGTAAAACGAAAAATCCCGTTTTTTCCCGTCCCCGTGGGAATTTTGGATAGTCCTCTCTTGATGCTCTTCTTAACTTCCCAAGCAACCTACATGCCGAATTTCAGCTTTCTACGACCAGTAAAACGAAAAATCCCGTTTTTTCACGTTCCCGTGGGAATTTTGGAAAGTCCTCTCTCAATGCTCCTACATTGCATAAGGCATACATTGCATATGCTGCCTACATTATATAAGGTATCTATGTGCAAAATTTCAAGTATCTAGATCCAGTGGTTTGGGCTGTGCGTTGATATATCAACAGTCATTTAGTTTATTTAGACATTTCAACCCCATCGCACCCCATCCAGGGAGATGGTATTTTACGTCCGCCACGTCGGATTTTAAAACCGTTGTTGTTTTCATAACCAGCGACCCGATAAACCATAGAAACAACACCCATGTTGATTTTCAGACTTTGTTACCCCTTTCCCCCTTTTAGGGGTTGAATTCTCAAAAAACCTGAAACACGTGTTTACTCATTTACCATTAGGAGTACTTCTGTGAAGTTTCGAATAAAATAGTCGAACTAATCTTGTTTCCCCATACAAACTTTGGACCCCCTTTTCACCCCCTTAGGGAGTGAATTTTGAAAAATCCTTTCTTAGTGTACCCCTAGACCTTATAAGGAACCTACGTGCCAAATTTGGAATCTCTAGGCCCAGTGGTTTGGGCTGTGCGTTGATATGTCAGTCAGTCAGTCAGTCAGTCAGTTTCTTCTTTTATATATTTAGATGATAATAATGATGTATCACCCTATGTAACCCTATTCCGCAAATAAAAATCATTTCATTTCATAGGTCGAACGAATTACCAGTCACCCTGTAGTATATGTACCTATTAGGTATTTCAGTTCTAATAAATACGGTACATATTATATTTATACAGGCTGACATCTAAGACGTAATACAAAATTATATTTTCTAGATCCACTCATGATTACGATCAACTTTTATTATGGGACCAACTTTGAAAACGTAAACACAAAATCGACGTCTCCATACAAATTGCGAAACCAGTTGATTGCTTTTGTATGGGAGGCTCAATGTTTTTCTACCGATTTCTATATTTTTCCCATAATAAAAGTTGATCGTAATCATGAGTGGATCTAGAAAATATTACTTTGTATAACGTCTTAGATGTCACCCTGTATGCATAGCATACCTACCAAAATGTCACATTAGATTGAAGTACATAATTAAAGTAAATTAAATTATTCATAATTGCTACTAGGTAAATAATAATTACAACATTAATTACCCGACTGCAAGGACAGGGTTATGTTTTTTATGTTATGTTATGATGTTTTAGTTTCTGTGTAAAAGCAATATTAAACTTATTTTATTCTACGGATTTTAATACAAGTGAAGAAAGAACGAATTATCTGGCAAGGTAGGTATGCCATAGATCAAAAGCGGTGCTTATTTATGTACCTCTAAGGGCTCTAAGTAATACAGAGGATATTTCCGTTAAAGGTACACAAGTCAAAATGTTTTTTTTTTTGTGGCTTCAAACTGCGTCGATCGTCGATCGAGGGGTGGAATTCGGTGTGCGAGGAGAGAGCGCGTCTGCTAGGGGTTGCTTAGCTGCTACGCGCTTGCGCGCGTACTTCGCGCCACTCTGCTACGTCGCTTGCTAGCCATACTACTTTACACTAGCCAGATGTCCAGAAAAGCTTTCTGTCGATATTTCAACGCTCTTAAAAATTTAAGTACTCTAGTAAAATGTGTATTTGGACTAATTTAATGATTTTGTTTCCGAGTTAAATGTCCGGTTAATGTTTCAAGAAATGTGTACTGTGTAAACTGTGCGTGCAACAGAAAATTTTGGCATCTTCATTCATGTCCACGAGTTCGTTCGTTCGAGTCTAACAAAGCGGCGGACATTTTATTTTGAGTACTCGATAATGTAGCGTTGCGTCGAAAACATTAATGTCGTTTTGTGATTATTACTTAAAAAATCGTTCGCTTACTCCTTTCGTAAGTACAGTGCTGAATTATGGCTTTTTGTTATAATATTTTACAAATTAAACACTTTTGATAAAAGCGGTATGTCAAGCATATCAAGTCAAGGAAGTTGATATTTTAGGGAAATATACTTCTCTGTGACGTAAGCAAATTGGATATTATAGGTACAGGACTTTAGCATTACATAAAGCTAATTTATTTGATATCGACCCACTTCGGTGTGGAGGTTCTTGTCAGTTATTTCCGCGCGCACGGCGCCTCTAACCTCTTCTCTAATCGAATTGTCATGATTACAACACCCTTCAACATAAAAGTACGTTATAAATGTGTATGATATTCGATTTTCTTTTTAATTCCGTCGAAATAGTGATGCCGAAGGGGGTGAAGCGAGGGCCGGCGGAGGGTGAGGCCGAAGTGGTGGTACGCGTTGGGGCGTCTCCGTCACAAACTACGCTTTTGGATGACAGCCCTAGCCAGCCCATCAGCTATCATCTGCTGGATCATGGGTATGGTGCAACGCCACAACATCAGATTAGACGGGAGGCACCCTCTGCACCACCAAAGACATCTGAAGTAAGTCTCTCTTTGCATTTAATACAGGGTTATTTGTAATTCACTAGCATCCTTTTAACTCTAAACTCCTACCACTTAAACAAATGTTTTTTGTTTTACGGCTTTTGTCATAACTTAATATTTTTGGTGTAATAACGTTTTGAAAATTTGAGATTACCTCTTATTTTTACGGTACTCTTTGTATTTGTATGGGAAAAAAAAGTGCTTCATTTTAAAAAGTCGTAAAACAAAAAACATTTGTTTGAGTGATAGGAATTCAGGGTTAAGAGGAGTCTCAAATAAAGTAACGGAAATAGAGTTACTTCAAAGCAAAAATAGCGACTAGCGACCCGCCCCGGCTTCGTACGGGTGCAATTATACATGTATTATACATATAAACCTTCCTCTTGAATCACTCGTATCTGTTAAAAAGAACCACATCAAAATCCATTGCATAGTTTTAAAGATCTAAACATACATAGGGACAGACTGACAGCGGGAAGCTACTTTGTTTTATACTATGTAGTGATTCCATGGTAGTATCAAAAATTACCTTCTTAGCGTACCTTTATGACACTCAAGGTATATATGTGAGCCAAATTTTAAGTCTTAAGCTTCAGCAGTCTGGGCTGCACATTGTTTCGTGCAGCACTTTGAATTATTCTTATTACGGATGCAAGAAGTTTCCCAATGACGATGACTACTCCTCCTGTCCCGCCGCACCGCCCACACTCACCAAGGTACCGATTGACGACGATTGAGCTGGCACCAAATATAAATTTAAAAATCTATTAGGATTACATGGGTCTTGTTCCATACCTCAAAAGCAAAAATAGAACCCTAATAGGATGACGTGTGGCTGTCTGTTAGCTTTTAGGGTTCCATACCCAAAGGGTAAAAACGGGACCCTATTACTGAGGCTCTGCTGTCCGTCCGTCTGTCCGTCTGTCACCAGGCTGTATCTCACAAACCGCGATAGCAAGACAGTTGAAATTTTCACAGAAAATAATATAATAATAATTAGTTATATATTTACTTTAAAAATAAATAATTAAATTAAAATAAAACAAATATTTAAGGGGGGCTCCCATACCACAAACATGTTTTTTTTCCGTTTTTATAGATAATGGGAATGCTCAAGAGTCCGACTCGCACTTGGCCGGTTTTTCTGTTACAACCAAATTTGAATTACAATTTGGCAACACACTTTCAAGAATTTTCATGTCCACAATATTGAATTTCAATATTGATGCCATTTTCGTAATTAACCTCCTAAAAAATCACATAAACAACACCCATATTGATATTTAGACATTTCAATCCTATTGCACCCTAACATGGGTGATGGTAGTTCATGTCCGCCATGTTGGATTTTAAAATTGTTGTAGTATTCGTAATCACCAACCTGAAAAAGATAGAAACAATACCCATGTTGATTTTCAGAGCTTTTTAGGGCTTGAATTCTCAAAAAACCTGTAACAAAATGTCTACTCATTTATAAAAAAAAATGAAACCGCCGAAAAAACTGAAAAGCGAAAAATAATACCTTTTTTGTTTGACCTTAATCTAGGTACCAATTTGAAGTCGGTGCCTCAGCACGAGCCAGGAGGAGTGATAGAAGCCCATCAGGTAGACAACTACAGGTCCACTCCTCCTGGCTAGTGCTGAGGTACCAACTTCAAATTGGTACATAGATTAAGGTCAAACAAAAAAGGTATTATTATTCGCTTTTCAGTTTTTTCGGCGGTTTCATTTTTTTGTAAAAATGTTTTGATTTTATACTTTTTTTCCCAACCCCGGGGTAATTTTTTTTTCAAATTTATATCTTAATACCAACTTCAAGGTATACCTTATCCAATAAAAAAAGAATTATGAAAATCAGACTACTCTGTAAAAAGTTATGACTGGTCATACAGTACAATCAGTGACTGAACAATCAATCATCTCTTGTTTTCCTACCCTTAGGGTAAGAATATTTTTTCCAAATTTAAATGGGGCCACCTTGATACGCTTTCCTTTAAAAAAAGAATCATCAAAATCGGACTACTCTGTAAAAAGTTATGCGTGGTCATACATAAAAAAAAAATATATATACACGTTGACTTGAGAACCTCCTCCTTTTGTTTTCGTCGGTTGATAAAGGAGGAGTACTCCATTGAAGTTACAAATAAAATAGTCTAATCTTGTTTCTCCATACAAACTTTGGACCCCCGTTTCACCCCCTTAGGGGGTGAATTTTGAAAAGTCCTTTCTTAGTGCACCCCTAGAGCTTATAAATAAGAAACCTCTGTGCCAAATTTGGAATTTCAAGAACCAGCGGTTTGGGCTGTGTGTTGATATGACAGGCAGTCAGGCAGTTTCTTCTTTTATTATTTAGATATTATGATTGTTGTAGGAAATGTTTAGTGGAAGGGTGAGGCCACACGAGCGTAATTTTGTGAGTTGTGAGCGGCAGAATTTCGGTTGCGGCATACATTGTGTCACGTGAGTGTCACGTGATGGCGCGCATATTGTATGGCGCGGACCGAAATTCTGCCGCTCACGACTCACAAAATTACGCTCGTGTGGCCTCACCCTAAATATGTTGTGCCTATTACACCAAGGAAATACAGGTTAACAAACTTTATGGACATCTCTAAGAGAATGGCCTAACATTGTGAGTTAGTTTCTTTATTACACAAGAGATATATATGATGTGGATGAACCTAATGAGTCTTCAAGCTATTCTACTGAAGGATAATAAATTCAAACAAAATTTAATGAAATAAAAATTGAACCAACTACAAACAAAAAAACATGACAATATCTTTCTACTAATCTGTTTGAAGTCGGTGACTCAGCACGCACCCAGCAAGAGTGGAAGAAACCCAATAGATAGTATGTAGGTAAAAGGTAGATGACTAGGTCCACTCCTGCTGGCTCGTGCTGAGTCACCGACTTCAAACAGATTAGTAGAAAGATATTTTCATGTTTTTTTGTTTGTAGTTGGTTCAATTTCTATTTAAAAATTTTTTTGTGCTTTTTGTTTTTGGGTGTTTTTTGAAGATGGTTTTATTTTTTATTTATGTCATATACATTATGATGAAGTGGGTAGAACTCTCTTGCTTTCTATAATAAAAAGTGTTTGATGTAGGGTACATAAATATATTCCCATGTATGCATGCAGGCACAGCTCCCTATCCCTAGCTGAATAAAGTCTAATACAATTAATTGAAGTGTTTTACTGGACATAATAATTTAAAAAATATTTTTTTTTTGATTTTTATTTGTATTTGTATAAATAGATGCTTAGAATAAAATTATTTTTTGCTTTGTGTGCTTTTTGCCCCTGGTTAGCAAAGTACTCATCAAGACGAATCAAAGGAGACCAAACTTGATGGGGTTATGTCGTTTTATTATGGAGTTCCTATGGTCACTTTCCAGCTCCATCGTCAAGCCCTGGTTATCATGAAGGATCAAAGTATGTGTATGTCTAATATATAAAAATCTCGTGTCACGGTGTTTGTTACCGACTTCCTCCGAAACGGCTTGACCGATTTTTATGATACTTTTTTTTCTATACTCGGCAGGTCTGAGAATAGGTCGTAGGCTATTTTTTATACCTACCCCTATTCTTCGCGGACGGAGTCGCGGGCAACAGCTAGTTTATCTATAATCTCTAATACATAGGATAATGCCAGGAAAATGCAAAGTTCCCGCGGAATAGGAATAAGTGAATTCTAAGGCCGCTAAGCCGTGGTGGCATAGTGGTCTGACCTTTGGACTCTTAGTCTTAAGCAGGGTCGTGGGTTCGAACCCGGGCTTGCACCTCTGAGTTTTTCCGAATTCATGTGTGTTTTCTTCCCCCATACAACAGACGTGATTTTTTTGCCGTTTTTAGGGTTCCGTACCTCAAAAGGAAAAAACGGAACCCCTATCTATAGGATCACTTTGTTGTCCGTCCGTCCGTCTGTCAAGACTCTTTTTCTCGGGAACGCGTGGAGGTATCGAGCTGAAATTTATATCAAATACTCAGGTCTACTGTCCCTTGGAGCTGTGATAAAAACAAACTTCTAAGCCAACGCAATCAAAAGATGTATCTTGGCCATTTATGCCGCAAATTTTCGACACTCGCAAGGCACTAATAATAATAATAATAATAATACTGTACGAGCCGATTTCGGCTACAGCGACTGCTGGACAGGCTCAGCAGCTGGCGCCTCATTGGTCCGCGCGTTGGTGTGCTCGCATGTGACTGTTGTAGCCAATTTTGGCCTTAAATGTTCTTGAGCATATCGGACAGGTGAGAACGCCGCCGCTATAATTGTAAGTTAACGCCGTTGGTGGTCTGGCTTTTAGCTCGTCTCTTTTTGCGTCGAGCTCGTCTTTTCGTAGCTTTTCAAAGGCTTCGATGTTCTGCCTTAAAAGACGTCTCCATTCCGGTCGATTTGCAGCAGATGACTCCCATGTTAAGGGGTCAAAACTGCAGCTTTTCACATGCCTTTTGAGCACATCTTTGTATCGCAAGAGCTGTCCGCCGTGCTTGCGCTTGCCTTCTTGCAGCTCACTGTAAAAGATGCACTTTGCGATCCTTTCATTTTGCATGCGGAACACATGACCACACCAGCGTAACTGACGCCGCATCAGATATGCTTCAATGCCGCAGATCTTAGCGCGTCGAAGAACTTCAGTGTTTCTGATGCGGTCCGTCCAGTGGATGCCCATGATATCCCGCAGACATCGGAGATGGAATTGATCTAATGTCTTTATGTGTTTTCGATAAAGGCACCAAGTCTCTGAGCCATACAGCAGACTTGGTAGGACAATGGCTCTGTATACTGCGATTTTTGTAGCCAGTTTTAGATTATGTGAGCGGAAGACCTTAGTTCTAAGTTTGCCGAAAGAGGCAGATGCAGCACCAATTCTGTGGTTTATTTCAGCATCAAGGTCACACTGCGATGTTATTGTGCTTCCCAGGTACTTGAACTTCTCCACACGCTTCAGGACATCTTGACCGAGGTAGATTTGGGTACGAGGTACCATGACAGTCAACAACTTTTTGACAATTTAAACGTTTGCCTCTCTTTGAGCACCTGAATCGTATAGCGACTTTTGATGCTGACTGTACGAAGCAAGGTCTTATAGCACAGATAAAGGAAAAATTGCGAAAAGCATATTTTTTTTTGTCTGTCTGAATATATCAGTAACCAATCTACAATGATCCCATACTGCGCACATTTTGCTTAGGAGCAGGGGTCTGCTAAGACTGAATGTTCATAGATACATATAAATTTGTACGGAATCCTCGGTGCGCGAGTCCGACTCGCACTTGGCCGGTTTTTTATAGATAATGGTACGGAGGAACCCTTCGCGCGCGAGTCCGACTCGCACTTGGCTGGTTTTTCTAATAGTTACCTACTTGCATGCCAATTTTAAACAGTCTAGTAATTTTCTTTATGGAGATAGGGTCACTCTTAATCAAATATATAAATCCCGTTTATTCCTTATCCCGTGGGAATTTAGAAAAATCCTTTCTTATCGGATGCCTACGTCATACAAAATCGTCGGCCTAAATCGCAAACCTCGTAACTCAATCTGACCAAATTTAAACGTTTACCTCTCTTTGAGCACCTGAAGCGTATAGCGACTTTTGATGCTGACTGTACGAAATTAAATTTAAATTTAAATCTGAGGAGACACAAAAAGCTTCATTACCATAAAAATTTTGCATAAAGACTTGATAAGTTTATTTTTACATCTTGCTAAGTAAAAGGGTCTAGCAGGCTAAGCTAACAAGAGTGGCCCCCACAAGGGATTTGGTTGTAATTTGAGGTGCAGTAGAGGCAGGACCTAAGAACACTGTATGCGTAATATCAGCCTTCGATCTTCTTTTGTTTCAGACTTATTCACGAAAATGCCCATAAATCAAGGTAATTTTTAAACTGTTATTTTAGCTAAACCAAGCAAGCGAGAGTAACCAAAAAAATTCAGAATTAAGAAATTCAGAATGAAGTTTGTTGTTTATGGCTCCCTACATTACTTCTTGTCCTAGGCCATAAAAGTAAGTATGAAAAACCATTATTGTCCGCTGCTGTAACTTTTTAAATTTGCTTACTAACACTAAACTGACAAAGGAAAAATTACATACAGCCAACTTAAGGCATTAAAAAAAATCTATCTTCTTTTATTTCTATAAAACCGCCTAAACTACTGGTGATGGATGGATGGATGTATGGATGTATGGATATATGGATGTATGGATGTATGGATGTACGGATGGATGTATGGATGTATGGATGGATGTATGAATGGATGGATGTATGGATGGATGTATGGATGGATGTATGGATGGATGTATGGATGGATGGATGTATGGATGGATGGATGTATGGATGGATGGATGTATGGATGGATGGATGTATGGATGGATGTATGGATGGATGTATGGATGGATGTATGTATGGATGGATGTATGGGTGGATGTATGGATGGATGTATGGATGGATGTATGGATGGATGGATGGATGAATGGATGGATGGACGGATGGATGGATGGTTGTATGGATGGATGATGATGATGCTGATGATGATGCGTGTTTGAGAAAAGCTCTATACAATCCTCGTCTACGACTCTGCCGTATACCCCAAATCTCGTCCATCAATCCCTTACTTCACGGCTTCTGCAGTAATGTACTATTAATTCCATTTTTTAGTAGTTGTTGTTGTAGCGGCAACCAAAATACATCATCTGTGAAAATTTCAACTCTCTAGCTATCACGGTTCCCGAGATACAGCCTGGTGACAGACGGACGGACGGACAGCGGAGCCTCAGTAATAGGGTTTCCGTTTTTACCCTTTGGGTACGGAACCCTAAAAATACCTTGATTTTTTGACTTTTTCGTGAATAAGTCTGAAACAAAAGAAGATCGAAGGCTGATATTACGCATACAGTAGCCGCAAAGATTTCGAACGCCGCTAAATTTAAATTCAAAATTTAAAAATAATTTAGCGTATCATTTCTATATTTAGCCACATCCGAATTAACGGTAAGATTGGGTTCAAATATGAATGAGTATATATAACTTTTTTTAGTATAACATGCGAGATTTTTTAATTTATTTAGTTGCATAGCTGCTAAATTTAATCAAAGTGCATTCTGATCCACCATGAGCCTCAACTTAGATAAGGTAATGCTTTGTATGGAGACATTTTTTTCCTGTAAATATTTTTTGATAACCTATTTATCATTTTTGAATGCCCATTAAATGGGCATGTTTTTAAGCTAGTAATGGCCTAAGCACACGACGTTTTTTAAACGCGCCGTCGACGCGCGTTTGTATCGATACAAACGCGATACGTACGCGGGTTATTTAAAAACGCCGTGTGCTAGGGGCCTTAAGGCTGTTCTAATGGAATGAAAAACGCGCTGTAAACGCGCGATCCTAAAACGCGCGTCGCCTGCGCGTTAATAAAACGCCGTGTGCTTAGGCCCTAAACTAAACAGTTCTCATGTAATTTTATGTTGACCTAAGTTTAGGAGAAGTGGCAAAATTTAAATAAAAATAAATAAAAAACTGCAATAGTTTTTTAAAAATGTTTTTTTTTTTGCTTTTGATAACCAGTGATCGGATAATCGGATGTATATTTACCTAAAGTTCATTTTTGGCTAGAATATTATTATCTGTCTGTGTTGAACATGATGGTGTAGCATCAGTTTCCGGTAACTTTTCTAAATCTAAATTGCTAACGTCTGTTTCATTTAGAGAATTGCAGTATACAATAATATTTTTATCGAGATTATCAATTGTTAGTCTGTTTCTTTTGTCATTTAAGATCCACTTATAGTTCGAACATCAACAGACGTAAGTGGCGCAAATTTGTAAGCACTAACGCCACTCTCTTTACTAATTTTTTCGCTTATTTCCCTAAGAATATCAAAATCAGGGTTTCTATCCATAAGCTGCTCCATTTTGTTGATTATTGTATTGTGTCTGGTTTAGAATAAATCTTACATCGTCAAATATTTCAAAGGTTTCAGTTATAGAAAGGTCGCGTTTTTCTATTTTTAATATTGCAATATGTATCATTTCGAAATATTCATTTATATACTCCAAATCTTTCTTCAAATTAGGTTTATTTAATACTTCCTTAGCATTTCTAATAGATATGGCTTCATTGCTATCCAATGAAGCTACAACATTTGATATTTTATCTAAATGTTTAGCGTAGTAAAATGCCGCCTTTAAGGGGGTACCGAGTTTTTCGCGCTAATCGATTTTTGGTGGGGGAGGCACGGTGGCTCAAGATAGGTTGGTTGGACTGCGCGTGTTTTTGAGTATTTTCATCATATTACTAAAACAAATACATATTTTAAAAATGTAGCCAGACTACGCCCTAGAAAACATCTTGTTTTATTAACATACAAAAAGTCATGACCTTCCTTGCAGTATTAGCGTCGTACTACGAGTTTAATTTATATTTTAGAGACGACTTTGGATTTTTTTTCTATCGAGCGAACTACAAGTAGTCGTGTTTCGAAAAAGACTGGTCGCTATAGTGAATCCTCAAATATCTTACATAAAAATTTCAGGACTATAGCATTGCTAGTAATGATACAGCACGAGTTTAAATGAATGCAATAAATGCGCCAAAAACACGGTACCCCCTTAACCATGTTCCCCATCTAGTAATAACTAGCTCTGGAGACCTACTTCCGATTAGATTCTATAATAAAAACACTAAATTTGTCGATTCCGAAATCCCGGAATTTTATCGATGTAAAAGTGCATTCCATATTAGCCAACACCTTAAAATAAGTAATTATACCCCCACCCGATTTGATACTATAGTAAAAAAAATAAATTTGTCAATTCCGAAATCCCGGGATTTATTCGATTCAAAAGTGCATTCCATAATAGCCAACACCTTAACATTAGGTAAATATGCATCCGATTATCCGATCACTGTTGATAACAAAACTATTCAAGATTATTTTTCAATAAAAATAAACGCAAAAAATAATGAACTCCGAATATCACAATTCAAAATCTTAGTACGGGTGTACATTTTTCAAAAAATCAGTATAATCGAAATTTCTCGAAAACGGTGCGACTTTTACTGAGGTCATTTTTTGATATTTGGGTCAAAATAATTGTACATAGTTAAGGGCTCAATGAAAACAAAATCATGATCGCTTCCTTTGTATAACGAAAGTTAGTCATACAAATTATATGGGTAACTTGCGTTACACAAAGGAATTAATTAAGTTTTGTTTTAATTAAATTCCTTAATTGTGTACAATTTTTTTGATATTGAATCATTTGGTAGATTAACTGGCCACCAACCTCCCATTTCAGTTTGTCGTACTACTTACGGGACACCCTGTATATGTGGTAGTTCCATAAGAATAAATAATAACAGAGTAGAAGGGAAACTCCCGCTCCGGCCGGACTCAAGGTCACAATATTAGAGTACTCGCTAAGCGAGAACTCAGTCAGGGTGTCACGGCCGGCGTCGCCGCACGAGCGCTTGGCTGTTAACTGTTTGCGCGTTCGTTTAATTGGAAACAAATAACAATGACGTCAAGTTAATGTGGTGTATTTGGGTGTATAAACAATTAAAAAACGATGCCAAATCACCTTAAATGGCTTCATTTGGTATGGCACTTGTAATAACTACTTATAATATGTAGGTACGTACAGTCAAGGATTTTAATTGTTAGGCCACTTGCCACTGTTCGTATTTTAGCCGTGTAATGCAAATCAGCATATACGAGTATAAGCGGCTTCACCCGATTTTTTGCATTACACGGCAAAAATACGAACAGTGGCAAGTGGCCTAACAATTAAAATCCTTGACAGTAAGTACCTTATGATTAATAAATCTCATATTTTGTAAAACTAGAATAAAATAATGATTTTAAAGTAAATAAAAACTTAATATTTTAGCGATAATTATCTTTAGACGTAAGTAATATTTAACATTAAGCAACCCTAGCAACACGCCTGGACGACAGAGGGGTGTAACGACGTGAGGGGGGAAGTAGGTATATAAATGGCGGTGTTTTGGACGCGGTCAAAAGAGATTCCCTTCTACTCTGTTATTATTTATTCTTATGGTAGTTCACTAATCTTCAAGTTAACAATAGATTCTGAGTTTTCTGGTAATAATAACAAGGATTATAAGGCGAAATATTGCTAGTCTTTTGCCGAAGTCCCTTCCGAGAGCAAGGCTCCCTTTGTGTTGATTGTAATTTACGTCGCGCATTGCTGGGAACGGGTACCCTCCCCACACTTTTCGTTTGAAGGGCTTTGCAGACTGCACTAAGAAATTGAAGTTGCTGTGTCAGTTCGTTTATTTGCCTGTTTCTTTGAAGTTACCTAATTGAATTTATTCCGTATTAAATATTGTGTGTTTTGTAGTAGTAGTGTAAAATTTACGATTGAATTCATACCGCTAACAAATAGTTTTTTAGGGTAATTTGTAATTACTACTGTAAGTAAAGTTTTTTTTATAAATCTAATCATCAATTAATACAAATTAGGTGAGTAGTGGGAGTCAACGTGTAAAGTGACTAAAACATTTAAGGTACTTCTCATCAATCAAGGCAAGTTCCTACATTGTACTTGGAGGTGGAGAATTCAAATAAATTTCTTATTTCTTATAACAAACACCATCAAGGCATTACACACACACACACACACACACACACACACACATATGTTGTATCCTGTAACACGAACATTAAATTAAATTATGCATCCTTCAACTAATCAGTAATTAAGTCTTTTAAGTACTTGACGTTGACATTTACTATCGTTTTTAATTGAAAATGTACTAAATACACCAATATTTTGCATAGTAAACATGCGCAGCTCGGAATTAAATGATCAGTTCTATCAAAATTACGTACCTAATAGTTTCCTCATCAAGTACCTAGGTGTGCGCGAAATGATTAAAACAATAAAATATCTTTATCCTGTTTATTTAAACGTTACCATCAAAAAAGTGCATTATGATAATATTACTGACAATAGTAAAATTAAGCCAATCTCGCCAGGTAACTTGAACAACGAAAATGCCCATAAACCGAACCGTATGCTGGCTGGGGCTGCACAGCACACCCGCGGGCACAATCAGAATCATATCGTTGATCCCGAGTTGACAACACGAATATTATCAATCGGAGGACCCTCGTATGCGTTATTTAACTCAAATCTCGACTAGCGCGGCTTACATTTGCTTTTTGTTTCGTCATAATTCACGTGCATCGTAATTTAATTTTGGTGATGCCATTTTGAAGTAACTTTGATTTGTTTACAGACTTTACTTACAATACAGTCATTGTCAATGTAACATGTGAGTAACCAACTCATTTTTAATGAACAGAAAAGGTCGCATTTGCAATGTATGGTAATGCGTGCCTGCAAAATTTGAAGGTTGCCCTCGATTTCCCTTAGATCCCGTCATCAGATCCTGATGTGGTGACAATGGGACCATCTCAGGAGTATATTATATTCTTTCGAATAAAAAAAGAATTTTAAAAATCGGTCCATAAAATTGACCGAAAAATCGGTGAACATACCTACATAAAAAAATACATACAGTGGAATGCATAACCTCCTTCTTTTTTTGAAGTCGGTTAAAGAGCCCTTTATGGCCTAATTACAGTATAAACTTTTGAATTTTGTAATTTCAGCTTTCTACAACCAGTAAAACGAAAAATCCCGTTTTTTCCCGTTCCCGTGAGAATTCCAGAAAGTCCTGTCTCAATGCTCCTGTACACTCCCCAAGCAACCTACATGCCGAACTTCAGCTTTCTACGACCAGTAAAACGAAAAATCCCGTTATTTCCTTATCCCGTGGGAATTTCCGAAAATCCTTGAAACTGTTTTTTATTACTATAATTACATTCTATGACAAATTTGAAGAATCTAGTAATTATAGTTCATAGGATTCCGTTGAACTGAATATATAAATCCCGTTTTTTCTCGTTTACGTGGGACTTTCGGAAAGTCCTCTCGCAATGCTGCTCTACATTCCTCAAGCAACCTACATGCCGAATTTCAGCTTTCTACGACAAGTAAAACGAAAAATCCCGTTTTTTCCTTATTCCGTGGGAATTTCCAAAAATCCTTAAAACGGTTTTTGACTATTATAATTACCTACTTCTGTGCCAAATTTAAAGAGTCTAGTAATTATAGTTCATAGATTCCATCAAACTGAATATATAAATCCCGTTTATTCCTTTTCTCGTGGGAATTTTGAAAAATCCTTAAATTAATGTTTTAACTAATATAATACCTACTTGTGTATCAAATTTGAAGAGTCTAGTTATTATAGTTACTGAAAGAGGGTCACTCGGAATCAAATATATAAATCCCGTTTTTTTCCGTTCCTGTGGGAATTCCCGAAAATCCTTCCTTAGTGGATGCCTACATTGTGCAAAATTTCAAGTCTCTAGGTCCAGTAGTTTGGGTAAAACCTTAAAAACGACACCCATATTGATATTTAGACATTTCAACCCCATCGCACCCCATCCAGGGAGATGGTATTTTACGTACGCCACATCGGATTTTAAAACCGTTGTTTTCATAACCAGCGACCCGATAAACCATAGAAACAACACCCATGTTGATTTTCAGACTTTGTTACCCCTTTCCTCCCTTTTAGGGGTTGAATTCTCAAAAATCCTGAAACAGGTGTTTAATCATTTATCATTAGAAGTACTTCTGTGAAGTTTCGAATAAAATAGTCTAAGTAATCTTGTTTCCCCATACAAACTTTGAACCCCCATTTCACCCCCTTAGGGAGTGAATTTTGAAAATTCCTTTCTTAGTGCACCCCTAGACCTTATAAGGAACCTACATGCCAAATTTGGAATCTCTAGGCCCAGTGGTTTGGGCTGTGCGTTGATATGTCAGTCAGTCAGTCAGTCAGTCAGTTTCTTCTTTTATATATTAAGATAAATGTCATAGGAGCTGGCGACTGTCGATAATAGAAATTCGACGCGCTCCACGGTTTTATTTTCGAATGATTAATGCACCAGTTAATCTATGCCGCTCTTCCCCGCATTGACTTAACTTAAAACCTAGTATTACCCTAGGTAGTGTTTTTATACTTTGGAATCGGCACAACTCGCGACCCTTCAAACGAGTATGTTGGCACTTTTTTTAAAACTCTGATTGAGGCACCATTATTTTTTGTTTGAATAAAACATTGTTAATTTATCCCTTTAACACGGGTAAGACTAAAACAAATCCTTAATTCAAACCTAGTAGTGGTAGAGCGATGTTGTAGCTAGCCGCTGCATCACGAGTGGGCCGGCTCGTCCGGGGCAGTACCACCCTCTCACAGAACACCGGCGTGAAGCAGCAGTAATCCTGCTTGCGTTTCGTACGGTCAGTGAGAGTGCCGGGGGCCCAATACCTCTCCCCTTCCCTCTCCCCCTCCCTCTCCCCCTTCCCCTATTCCATCTCCTTCAGGGCCGACAACGCACTGGCATCGTGTAAAGCGCTGCGGGTGTCTATGGACAGTGGTGTTCATTTAACATCAGGTGACCCACTAGTTCGTTTGTCTGGCCTATCTAACAAAAAGAAAAAAAAAACCTCATTGCCATCCTAAAAATTCTGTACAAGAAAAAATGCAAAAAGATGATGTTACAGGGTGGCCCTATGCCTAAAGGGTAAAACTCAATAGACGTGCCTTCAATTGATTGATACTAATATGAATTAGGTCGCATAATTTTACTATGGGCTAGATTAACTTAAATCTGATTTTCAACGAGGTGCGATATTTTTGACGCCGAGTGTATTAGGAGTAGACAATGTGTTGCCAGCCAATATATAGTTATTTGTGTCACAAGGGAGCAAAATGATGTATTTACGGCGAGGGCAGTACATTGAATCCAGAGTGAAGCGAAGGATTCTACAATAGAATCCAGAGCGCAGCGAGGGATTTTAAGTAGACTCCTGTGGTTTAGGCTGTGTTGTCTGTCACTCGGTCAGTCCAGTCTTGTTACTCTTGTATAGGCAGGTATACCTAGATAGAACGTAGCAAAACTTTATTATTTTTTTAAATGTATTTCAAATGTGTGCAGGCGGTGAAAAGAAGACTGAATCTAAGTGAGAGTAGTTCCGGCAGCCAAGGCCATGTAGTACCCATGAAGGCAGATTTCAAGACACCAAAACAGAAACGAGTCAAAGTCCTCACACCGTACAGCCGACCGTCCAGTTCTATGAAAAAATACAGTGAGCGATCCAGGTAAACTTGAAGAAATATTATTTAACTGTAGTGTGCGTTGTATGTATTTATAATCTAAATATCGATCACTGGGGAATACGTATTTTCAGGTTCGACACATCTTTAGGATTACTCACAAAAAAATTTGTTGCTTTGCTGAAGTCTTCCCCAAATGGCGTCCTCGACTTGAATATTGCCGCAGAACATCTCTCGGTTCAAAAACGCCGCATATACGACATCACAAACGTTTTAGAGGGTATAGGAATTTTAGAGAAGAGGTCCAAAAATAATATTCAATGGAAATGTGGTGAGTGTTTACACTTTACATAATTATTACTTTACTCCTTTATTATTTTTCTTATAGTAAAGGCCGTGCCAGGATTAAGCTAAGTGATTATGCTCCCTCGAGTTTAGGCTTGTTATTTTTATGGATGGTGTTGGATCTGCATTATATTCTTTTCACTGTAGCATGGTGCGGGTGACACTTGACACACCGTTTCGTTACACTTAGACAAAATTTCTGCTGTATATATTCATGGCGAATTATTTAAATTCCTGTCCGAATATGTCTGGAGTTAAACATTTAAACTTCGAAAAAACTATCGTGCACGAAAGAAATTAAACCTAATTAATTTTTATTATCAATGAAAAAATTAAAATACGATTAAGTTAAGAAACGTAATATGCGTGTAACAAAACATTTAATGATTGGACACAATCTACCACGAGTTTATCGATACTTATTAATTTGTAATGTTAATAAAGATGCGCTTTAAAACAAATATTCCATGCCGTGGTAACAGGTTGTTATGTCCGACCAATTCGTAATGCTTCAATAATAATGACTTTATTTTATTCAATAAGGTTCTGTTAAGAGGCTGACAACACCTAATTTTGTTGAGATTGATGTAATTTAAACAGTTTTTTAAGAAAAACTGTTTGTTCTAGCACATCAAAAAAATTATATGTTAATATTCATCATATTTCAAAGACCGTGGACGGACTCGATACATAATTGGACGAAATCGGCTCGATAGAAAATAATTGCAAAGATAGGTCTTAAAATCATCATTAAACGGTTCTATGTCTTTATTTTTTTGGCGTAGGCGTCTGCAATTAAAAACATGAAGTCAACATATTCATACCTAAACCGCTAACGAGTCATATTTCACAAATAATCCACAGTTTTTTTTAAATTCAATATTTGCCCGATAAATTTCAATATGCCCGGCTGCCCAGTAATAGCGGCATCTCGTTTACTCCGATACAAATAGACAGTGTGCGCCGACGTTGGTGTTGACAGCGTCTTAAAATAAAAGATACAAGTAGGTCATCATCATCATAATTTCAGCCATAGGACGTCCACTGCTGGACATAGGCCTCCCATATTGATACCCAATCATTACTGTTGAAAGCGTCTTGCATCCACCTTGAACCTGTGGCTTTTACCAAATTATCCTTCCACCTCTTGGTGGACGGACATCCCACGCTGCGCTTGCCATTCCGTGGTCTCACTCGAGAACTTTTCAGCTCCAACGGCCTCCTGTTCTGCGTTCTATATGTCTTGCCCATAGTCATTTCAACCAGCTAGCAATGACATAAATGTAGACCTATTTTTTACGAACACTTTGAAGCCTTTATTCCGCTCTATCGCATCTTTAATAAAAGCAGTATTAAAGGTACGAATACTTATCATGTCGCAAGGATTTCCAAATTCGTCTATTAAGCTGCCTATGTGATTCAGCATCATCGGGAGACTGTAGTCTCAGCAAGCGACGTTCAGCCATAACTTTACGGGTGTACCTGAGTACGTTTGTTAGTCGTATACCTCGAAATCAAAAAATCCTCGTAGCTTTTCACCTATTCGCGTTACGCCGCGATAGCGTATTTTGTTGTAGCGTGTTACATCGGTGGTATATTTTGTTACTCGCATTTCTAATAGATTTTTACAACAGTAGCAAATTTTGTAGCAGGTATTATCAATAGTCTATTTAGTTAGCCGCATATATTTTCAATAGATGTTTACAACAGTAGCAAATTTTGATGTAGCATGTATTATCAATAGCCTATTTAGTTAGCCGCAAATATTTTTAGTCGCATTTTATCTGGGTCGCATATTGTTGTAGTGTATTCTATTAATCGTAAAAAAACCGGTTGTCTGTAAAGTCGGTTTACGGACGATATTTTAACGTAACAACGTCATAACAAAACATTCAAAAAACAAAAATGAAACCAGGCGATCACCCATCCAAGTACTGACCGCGCCCGACGTTGCTTAATCTCGGTGATCGGATGAGAACCGGTGTTTTGTCAAATATCTTGAAAACAGTGCATTTTCATTCCCCCTTTAATGCCCCCGCACCCCCTCCCCCGCACAACCTCTACACCCCCCCCCCCGTACCCCCGCCCATTAAAAATACCCGAGCACTAGTACTAAGATTGTACATGTACGTTACATTGCGTCACCTTTTTCGTGCGTGCAGCCGGCGTTCATCAATTTATTAGACATTGTCACGTCAAAAAACCGGCCAAGTGCGAGGCGGACTCGCGCACCGAGGGTACCGTACAAATTTATATGTATCTATGAACATCCAGTCTTAGCAGACCCCTGCTCCTGAGCAAAATGTGCGCAGTGTAGGATCATTGTAGATTGGTTATTGATATAGACAGACAGACAAAAAAAAATATGCTTTTCGCAATTTTTCCTTTATCTGTGCTATAAGACCTTGCTTCGTACCAAATTTCAACATTCTGAGTTCACGGGAAGTATCCTGTAGGTTTTGATTCCCGATTGTCGGAAATTTGCGGCATAAACTGCTGTATCTTTTGATTGCGTTGGCTTAGAAGTTTGATTTTTTCACAGCTCCAAGGGATAGTAGACCTAAGTATTTGATATAAATTTCAGCTTGATACCTCCACGCGTTCCTGAGAAAAAGGGTCTTGACAGACGGACAACAAAGTGATCCTATAAGGGTTCTGTTTTTTCCTTTTGAGATACGGAACCCTAGAAATTGGCTATACTTATCACTGGGATATAATAAAAATACGGTTGCTTATTGACCTCAATGTTACAGCCATACATTAACTAGCTTTGGTGAATTAGTTGTTACATATATCACACTCATAAACAGGAGAAATAACGCATTACAAACAAATATCTATCGAGGTGAAAAGCGACTACAGTGAAGAAAGGCAGGAAAGTAAATATACTATGAATTTTATACACCATTGTAATCGGCGACCAGAAATCATACCACAAGTAAAAAAATCTGTTCAGAAATTTTGAGATCGTGGCGAAACGCGAATAGGTAGGTGAAAAAACTACAAGGATTTTTTGATTTCGAGGTATACAACAAGCGCCTGAGTACAGTCTGCCATAAATATGGTCTACCACCCTGCGGTTGAAGTTCATTTGCAATAGTTCATAATACAACGAGGTCGATTTTCTCTTGCAATAATATGATGACACTGACTAATGACTTCACTCACTTAGAAAAATCAACCTTAGCGATATTAATATCTCACAGAAACTTTTGTCAAAACTGGTAGGCCGACCGTAGGTACACCACTCTCTAAAGAGCTTCAGAGTTCTACTGGTACAGCGGGATTTATTGACCGTATGGACAATTTCTACGAACCTGTTGCTAATCTCGTCTACTGATGCGTGATCCTCCAGGTAATCAAAGCTATTTGAGATCGCTAGTTGAAAGTTCTTGAGATTTGGCTCTGAGCGCGAGTAGGAAAAAGCCTGGACTTCATCAGACGGGACCGTTCCAGTTTAACATTCAAATTCCATGTGCCTCTGACTATTAAGTGATCACTGCCGGTTTTTATCCTATCTATCACAGAGACATCAGTGAACACCCGTGTCTTGCCGGTTATAATGAACTCTATCGATCGGCCTATTTTTGACCGCATGTATGTGCGGTATATCCTGAATACGTACGTCGTATGTGTTCCATTGACATGCAATTGGTTTTTTTAAATTTGTTTCTTCCCTTGGGAGGAAAGTAGGTATAGTTTTGCTCCTGTACGTTGGATATGATTGGCCTCACTTTCCGTGTATGAGATATAAAAAACATTTTATACACAGCTTTCGAGGAAGACATGTATTGAAAAGGTAATCATAATAATAAGAGTATGACCAAAATATAGATATGAACAACTAGATCAATAGTGTCTCCCAAAAAAAAAACACAGCGCCCGTCTTTATCTTTTAGCCATGGAAGTAATAAGTACTACGTACAACGGGAATGAGCTGTTGTCGCAAAATTGAAGCTGAACGAGAGCTCAGTAACTGTACCTCTTATCCGTCTCTGGCGATGGTTGATTGGTTGGATGGTTCATGTGGGGTTGTCAGGTCAGGTGTCCGTATTTCATACAAATAAAAGAAAACCTATACGCCAATAGCAAAATTTTTGCGTTAATAAGGCTTTACTCGTAGCAACAAATAATATTGCTTTAACATGTCGGTAATAAATTATTATTTATATTTAGAAACATTTTAGAAGTAAATGTTTTTACTTCATTACATTACATCAATCGCATATTGTTCTACAAAAAACGAAAAGATTGAAATAAACTTAACTCTGGCAACTCTAAGTCACTGTTAGAACGGGACACAGCGTTCAGTGGTTGCCCTCTCACTCGGCTTCAACAAGACAACAAGACTCTTACGAACTTAGCATAAGGTTTTATTTTCTTTATTTTAGCTGCAAGATGCACAGATAGAGCTCATTCCCGTTGTACGGTCGAGTTCACCAATATATGCATCGCCAACCTTTCATAAATATCTATACATAGACCTTATGTTACCGTAATAAGGTCTATGTATAGATATTTATGAAATGTTGGCTGTACAGATATTGGTGAACTCGACTGTACGTAGTACTTATTACTTCCATGCTTTTAGCATTTAAAAAATCGACCAATGGCATGTTGGGTCCGTGTACTGAAGTTCCGTACTATATATACCTCGACAAGCTCGTGCGCGGCGCTCGGCGGAACCCTGTCGCTGGGAGCCTCTGCTGTCCTTAACAAGATTAATTTTAATAAGTGCGGCAAACGCTGACTGCGACAGGGTTCCGCGGAGGGTCGCGCACGAGCTTGTCGGACTATAAGGCTATAGTCGGGTTCGATGCTAAACAGGTCTTTACGTTAACCTTTTGAACGCCAGCGTCGCCTATAGACGACATTACGAATTAAGCTACCTGGATCCGCATAAGAATCAATTTTGTTCGTACTCCGGTTTTATTTGTGAGTACCTCTTATAGTGAATAATATTTATGCTGAGTAGCAACATCTTATTTGTGACATTGTTTAGTTTTTTCAAGTTTTATTTAATGTACGGTTTTTCGTATTGTATTGAAGAGATTTGGTTCAAATTTTGAAATTAAGTTTTTTATTTAGTTTTTAATTGATCCTAAAATAACTATTGTTAGACTATTTAGTGGTTATCATATAAAAAGAGAATAAACCAATATGTTTTTCACACCACCGGCTCGTCAATGCCTTATTATACAATATCATGCAAACATTTCTCAAAGTAAATTATTGCCCTTGGCTTTCGCCGGGGCGTAGGTAATGTTGTAATGAATTTCATTATAACCTTTATTATAACCATTCTCACTTTTCATAGTTCTTATTGTTATGCGTTTAAAGTCTAGTTTCATCAAAGTCGCACGGCGTGCACGCCGGCGGGGGCGGCGGGGAGGCCGCGCCGCGCCCAATTTTTTTATAACTCCGCGGCCGAATGAAAACAAATTCAAATACTTAAACAAAAGCCGCGAGTGTTTCAATACGCTGCAATTTTAAGTACCGAAACTGCAAAAGAAGATAAGACATTAAGAAAATATCGAGCGACGAAAGTGATTTGACTCCGGATTCCATTAAATTACACAGTTCAGGATTAAAAAATTAAATCGTTAACCCTGGGTTAAGAATTACAGTTCCATACATTTTGACACGTGTTAACCCTGGGTTAGCAGTTAACTCGCTCGGAGTTAAGTAGCTAACCCAGGTCTGCGCAAGGCCGGCCTTAGACATTTTTAATAATCTACTCCGAGAGAAGTCGAAGGAAAAATACTTAAAAAGCTTACAACGATTTCGACTAATGGAAAACTGCAAAAGGCGCAAAGTCTGTACCGGAATCAGTGCTTCTGGTCTATTTCGAGTATTTTTCTAGTAGCCTTGGTTTTTATTGTCTCCCAAAAGGTGAGAAAAGTAGAGTATACTCCTCGGGGATAAATCCGATTTTGCATTGGGCGCGCTTAAATCCTTCACTGCTCTCAGGACTCCATCTTAATTACCTCGCTTCGGTCGGGAATCAACTCAAAACTCCCTCGCTACGCTCGGGAGTTAAATTTGGAATCCTTCGATACGCTCAGGATTTAATATCGCGCCCGTTACATAATACAGTGCTTTATCCCCTTGGTGTACAATCTACTATTTCTTTTATGTGGTTGTGACTCTTGTTTTTTTCTCAGAATAGACCAGAATAGACCGCATTAGTCTATAAATATATTTTTTTTCTGGGTGGTACTTCCTATATGAAATACTAGCTTTTTTACCCGCGGCTTCGCTCGCGTGAACCATAAATATTTCAGAGAAGCATGCAATTAAGCAAGCAAGCTATTATGCAAGCAAGCTATTATGCAAGCAAGCAAGCATGCAAGCAAGCAAGCATGCAAGCAAGCAAGCAAGCAAGCAAGCAAGCATGCGAGCAGGCATGCTAGCGAGAATCCAAGCAGGAGGCCCAAATTTTCAAAATTAAAAACTGACATTAATTTATACTAACATTTTTAATTTCGTATTATCTTTTGAATGGAATGTCCGATTTCAATAATTCAAAAAACAATCGACAGGTATTAAACCAGTCTTGCATACGAAATAATTTATTTGGATAAGAATTAATACAAAGGTGTGGATAACATGGATCTGATTTTGATAGGCATTTCTATCATCTTTTAAAATGTAAAAAAGTAGTAATAGTGTCATAACATAACTACAATAGTTGGACGTATAGTCTCGCGAAGTTTTTTGTAGATATTAATACGTTCTATAATATTGTAGAACATTTTTTTGTTCTATCATCAATACTTTCTGCAGCGCATGCGATGAAAGACATTTTATGGCTAATTTTGTACACCTTGGGTTGGTTTTAGTAAGATTTTCTGAGGATCTCTAATTTTTTCTAGTAATAAATATAGCCTATGTTACTCAGTGATAATGTAGCTTTCTAACGGCAAAAGAATTTTTGAAATCGGTCCAGAAGTTTTTAAGTTTATTCATTACATACAAAAATACAAATCTTGCCTCTTTATAAGTGTAGATGTGTTGGCAAGTTCTGTATTAAATCAGTGTTTTTCAATGTATGAAATGTTTTATACAAACTGCTTGATTATGTTTGTTTTAATTTTATTATGAGTGGAAGCAAACGAGCAAGTGGTTCATCTGATGGGAAATGATCTCTAACGCCCATGGATATCAACAACTCAAGGAGAGTCACTCATCTGCTTTCGGCCTGTAAACGAAGTATAAACCCTTTTCTTGAGAGCCTCGATGTCATAATTGTCTGGAAACGCTGCTGCCGGAAGTTTCTACGATTTCACTGTACGTGGGATAAAGTGCCGAAGGAAACGTACAGTGGTAGACCGCCATTCATCGAGATGGTGACGATGGAACTTAGACTTTTTCTTTTCTTATTAGTTTGTCATTGGTACATAGTTTATGTTTCAATAAAATACCTACATATTTCAGAATTTGATAGGAATAACCTCCTGGAAAATTTTGATTTTTAGGCAAGTAGTTAGACATTGTATGGTCTATTCTGAGAAAAAAATCTATTCAGTATTCAAGTCTCAACGATACATTATCCACTCTGTGTTAACAATGTAATCACAGCGAGGCAGCCGAACTGTGATGAGGTGATTGATATTCAATTTCTCAACTCAGCGTAAATCCGAATTTTTATTATCCGTATCTCCAATGTAAGGAGTAATCGTTAAAGTAATTCTAAACAGGCCTTATACTACGGAATTTAAATTTCAAGCTAACACTGATAGTACTTAATATGAGAGTGAGCGAGGGTACGATACGAACTTCGATTTTTGAATTTCGGAGTAGCCCCCCTGAATATCAGTAAACATATCGAAAATCGAGCTCAGCATTAGCAACAAATATTTAAACAATCAGTATTCCCGATGGCTTTGACTTTTTACATATTTCCATTCTACTAGTATAGTTGCCACCATAAACATTAAGCAGTCAAGGTGCTCAAAAATATCTGAACACGCACGTACGTGATTGACAATACGGTCGTGTTCAGATTTTTATTACCATCTTGAATGCTCCGATGTTTATGATGGCGACTGTACATTGCTGCAAAGCGAATTGAGTGCTTTTCTGCTCTGAAGCGAATTAATCAATTTAATTAGTTTAGTAAGTTAAAAGGCGTTAAATATTATTTAAGTTGAAATGTAAGTAAGCAATACGAACGCTTTCAAATCGGTCTTTACTGCTTTTATGGGGCTGGTTTAGATACTGTGAATGATTTTTTGGATATGAAGGAGTCATACATAGAATTTTGTTGGCGTCTTTTTCGTGAATACTCCAAAAGCTAAGAATATTATAGAATACTAGCTGTTGCCCGCGACTCCGTCCGCGAAGTATGATGTATAAAAAATAGCCTACGACCTATTCTCAAACCTACCGAAGACACAAAAAGTTTCATAACAATCGGTCCAACCGTTTCGGAGGAGTTCGATAACAAACACCGTGACACGAGATTTTTATATATTAGACTAAAGAATATTTTTTAACAAATTTTTATGCACAAACATATGCGGCGCGTAGCCAAACTTTAGACCCACCAAAGATAATAAATGTGAATTGACCACAAGTCGGAACTTTTTCTACAGGAAAGACAATTTTTTTGTACTTCGTGTCATCCTGAAGAGTTTTAAGGTCACAGCTCATTATAGCCACCCGGCACCCGACCCGCACCGCGTCGTCGTTCGGCGTCCACTCGTCGTCGACAGGTGGTCCACGGGTGGACGCCGCGTTGTCACCAGTGCACCTAGCGTGCTCCACTCGTTATGAAGGGTTGGTGGAGAGCAACGCATCGCCCTCGCGTGAACCGCGAGCTGGCAACGTTGCTTCACGGCGTGGCGATGCAAGTATGCGAACAGCGAGCTATCACCGAGTGGTCCACTCGCAGTCCGCGCGTGGACACGTCGCGAGCGAGGCGAACCGATGATGCTACGGAGTTAATGTATGTAATGAGCGCTTGCACATACAAATCCATATGAAAAAATACTAACCGCTGGAGGCAAGGCTATGCGGGTCGGGTGCCGGTTGGCTGTAATGAGCTGTGACTTTTAATATTGTGCGAAACGACAGCTGGTGTGTGTGTGTGTGTGTGTGTGTGTGTGTGTGTGTGTGTGTGTGTGTGTGTGTGTGTGTGTGTGTGTGTGTGTGTGTGTGTGTGTGTGTGTGTGTGTGTGTGTGCGTGCGTGCGTGCGTGCGTGCGTGCGTGCGTGCGTGCGTGCGTGCGTGCGTGCGTGTGTCTGTCTGTGGCATCATATCTCTTAAACGAGTGTACCGATTTGTATTAGTTTTTTTTTGAAAGCAGGTTTCTTGGCGTTGGTTCTCTTAGACAGGTTTCTTCTGATTTGGTTCAGCCATTTCAGTGTTCAGCTCTTTTGTAACCTGCGGAAGGGATCTTAGACGTATAATGAATGGGCATTGACTTTATTTTCAAACATATGTGTGACTTCTGCATTGGGGGTTTTTAATTTATAGTTATAGTTAGTGTTTCCACTGAAATGTTTATGTGCATGTAAAAACTTAACCATTATCTTTACCCATAGAATATTGTGTTTTGTGGTATTGTGACTGAACTAAATTAATGTTTGTAAAAAGATATTTGTTATGTTTTGTGCCTTCTCATTTTTAATGTTTGTTTTATGTTTTAAGTCTTAATTTTATAAGGCCTTGCTTTGTAGTAAAAGCTTTGCACTTTGATATGTTTTTGTTCGTGTTTTTATATTCAATTAAAAATTTTGTTTATCTATTAAACCACATCGGATTTTTTACATAGGAGGGGCAACTGAGGGACAATTCATCAACACCGAAGTTACAAAGGATAGTTGGAATTGCTCCACAGTTTTAAATATCCATCCCTACCTTAACAGAATTTAAGAACACTTAATTTTTCAGATAACAGTGGACTAATTTAAGACGAGCGTGCTATTAATAAGATTTTCTATTCAAGAATATATTTGCGAAATTTTAAGCTTAATTAAAGTATGTACAGTCGTTTCCCTCACTTAAATATCCACACAGACTCGGGGCTCGCGCACTGGAGTTGAATGAATATTATATATTATAAACATAAATGTGGTTAAATGTTTAGTATGGTATAAGATCAATGAATGCCTGGTTAAACAGACTACCTTTTCTAATACCAATAGGTGCATATTTTTGCTCACGTTATTAACATACTTCATGGCTTAGCAGTCCAGCTTTGGCTTTCAAAACGTGAGGCCTAGGATTCGAGTCACAAAGATCATTTCTGCGGTCTATTTTATTTTCCGTTTTTTTATTTGCTTTTCGTATTTAGGTAGGTTGTTTAATAAGTTTACAAGTTTTATTTCAATTTAAATCTAATACAGAATTAGTGTAAATTAAAAACCGGCCAAGAGCGTGTCGGACACGCCCAAGATAGGGTTCCGTAGCCATTACGAAAAAATCAAGTAATATTTTTCTAAGGATTTCGTATGTGTACGGAATCTTCCAAGTTAGGTATCGTCAATACTTTGAAAAAAGCTCGTATCTCAAAATCGTTAATCTGGCAAAGTGAACATTATTACCCGCGTATCAAGGTTCAGTTTTGTTTACATGCTGATTTGAGATACGAGTTTTTCAAAGTAGTGACGGTATGTTTAATACCTTAGGCTACTATTTACTCTTAAACTACAAATAATTCCCAAGCAATCTTAGCCGCTATAATTTTCCTTGTAAATTTAATATATTTACT
Organism: Archips xylosteana; assembly: GCA_947563465.1. Classification (NCBI taxonomy): domain Eukaryota; kingdom Metazoa; phylum Arthropoda; class Insecta; order Lepidoptera; family Tortricidae; genus Archips; species Archips xylosteana. The sequence continues at coordinate 20,757,082 of OX387343.1, forward strand.
ACCATTTTAGAGGGGGGGGGGGGGGGACGGTCGATTTTAATGAAAATTTTCACTTTAAAGTTGAATATTTCGCAAACAAATCACTGAATACAAAAATCATGTAAGCAACCCCCCAATGGTTTTAAAAGACCTATCCAACGATACCCCGCACTATAGGGTTAGTTGAGAAAAAAAAAATCACCCCCACTTTACGTCTATGGGAGGTACACTAAAAAATTTTTTTTTAGTTTTTTTATTTAACCACTTTGTTGGCGTGACTAATATATATAGACATGCCAAATTACAGTTTTCTAGTACTAACAGTCTCTGAGCTTGGCCGCGGACAGACAGACAGACGGACAGACATGGCGAAACTATAAGGGTTCCTAGTTGACTACGGAACCCTAAAAATAAAATGAGTTTTATATATTTTTTTTTATTTTCTTACAGAAAAACACATTTTGCCTTTGATCAATTATTAACTGTAGATCCACAGTCGCGCGCCCGAAAATGTCCGAGCCAAATGAGCGCCACTTTGATGAAAGTGGCCTTCTTTTTTCTCAGTACGTTGCGCAAACGTGCGTGAAATTGTCAAGTTTAGCTGTCAAGTGTCAAGCGTTGTAGTTTTGCCGCTACCGAAATTCGACTGTAATGAAGTAGACTAGGTTCAAATTTCGTCACGTATTGTCAAGCGTTGTGGAGTTTTGCCGCTACCGAAATTCAACTGTAATTAAGTGAAGACTAGGTTCAAATTTCGTCACTTATTCTTGTAATTATTGTGTAGTGATGATTTTATTTGTTACGCAAACAAATAAATAGTTCGGACATTCTTTGAAGGGGATTTTGTTCGGCAATGTGTATCTTCAGTTATAATTGATCAAAGCATTTTGCTGAATTTGTTTAACATTTATTCTGAAATGACATGTAAACAAAACGTAACATTTCGTAATTTAAAACTACTAATTTAATGAGTAAGAAAAGTGAGTGTTAAATATAATTGTTACTTATGATTTAATTTATTTTATAAAATCAGATAGGCACAGAGTGAATCAACATGCTTTATGTTTTATCTAAACTAAAATACCATCACATGGCCATCTTACTTAAATATTTACAAAAAAATAAGCTTAGCAGTTTAAAGCGGGCAGAAGAACCTTAGTTATTATAATAACAATTAATCATCCAAATATTTAGCGCTATTCATGCGACCACCAACTTCCACAATTTCACCTGGCCCCATAGGTGACATACATCCCGAATAAGCTAAGGTTTTTCTGCCGCTAGTTCGGGTTGGTAACCGACAACATTTATTAAACATATCTCCGTGTTTCCGCCATAGTCTTGCGACCATCTTTGTCAGACGTAAACGACTTTTTGTCAGTGAATATAATTAATTATATATTTACATCAAAACATTTTTTAATATTCTTAAGCAAAACAAACATTGTTGTCGGTGAAGGTAGGACAGTGCGATTTTTTTTGCTGGTCAGTATTTTTTAAACCCAGCAGCGTGTAAGTGTTTCCGCACTGTCTTTACTGCTTTACTGTGAACAGTTGCTAGGTTGATAGGAAAGGGTTTGCAGTGTGTCTTGCAACAATGTCTTGATGACGTGCAGATTGAGGCGTAAACAAAATGGGTTGAAAACCTGGACGCTTTCTTTTTCGTACAAAAAAATCTATACAAGCCTCTGCCGCGAACAGGGATTGTCGGCCTTGTATATCTAGATGACTACTCGGCCGGCAATCCGCTACTTCGCGGCCTCTGCAGTACCTAATGTACTATTATTTAACCTTGAAGTATTTGCTACACTGAATGCGTTCTGCGATCGCGGTCAGGTCAAATTAAACGCAGCCCGCATTATGTATGAACAACATTGTCGGTCTCTATATATTTTGTATAGATATGACCGCACGGTCAGAACGCATGCACGCGCAATATATAGAGACCGACAATGTTGTTAATACATAATTGCGGTCTGCGTTCAATTTAACATGACCGCAACCGCAGAAAGCATCCAGTGTGGCAAATCAAAAGTCCAAAGTCAAAAGTTTTTAAACTAATATGAGTATAATATAAATACCTAAGTAATTTGGAGCTAGTGCCAAAGCTCATTCATAGTGAGGTTTTTGTAATACATAACTCATCATTAAAATCTGTGAGTGAAAAATAAATCACCCCTATTTTCCCACCCTTGGGGTAAGATTTTCTTTTTCAAATTAATATGGGACCAACTTCTTGAAGTTGTATAGTATCCAATAAAAAATAATTATCAAAATCGGACTACTCCGTAAAAAGTTATGCGTGGTCCTACATTAAAAAAATAATACGCGTCGACTTTAGAATCTCATCCGTTTTTTTCGTCGGTTGAAAAAAAGACAGATCATTTCGGTGGGACAATCTACCTGCCAGGTGATTGAGAATGCATCACTTTCTGAGAAAATCACTTTTTAGAAAAGCACTGTATGTATTCGCCTCGGCCGGGACAGCAATTGCAGGCTTAATAATGTACTATTAAATATGAGGTTACATTTTTTTTGTATGATTGATGTATGCATGAATAGATGAATTGTCGGCAGGGTCGGTGGTGTGCGGCGCGGGCGCGGGCGCGGGCGGCGAGCAGGCGCGCGCGCGGCGGCTGCGGCGCGAGGTGCGCGCGCTGGCGGCGCGGGAGGCGCGCGTGTCGCGGGCCGTGGCCGCGGCCGAGCTCACGCTGAGCCGGCTGTCCGCCGACCACGGCGCGCTCGCCTATATCACCTACGCCGACCTGCGCTCCATCAAGGACTTCCGCAACCAAACTGTCATACCCATCAAAGCACCGCCAGACACCAGGCTAAGCGTTAGTTTAATTTAAATATCTAATAATTTCGTCTTTTCATCGTGTCATCAAGCGGGTAAGCGGTATGTCCTTTATCTGGAAACGGTTCATGTAGGTACGTATTTCTAAAAACGAAAAACCATATGCAATTAGCTTTTGCTAGAGAATTAGCGACTTAGTCTGCTCAGCATTCAAATTGGAAACCTTTATCTTTTTATTTAAATCCGGCAACGCCAACATTCAAATATCAATCAACATCATTTATTTAGTTAGTGAATATGTAAGTATAAAAATATTTCGTGGGAATTCCTAAAAAATCTGAAACTACTTAGTTTTTACTGTTATAATTGCTTTTTCACTTCTCATGCTCTTAAAATGTTACTTTAGTCTCTGCATATCGGGACTAAAGCTCTTTTTTGATCTCAAGGGATTAAAGTAAAATTTTTTTAATTGACTATGGAAACCCCTAAACTGCCAATCACGGTGTTTGTGAATGGAGGATTATCGCCATTTTCAGTAACTGGGTATAGACAATTTTAAAGCTTTCCACAGACCGAAGCGCGCTGCGGACGCACTGTAGCGCCCTGCGCTTCGGTCTGTGGAAGCCTTTAGGGCGTGGAAATAACCTCAAAATAACAACTGTATAAAAAATATTTAAAAAATAATAATTTCGTGAAACACATTGAATAATTACGAATATTAATCTATTTAATTATAAAATATTAAAGATGAATTCATTTTATTTTGCACGTAAAGAAAGATTTCCTTTAGCTTAGGTGTTTTTAATTTGTTTTTTTTTAAAAACGCTGTCGGCAAAGCAGTTCCCTGCTCTGTCGATAAAATAGCAATCCGCACTGTCGGCAAAGCAGTACTGGAGTGTACGGTAGATGGAGCAGTTACGTTTGAATGTTAATCTTGAATGTTAATATGGCGTGACTTCAAAATAATGCAATGTCAGTTGCATTTAATAGTAAATAGAAAGTATAATTAGATATAATTTAACAAAGAATTGGCATATAGAAAATAAACTTAAAAAGTCGTTTCTTTATTCACGTGTTTCAGTTAACAATATATTTTGTGTGTGAACTTAGATCAATTAGGTTAATTTATTTGCCGATTCTAATGAATGAACAATTATCATTCTTACATGCATAGTCCAATTAGTTTTAACATAGTCTTTAAGTTAGAATCTGTTGGCTAATTATGCAAGCATTTAAAGCGTCACTTTACAAAAAAATATAAAAGAAAAGAAAAGACAGCGGTATTTTTTTTGCTATTTGAATTTTGAACAGATGTCCATTGCTCGTATTGAGCATACGTTGTAAAAAAGTAATTTTGTACGTCGTTCGTATATATCTCGTGTCATTATGGCTTGTTTTAGTCCCTTGTTGAACAATCTACTATTGTAGGGCAGATGCCCCAATTATAGCCACTGGGCCCGGTTTTGGCCATTTTCAACTTTAAATTGATTTTAATAAGGTAATAAACACCTTTACAAGTCTATGGTTTATAGTTGATACTATATTCTTTTCACTGTAGCATGGTGCGGGTGACACTTGATACACCGTTTCGTTACACTTAGAAAAAATTACTGCGGTGTATATTCATGGCGAACTATTTAATTTCCAGTCCGAATATGTCTGGAGTTAAACATTTAAAATTCGAAAAACTATCATACACAAATGAAATTTTAACTTAATTAATTTTTATTCTCAATGTAAAAAATAAAATACGATTAGGTTAAGGGGGGTACCGTGTTTTTGGTGCATTTATTGCATTCATTTAAACTCGTGCTGTATCATTACTAGCAATGCTATAGTCCTGAAATTCATATGTAAGAGATTTGAGGATTCACTCTAGCGACCAGTCTTTTTCGAAACACGATTACTTGTAGTTCGCTCGATAGAAAAAAAATCCAAAGTCGTCTCTAAAATATAAATTAAACTCTTAGTACGACGCTAATACTGCACGGAAGATCATGACTTTTTGAAAGTTAATAAAACAAGATGTTTTCTAGGGCGTAGTCTGGCTACATTTTTAAAATATGTATTTGTTTTAGTAATATGATGAAAATACCCAAAAACACGCGCAGTCCAACCAACCTATCTTGAGCCACCGTGCCTCCCCCAAGCAGCCCCACGCCCGAAATCGCCCACCCAAAATCGATTAGCGCGAAAAACTCGGTACCCCCTTAAGAATTGCAATGTGCGTGTAATGAATGAGTCATTTAATGATGGGACACCATCTACCTCGAGTTTATCGATACTTATTAATTTGTGATGTAAATAACGATGTGTTTTGAAAAAATGTATGCCATGCCGTGATAACAGATTGGTATGTCCGACAAGTACATAAGTGCAGTCACTTATCCACATGATAAAATGCTTCTGTATTAACGACTTGTTAATCAATAAGGTTCTATTAAAATAAAAGATACAAGTAGGTCATTATCATCATCATTTCAGCCATAGGACGTCTACTCCTGGATATAGGCCTCATTGACACCCAATCATTACGGTTGGAAGCGGCTTGCACCACCTTGAACCTGTGGCCTTTACCAAATCATCCTTTCACCTAGTTTTTTTACGAACATTTTGATGTCTTTATTCCGCTCAATACAAGCAGTATTAAAGGTACGAATATCGTGTCGCAAGGATTTCCAAATTCTTTTATAAAGCTGCCTATGTGACTCAGCGTCATCGGGTGACTGTAGTCTTAGCAAGCTTCGTCCAGCCATAAGGTCAAGGGTGTACCAGAGTACACCACTCTCTGAAGAACTTCGGAGTTCTAATGGTACGACGGGACTTATAGAATTGAGACGCTACCGTATGGACAGTGTCTACGAACCTGTTGCTAATTTTGTCCACTTATGCGTGATCTTCCAGTTAATCAAAGCTATTTGGATCTTACTTGAAAGTTCTTGAGGTTTTCGATCTGAGCGCGAATAGGCAGGAGCGTGGACTTCATCAGACGGAACCGTAGCAGTTTAACGTTCTCATTCCATGTGCCTCTGACTATTAAGTGATCACTGTCGGTTTTCATCCTATCTATCACAGAGACATCATTGAACACCCGTCTCTTGCCGGTCATAGTGAAGTCTATCTATCGGTGTTTTTTTGACATACCTAAAAATTTGTAAGGAACCCTCGACTTAACTGTTTTTTTTTTGCATTATAATAGAACTGCGGTAGTTTACTTTATGTGATTTCATGAAATAATCGTTAATTCATATTATTAATTACACACAGTTGAAGTTATAAATTTATAGTTTTATCGATTCGAGTTTTAAAGTTTTCACTTCTCTAGGCTGTGGTTTTGACACCTGCCACCCGCACCATGCTACAGTGGAAATAAGATAGAGTAAATTAAAGCCACACAAATGACGCTGTCATCTGTCATACTTTAGTTGTCATTCAGTTGAAAGGAGCCATGTTGTGGTCGGGTCACGTGAAACTTGCTAATTCATTAATTAAAACAAAATGATTGGAAGGTAATAGACAGAGAGGGGATGGCGACACAAAATACTAAATCATTTGTACCAGTATGGCGGTTCTTCAGGGGCCTAATTACGTAATGACAAAAAGGAATATGATGGTCGGTCATAGCGCTGGTACCGGCAGCCCAATCGCGTGGACGTTAATCGAACGTGTCGGATAAATAACGAGAATCGAACGATTTGTTCCACAAAAATTCTTGTATTTTCCGATAGTCGATAAAAAAGAGAAGGCCGTAGCGTATTGCCATACTGCCGTGCTAAGCCAAAAGGGCCTATGTCCGAAAATTACCAAATTCTGTTTTTTTTTTTGCATTGGATTCCTTAGCTTATAAGGAATAAAGTTCTGTTAACGAAAAAGTCGTATTTTTATTAGAAGTGCCTTAAAAATAGCTTATTTTTCACTCAAATACTAAGAAAAACAAACATAAAAACACGTTTTTCTCAAAACCGTTAAAACGGACATAGTCTCTTTTGGCTTAGCACGGCAGCATACTTCTCCGGTGTGGCTTACAACCCGCGATACCGACGCGAACACATTAATTTAAAAACAACAATTCAATCATTTGTACCAAGCTAATTTTTGCACAGCTAATCATCGGCAAAAACAGTAATTTTTCAAAAAAAATAAAAATGGTAATATCTCAAAAACCGTGTAACTTGGCATAATAGTAAATGTGGTCAAATATATTCAGAATGACCCTTACTTGACTGCTAAACACCCTGTATAGTTACGGCGGGTTAGGATCTGTAAGACTTTGGTTTTAGTACATAAAATGGCGAAGTATATAACAACTAGCGACCCGCCCCGGCTTCGCACGGGTACAACTATTATTATGCATGTATTATACAGTCATATAAACCTTCCTCTTCAATCACTTTATCTATTATAGCTTTTACCCGCGGCTTTGCTCGCGTGAACCATAAATATTTCAGAGAAGCAAGCAATTATGCAACCAAGCCTGAAGCAAGCATGCACGCAAGCATGCAAGCTTGCAAAAAAGCATGCAAGGAAGCATTCAAGCATGCAAGAAAGCATGTAAGCGAGAATCCAAGCAGGATTCTAGCGAGCATGCAAGCAAGCATGCAAGCATGCAACCAAGCTAGCATGCAAGTTAGCATGCATACAAGCAAGCAAGCAAGCAAGCATGCAACCAAGCATGTAAAAAAGCAAGCAAGCGACAATTCTAACGGATTCTAGCCAGCGTGCAAGCATGCATGCAAGCAAGCATGCAAGCAAGCAAGCACGCAAACAATCACGCAAACAATCATGCAAGCAAGCATGCAAGCAGTATGCAAGCAAGCTTGCAAGAAAGCATGAAAGCAAGCATGCAAGCAAGAATCCAAGCAGGATTCTAGCGAGCATGCGAGCAAGCATCCAAGCTAGCATGCAGGCAAGCATGCAAGCAAGCAAGCGAGCACGCAAGCAAGCACGCAAGCAAGCACGCAAGCAGGCATGCTAGCGAGCATGCAAGCAGGCATGCAGGCATGTAAGCGAGCATGCAGGCAGGCATGCTAGCAGGCATGGAAGCAAGCAAGCATGCAAGCAATCAAGGATGCGTAGAAGCTTACCAAATTTCGTCTAAATCGGTTAAGTGGTTATTGATTCTCCATACAAAGTTTCAGCTTGCAAGAAAGCATGAAAGCAAGCATGCAAGCGAGAATCCAAGCAGGATTCTAGAGTGCATGCGAGCAAACATTCAAGCAAGCATGCAAGCAAGCATGCAAGCAAGCATGCAAGCAAGCATGCAAGCAAGCATGCAAGCGACATCCAAGCAGGCATGCTAGCGAGCATGCAAGCAGGCATGCAGGCATGTAAGCGAGCATGCAGGCAGGCATGCTAGCAAGCATGGAAGCAAGCAAGCATGCAAGCAATCAAGGATGCGTAGAAGCTTCCCAAATTTCGTCTAAATCGGTTAAGTGGTTATTGATTCTCCATACAAAGTTTCACTCCCCTTTTCACCTCCTTAAAGGGCGATTTCCGGGATAAAACTATTCTATGTCCTTTCCCGGGACTCAAACTATCTGTATACTAAATTTCATCTAAATCGGTTCAGCGGTTTAAGCGTGAAGAGGTAACAGACAGTCAGACAGACAGACAGATACACTTTCGGATTTATAATATTAGTATGGAATTAGTATGGATAGACTACTGGCTCTGTGGGCTGTAGTAGATCTCGCGAGTTTTATGATTTTTTTTTATGAAACGCACCTCTCTCGGCCCCTTTCTAATCATACCCCCCAGCCCCTGTACCGCGCGGGCGATGACACATTTAAACGGTCTAGCTATAATAGTCTACTCTTATAATTCTCTAGTGGCTTTTTTAACCTTGTCAACGTCAAGCTTAGCCAAACGTAAAGCTACTTTGAACCTCATGTCCGTGAGCAATCATCAATTGACCCTAATTTTTTTTTATTGGCAGGCACGTCCCACCGAAATGATCTGTATTTTATTTGGAATGTTTATTTTATCTACACTAATCTATTATCTTTACAAACATTTTGGGATAAATAAAGATAATTAAACTTATACATATATAAGTATGCTAATTATAACGTACATGACTCAATCACTACATAGTACCTATATAACAAAGTCGCTTCCCGCTGTCTGTCTGTCTGTCCCTATGTATGCTTAGATCTTTAAAACTACGCAACGGATTTTGATGCGGTTTTTTTTAGTAGATAGAGTGATTCAAGAGGAAGGTTTATAATGTACAAATGCACCCGAGCATAATTGCACCCGAGCGAAGCCGGGGCGGGTCGCTAGTTAGTCCAAATTTCCAAAATTAAAAACTATGGCATTTATTTATAATGACATTTTTAATTTCGTAATATTTTTTGAACGGAATGTCCGATATCGATAATTCAAAAAGAAATCAACAGGTATTGAACCAGTCTTAAATACGAAATAATTTATTTGGATAAGAATTAATACAAAGGTGTGGATAACATGGTCTGATTTTGATAGGCATTTCTATCATCTTTTAAAATATAAAAAAGTAGTAATAGTGACGTAACTACAATAGTTGGTCATATGGTCTCGCGAAGTTTTTTGTAGTTATTGATACGTTCTATAATATTGTACAACATTTTTTTGTTCTATCATCAATACTTTCCGCACCGCATGCGATGAAAGACATTTTATGGCTAATTTTTTTACACCTTGGGTTGGTTTTAGTAAGATTTACTGAGGATCTCTAATTTTTTCTAGTAATTAATATAGCCTATGTTACTCAGTGATAATGTAGCTTTCTAACGGCAAAAGAATTTTTGAAATCGGTCCAGTAGTTTTTGAGTTTATTCATTACATACAAAAATACAAATCTTTTCTCTTTATACTATTAGTGTAGATTAGTGTAGATGTAGATTTCACAAAGACGAACGGTTATTCTTTTGGTAATTTGAATGTTCCACGGGCGTTTGAACTAAAAGGGGTTGCCTTATCCTTATCATACGCATTTAGATTGATTTAGAAATTTGGCTGTGTGGGAGCCATCAATTATAATCTGACGTCATCAACCAAAATAGTTTACATAATTTATTTTGAAAAAAGTAGTGTTCTAAATGAAAAAAATATTGTAATTAGTTTCTTATAATTTATAATTGAATTTTCTATAAGAAAAATGTAAACCATTGGTATTTTTTTAGACATTCCTAATTGTAATTCGGGATTAAGTTCAAGACACATATATATTATATATTTTTTTTTCAGGTTCCCCATCCTGATGAAAAGGGATATATGATCCATTTGAAATCATCTTCCGGTGAAATCGAAGTATATTTATGTCCAAAGGAACGCCCGTCATCTCCACCCCCAAGTAAGTGTATTTTTCGAAAGGGAATAATATTAATAGTAGGTAAATTATTGTTTTAGCTGGCACGTAATCTTAGCTGAGTATGCGTTAGATCTATCATACGAGTCCGGCAATCGTCGCTTGGCGTAGGTAGATGTTTGAGCACTATAATTTAAACACAAAATCATTAGTATCTACCTTTATTTGTTTAGCTTTCGTCAGTCATACATAGATATTATCAGGAATATATCGGAATTATCACGGCAAAATAAAAGACTGTCGCAATCAAATTAGTTTTAGAAACACTTTTTATTGATATCAATAGTTGTAATAGTAGAAGAAAAAAAAACGGACCATCAAATAAAAAAAAATGTATAAAATTATAACGAGACATACAATTTCTTCTTCGAAATCCACGTTAGTAACTTATCTTATCTTATCTTACAAATAGGGGTCCTAGCGGACACACTTCGACCCGTAGGGATCTTTTGTGTAATTAAATTACCCCTCCTTCGCACTTACTGCATTGCTTTTATCACCTCATCCATAAATTGGATGATTTGACGTAGCGGTAGTGCCTTAAAGTCTCCTGGTGCGGGGTATCCGTCGCCAAGAGTCTCTTTCTTTATCTGGCAAGGGCGTCACATTCACACATAATGTAATTTTTGTTAAATCCAATATCAAAGCCATGGTTCCTAAGAACAGATTACTCTAACTCTCATAGTTTCTGATTTCTCCATACTGACCCATTTGGATTGATCACACTGTATAGCTATTAATGTTTAGGTATTGCAACATAGCACTTACTTCATTTTTATTTAAAAAATCGAAGTAATGTATTGCTTCGTAATTCTAATTGGTAACTTAAATGGTTTTATGCTATGTGGGGGTAAGGAAAAACTGTCATGGAAACTACTTGTGCTAGTAGTTTGCTTGAAACCCGAGATTACGCTTGTTTATATTTGAAATTGGTGAAATTTTAGCCCTTGTTTATACCTAATTTCAGTATAAGGTGGTTTTACATTGTTTCACAGTTTTTCACATCTTGTAATTATTTGGCTGGCGGTCCGTGCCTCTTAGAGATAGACGGACGGACAGACGGGTAAGATAGGCAGATGGGCTGACGGAAAAACTGGCAGACAGATACCACTGAATTCGTTATTTCTATATTATCTGTGATCTATGATATCCAACACCGCAAATGAGCAACAGAATTAACTAATAGCTCCCATTTAAACCTTCAAACCGAGTTAATCCAAGCCCACCTTGCTTGTATAACTCGACGACGTCGAGTCTAATTAACCAATACCCATCATTGAAATCTTCAAACCAAGTCCATTGAAGTCCACCTTGCTTGTATTACTCGACGTCGAGTCTATAACAAATACCCCCCATTAAAACCCTCGAACCAATTTAATTGAAGCCTGCCTTGTTGGTATTACTCGATACCGAGTCTAATTATGATTTTAGTAAGTTCTCAAAGTCGATTTTTGTTAAAGACTATTTTGGTTACGGTTCAAGTTGAGGTTTACGATATGAATTCTTTTATTTATGACTTGAGTCACGACTCGTGACTCGTGCTCGACTCGATGCGTAACTCCCGAGTTTCGAGCACACCGAGTTCTGTAAAATGGAGTCTAGTATGTCAATTAGTGGTCGAAGACTCGCGTTGCCTGAATAGTTACTTGTGCAACAAGAGAGCAAAGTTGGTGTTTAAATAATAAATAATAATAAATAAATAAATATTACGGGACAATCTTACACAAATCGACCTAGTCCCAAACTAAGCAAAGCTTGTACTATGGGTACTAGACGACGATAAACATACTTATATAAATAAATAAATACTTAAATACATAGAAAACATCCATAACTCAGGAACAAATATTCGTGCTCATCACACAAATAAATGCCCTTACCGGGATTTGAACCCAGGACCTCTTGCTTCGTAGTCAGGGTCACTACCAACTAGGCTAAAGCGGTCGTTAAACTTTTTTACTGCGAGTGCTGGATTTGAATCGCGAGTAAGCGAAAGATTCTATAGTTGAAACATGAGCGCGAGCGAGTGATTCTAAGTTAGAATCCTGAGTGCGCGAGAGATTCAAATACACGAGATGCAGAAAAACTTTGGTCTCGTGTGACACATACAACTTTTCACCTCAGCAGCGAGAACATAATAATTATTAAAGGTATATGCACGTCGTCTTTTTGTCTTTATTGTGGCTTTCAACATTGAGTAAATACCTACTCCATATTGTTATCTAAATACACTCTCCGAAAAAGTGTTAGCACCCTCTGCTAGTCTATTTTGCTATTTTTCGCGAGACTTTTCAGACAAAAAACTTAACTGCATTTCGCATTACCGCCTTAATTCGTCTGGTCTGGTGTTTAATTGTTGACTTCGTCACTGGACTCACTCATATAATATTTAAATATTTATTAAGTAATTACTTATTATTTATTCTTATAATTTCCTAATTTCCTTTGATCGTGTATCAAACTAGTATATATCGAACTCTGTAGCTAGCGAAACAAGACGAAAATAATAAAAATTTGAATCCCGCCATTTTTTAAAGATGCGTTCCGATACTGCACCCGCTATGTTTATCACGATGTTCAAGATTGTTAAAATTATTAATAATTATATAGATACATGTTAAACTTTCTATTTTTTCTACAACATTTTTACTATTTTGATTATATAACAATATAATCCAATTACCTATTAAAAAGTACAATAATTAAATTTAAAAACTTAACGGACGAATTACAATTTTAAGGTTATGTTCTTATTGTGAGAATCCGAACGTTCAATCGTTCGTTTATTTTTCAGGTCTACTAGGTATAGAATTTGAAATCGAACTTAGAATCGATTTGATCTTATCTCTCGCTCTTTTCTTTAAAGTGACAGATCAAACTGAAGTTCAAATCTTTCGAATTCAGTGAGTAAACCCATTATTGTCCTCGACATTCGAAAATACATTTTTCACCTCAGCACCTCAAACAGGCAGGTTTTGCTACTAAAAAACAGTGAGCAAAATCCGATTTTGCTCACTGCGTGAGACAAAGTAGCTTTTTAAATATTTTTTTAAATGTCGAGGACAATGCCATCATTCATCCTTCCCATGTGCTGAATTCGAAAGATTTCAACTTCAGTTTGATCTGTCACTTTCATTTCGATACGAAAAGAGCGAGAGATAAGATCAAATCGATTCTAAGTTCGATTTCAAATTCTATACCTAGTAGGCCTAAAAAATAAACGAACGATTGAACGTTCGGATACTCATAATACGTACTTAACCTTAAAATTATAATTCGTCTGTTAAGGTTTTAAATTTAATTATGGTACTTTATTAATAATTGGATTATATTTTTATATAAGTAATCAAATAGTAAAAATGTTGTAGAAAAATACAATGTTTAACATCGTGATAAATATCGGGTGCAGTATCGGAACGCATCTTTAAAAAATAGCGGGATTCAAATTTTAATTCTTTTCTTCTTCTGTTTCGCTAGCTGCTGAGTTCGATATCTAGAGTTTGATACACGATAATGGGAATTTGGAAATTATAAGAATAGTACTTATTTAATAAATTTTTGAATATGATATGAGTGAGTCCAGTGACGAAGTCAACAATTGAACACCAGACGAATTATGGCAGTAATACAAAATGCAGATTTAAGTTTCTTACTTGAAAAGTCTCGCGAAAAATATTTAAAAGCTTATGATATTTTTAAGCAATGGAGACTAGCAAAGGGTGCAAACACTTTTTCGGATACTGTATTGTTATATAGGTACAATTATGAAGTATTTACTCAATGTTGAAAACCACAACAAAGACAAAAAGACGACGTTTATATACCTTTAACAATTTATTATGTTCTCGCTGCTGAGGTGAAAAGTTGTATGTGTCACACGAGACCAAAGTTTTTTTGCATCTCGCGTATTTGAATCACTCGCGCACTCAGGATTCTAACTTAGAATCACTCGCTCACGCTCGTGATTCAACTATAGAATCCTTCGCTGACTCGTGATTCAAAATCAACACTCGCAGTAAAAACCAACTTTGCTCTCTTGTTGCACAAATAACTATTGTCGATAGTCGTAGCGTTAGTGGGTATAAGGCGGGCATGCAGCTACAGCGTGTGTTGCAGCGGCCGGGCTGCTGCCGGCGGACCCGCTGCTGGAGGACAACAAGGCGCTGCTGGCGCCGCTGCTGGCGCAGCTGCAGCTGGCGCAGGCCGCCGCCGCCGCCGCCGCCAAAGCCTCCTCCGCCCACCCCGAACCGCCCGAACCTTTCTCCGCAGATTTCACGTAATCACTATTTACTTTTACCAAAGAACTTCCAATCAACTTTCCTTTATTAAAATAGTTTCGTTATATTGACCTCTTGCTGATTTATATATAATATAGCTCAGAGCTTCCCTGAAAATTTATTAAAATGCCTAAAATACTGGAATTTGGTTTTCTAATATCCAATACTGTGTTAAACTGCGTTGCCACTCAGTAAAGGCAGTAGGTATGTAAGAAATTCTAAAAGTACGAATTTTGTTTTAACATGTTCACAGTCCCATACAAAGGATTTCAAATACCTGGTAAGTCCAGCAAATCAATTTAATCATTGTACCGTCCTGGTCAGTGTGTAAACAAGATATTGTACTAATCTGGATGCAAGTCGGTTTGTTTCTTAGTGCCCCATATGTGGGCACAGACCTGTGAAAGTCGCTGTGACCCTTATATGGGGCACTGGACTGTGAAAGTGTTAAGATTCACTTACTTCACATTACTCTTTCAGATTGTAATTCAGCCTTGTCAAGTGAAATAGTATTTTCTCAAACATACAATGAAATATTGATGTTATATTCCTTATAATAGGTTGCAAAGTATCACGTTTCAGGCGCGGCTAGACGAGAAGTGTCATGTCATAAATGGAATTTCATACAAAATTGCAGGCATGGGCCTGCAATTGCTCTTTTTAAATTTCCATTCCAGATCGTGACCCGGCATCATGGCGTTATCAGACATTAAAAAAAAACTATAAGCAATATTTGCTTTTTGGTTTATTATGACAATTTGCCACTACGCTTATTAAAAATAACTATTTATGAATTATCTCTGTTTACTATTGAATACGAGTTGGAAATAGAACAAAATAAATGTGTTACTAGTCTGGTCAACATCTACCTTTTTGCATAGAACTTTTGTATATTCACCGAAAATTACGATCAAGGTGTCATTCGATTCGGAATATTATGTAGAAAGTTTAAGGAAAGGTCCCAAAAGGGGCCGATAAAAATTAATAAAGTTATAAGCAATTTATTAAATAAAATAATAGGAATTTGTTGTTTTTTTATTATCTCAAAAACTATCACAGATTTTCAAAATTTGAAAAAAGATCTGAAAAGGGCAGGAAATTTCCAAAAAAAAGTCCTACCTCATAGAACCGTATCTATAATATTTATAACTTTTACAGAGCCCAGAAAATAGAGGTAAAAGCGGGTGGTCTGGCTTCCGCGCGCGATTCCTCACTCGGACACGGTAACAAAAAATCATTTTAACATATTAAATATGAATATTAAAGAATAAAAAAATTTGAGTACTTTTGGGATACTTATGCTGGTATACTTATGTGCTTAAAAAATATTTTTAAGTAACTTTTAACCGTTTCAAATCAAAACATTTGAGTAATAAAAATAAAAATAAATTTTACCTATCTTTATTCAGTTTTTAATTTTTTTTTACATTTTAGTTTGTTAATAAATAACTGGAAAATTAAAATTTTCGATTTTTTCCAACGGGGATCTATTTTTGTGTCTCTTAAGAATAACTCCACGAAGTGAAAAAAATCCTACGGTTGTAGTTCAATAATAATCGGAACTTTTATGTTAACATTCAATTGAGAAAAAGTTGTTGGTGAAGAAATGCATAACTAATGAAAAAATGGGGATAAAAATTTTTTGCCGGTGGATTATTGTTTATTTATGTATTCCAAAAGTACTCATATTATTTTATTCTTTAATATTCATATTTAATATGTTAAAATGTTTTTTTTTTGTTACCGTGTCCGAGTGACGAATCGCGCGCGGAAGCCAGACCACCCGCTTTTACCTCTATTTTCTGGGCTCTGTAAAAGTTATAAATATTATAGATACGGTTCTATGAGGTAGGACTTTTTTTTTGGAAATTTCCTGCTCTTTTCAGATCTTTTTTCAAATTTTGAATATCTGTGATAGTTTTTGAGATAATAAAAAAACAACAAATTCCTGTTTTTTTTTTTAATAAATTGCTAATAACTTTTTTAATGTTTATCGGCCCCTTTTGGGACCTTTCCTTAAACTTTCTACATAATATTCCGAATCGAATGTCACCTTGATCGTAATTTTCGGTGAATATACAAAAGTTTTATGCAAAAAGGTAGATGTTGACCAGACTATACCTAGTTATGTTTTTTATCTAGTTTAAGTACTTATATTTCTCTAGAAATACCTGAGATTTTTTTGGAGTTTTTTTATTTATTTCATTGCATGTTTGAGAAAAGCACTATAATACAGAGGTATCTCTGCGGAAAACGAAGTTGCCAGTCTCATAAATTATCCTCATAAACTGGTATACCGTAAAACCACATAACTATAGTCCTAGCCTGCAACAATAGTCCAATTTTCATCCTTACATTATCCGTAAAATATGATAGCTACATGGCTAGACTAAAGCAAATTATTTTAGGCCTAACAACATAATTATATATCCAGAAATAATAGCAGTAAGCTATAATATTTTAAGGATGATATAAGGACGAAAATTGGACTATTGTTGCAGGCTAGGACTATAGTTATGTGGTTTTACGGTATATAAATATTCGGTCGTTGACCCCTTACTTTCCCGCCTCTGTAGTAACGTGCAATTATTACAGGACTCCTATAAAGCGCGAGCCAGGGCTGGAGGGCGCGGGCGCGTCGCGCGGCCTGGTGGTGAGCTCGCCGTGCGTGACGGACCCCACGCTGCCGCTCCGCGTCGCCGGCGCCGGCGCTGGCGCAGTCCCCGACGCTGCCGCTACCGATCCTTCTTCTTCTCCACTTTCTGCATCACAAACTCCTATTTCCACTCCCGACAGTGAGTATAGTTAGATTTGTGTTCTGCTGTCTAGTTCTCCTCCAATATTATTGACCAGGGGCACGAACAGGTCGAGCATGGCCATGGCCATACCATCCTTTTCTCGAAGCGACTCGAATCTTCTGACCGCTCCTTTAACTTATTTGTGAATCCACACATATAGCACGAAGTGACTCCGTCTGCAAAAATTTCGTTTATCGCTATCCCGCGGGAACTTTAATTTTTACCCGACTGCGAAGAAGGAAGGGTTATATGTTTGACCCGTATGTATGTATGTATGTATGTCCATTCCTATGTCCTCTCGTAACTACAAAACGGCTGAACTGATTTTGATAAATGATACGTCATTGGATTCGTCTTGATAACGCGAGTAACACTGGATACATGACATTCTTGAAAAATCAAAATGGCGGATTTTTGGCGCTAAATTGTGAGTCTTCAAAAAAATTTTTTTATTCAAACCTATCGAGTAGGGTATCAAAATAAAAATTGAATTTAAGACTAAACTAAAAGAGAGGGATGCTTAAATCAGTAACGAGTAGCATCGGTTCCAATGATTGTAGCTCTTTTTATGAATATTTTTGTGTGCATTAAAGGTGGTAGTGCGCGGGGTCGTCTTCGTAACGCTTTAATAGCAGACAGCGACGACTTCGCTCCCATCATGGGTGGCGGTCGCTTCCAAATGCAGACGGAAGATCAGGATCCAGAATCAGGTAAGCATTCAGTGTTCATGGATTTGCTTGAGGGACGGCGATTAGTCCTAAAAAAATACCTCCCGAATTCATTCTAGTCGTACGCAACAAAACCGTACAAGCTATGAATTGGTTGGTCGCCATGTTTAGTGTGTAGACCCTTTAAAAGCATTTTAGATCTGACTGGCGACAAGACCCGGTACCGCACAGGTATAATTTAAAAAGAATAATATCTGTAATCGAAAGCAGTAATTTGCATTTCTGACCTCTTTCTTACAAGCTTTTACTACTAAGCTTGGAATGTTTGTATGTACCATTACAAACACGTTGCTAGCGGACGGATTGGTAGTGTTAATATGACATCGTTCTACAGTGACCAATCAATTTATGTCTTTGACCTTACGTATGTTCGGGTCCAATCTTGGAAATTAAAAGACCGCGAAAAAGTTGTTAGGAAAATGTGGTTTCAGTTTAAATTTGGTGAAATTTTCATATTTTATAGTTTTAAGTGCCCTGATCAAAAGTCCCTTAGGGTGCTACCACGGTTCCCGAATCCGTTCCCGAGATTCGACCGATTTTGTAACGTACAGTACTTCTGAGATTAAAGTCTCAAGTGTCTCTGAGTCTAAAGTGTGAGTAAAGTTTCATTCTCTATTAAACTGATGATCGATTTGACGTTTGTTAATAGTTATTTGTGATACAAGGTTGGTAAGTATGGTTTTACAAATGAGTTGACGAGTGATAAACCCGAGCCGCACGGCGTGGGTTTTCATCGTCACGAGTTTGTAAAACCTTGCCAACCGTGTATCATACAACGTTTTACAATATATTTGTGAGAAAATAGGCAATTCATCATCAGCCTATGTTCGTCCACTGTTGGACATAGGCCTCTCCCATGGTACGCCACTGAGCACGATCCTCGGCAATTAATAACACAAAATTGCAAAATAAAAACAAATTTCTCGAGAACTTATTGGTAGCAAAAGATTATTTTGCGCGGTTTGCGCCTTACTTTAAATATCGGGTGGAATTAATTCCATGTTATTGTCGACTTCATCACTTGAATATCACTCATTTTATTCAAATTATTATTTATTTTTATTAGCAGTACGGCTGCTCACCGAATCTAAGATTATTTAAAAGCGAAAAGCGTTTTTTTTTTTTTAAATAATCACTCATTTTGTCTGGTTTTTGTACATATACTATAATCAACAACTCAAAACAACGCAAAGTTTTACAAATATGGCGCGTTCGTAATGCGCATGCGTAAGTTTTGTTTTTAATTAGGTTACCTAAAATTATCAGGCAAAGGTTCGACGCGTTCAGCCACTGCGATTTTTTCGGATAAAAAAAGGTGGAAATCATTAAAATCTGCGGTAATTAAATTACAGTTTATAATAATAACAATCAATTTTGCAAATTCATTTCTTAGCTATGTATATTTATACATTTTTCTACGTATAAATCGATATTTTTTTTTTGTCACTTAAAACTCTTTGCTTGTAAACTTATAAAATGGAGAATTTAAAAAAACTGTAAAAAAATCGCACTAGTGCGGTAAAATGAACTTACGAGCCATGTATACATGCTTTGAAAGTGAATTTTTCGAGCAAATGTATTGTAAATAAATAAATCATTGCAGATAAACCACCTAATGCTTAATTGTTTTCCTAACAACTTTTTAGGGGTCCTTTGTTCCACTTCCAGTGGTCGGCTTGTCGACATGTAAGTTAGATAACAATACAATAATCTAGTAGTGTAATCCTCCGCTGCAGGGAACTCGTCAACGGTTAAAGGTACCGACTTGAAATTTGGTACAAATAGATACGTGATTTGGATAACCAAGCAAGTAAAGTCAACTAAAAGTACAATCAGCGATAAACCTGTATTTCATCTTGTTTTTCCGAAACCATAGAATTTTAAAATAGTTGAGAAATCGTACCAATAAAAATTCTTGTTAGTATTGGTACGGTTTTCACAATCAATAAGATTTTTTGCGTGATTTGTTTTAGGAGAAGTAGTTTCATTTGCACCATTAACTAGCACCATTGCGGTACTGCTATGATGGTAGTAAATGGTGCAAATGAAACTAGGGCGACTGAAAGACGCGGAAAGCGACTTTGTTTTAAACTATGTAGAGATAATGGTATCGGATGTAAATACGATATCATTTTCGACATACTTTGATAATTTATTTTAGTATATCTGTAATTTATTTTTTTGTTCTTTTTTATCTTATATGTAACTAATTCCGACTGCACTTGATATTACTTTCTCTAAAGACACCCGAACTGTTTAATCTTATTCTTTACCTATGCTTGGAATCTTCATAAATTAAGTTTCAGCAATACATTTTCACTTGATAACCACCATTCAGAAAATAAAGTATTACAAAGGAGGAATGTTTAGCGTCGTGTGGCTAGTACTCAGACTGTGACTTGTGTACGTCATTCACATCACAGTCGGAGTTCTAGCTTTACGGCGCGGCGGCGCGGCGGCGCGGCGGCGCGATGTCCCAGCTTTGGGTGCTGGCGCGCGGGAGACCACTCTGTAGGGAAGCATGCTCGCCGGCTGAAGTGCTCATCCATCATGCTCATCATAATGTTCTATTACAATTTACATCACAGTCATAACATAAGCTCATCTACTAACCTTACTATTTGTGATTCAAGTGTGATTTATCGATATTTGTATTAGTACCTATATGTTGATAAACTACGATAACATGGCCCGCCCCTCAAAAATTCAAGAAGTCTTCAATGTACCTATTTGTTAGAGTATTTATAAAGTACCACCAAAACTTTCAACGCATGTGTGCGTGCTGAGACAGCCGTCAAACAAAAGCAGATACTCGGAGTAATTGTTCGACTAGTCGGACAGACTGATTAGTTACCAACAAATCCGGAAATAAGTGAAATTTTAAGTTGAAGTTTCTGTAGAGAACGATCCAGAATCATCTACGCGTAAACGTTTAGCAGCTCTAGCGATACCAAGAACTAGTCTACGGCGAATTCTACATCTGGATCTGAAACTGCACCCATACGAGCTTCAAATTGTGCAAGAGATGAAACCAAACGATTACATTAATCGTAAGTTATTTGCTGACACTATACTGGAGCGATTCTCTAGCCTTGAGAATGTATTGTTTACGGATGAAGCTCATTTTCATATCAATGGGCACGTTAATAAACACAATTGTCGATTTTGGAGCACAGAAAACCCTCGCTTTAAACACCAAAAACCACTTCATTAATCTAAAACCTCAGTTTGGGCTGCCATATCAGCAAAGGGCATAATTGGTCCGTATTTCTTTGAAAATAATCGAGGAAATAACGTAACGGTGGATTCAGTGGAATACGTAAAGATGTTGCGAGAATTTTTGGCACCAAAGTTAAATGAATTTGAAGGTTACAACAGCAGGACATGGATGGAACAAGATGGAGCAACATGCCATACGTCAAACATGAGTTTACCGGTAGTAAAAGAAATGTTTCCGACAAAGTTGATTTCTCGTAGAGGTTAAATCCCATGGCCGCCAAGGAGCCCGGACTTAATGCGGCAATTACATTAAGTCGACGACCGCTTGTCACATGCGGTGGCTGCAACAGTGTAAAGAACACTGTAGTCGGCCGCATTCGGCGAACCGACAGCTGCCACCGCCTACATAGCCACCGCATTAGGCGGACAGACTAATGTGAAGACGACGTTCGTTCGCCGAAGTAGTTCGAAACAAGTCGGCGGCGACCGCATGAGGCGAACGAAGTAGTGCAATTGTTGCATATCACCTTGCAATTGTTTTCTGTGGGGATATTTAAAGAGTCGAGTGTACCTTAATAAACCGATGACAATACCCCAGTTTAAACAAAACATTCAGAATGAGATAGCCGCGATCCCTCGCAGCATGTGTCAGCGAGTTTTCCAAAGTTTGCGTAGTCGATTGCAGGAGTGCAAACGACGAGACGGAGGACATCTGGATGATGTAATTTTTTTTAAAATAATTTTCAATTATCTGTTACTAGGTTATATTAATAAAATAATAGAAAAACATTTTTAGTTTATTTATTATCGATGTTTCAAAAGTGCAAAAATTTTTGGCCCACCTATTAACATCTCCCTGAGGAATCGCCTTATTCAATGTTACATTTGTCTTATTGCTGTTTACGGATGCGAGGCTTGGACTATTAAAGAAGACCTTAGAAATTATGTGGACGCTTTTGAGACGAGGCTATACTAGCGCGTGCTTTCAATTAGTTAATTTCAGTCTTAAGGCGAATAGGCCAGGACTGCAAGTACATGCAGACCATCAAGCATAGGCAGGTTGCTCACCTCATACATGTTTTTCTCGTACACGTTTTTCTCGAGAGGTACAACTTACTGCAGCTTATTATAATGGGAAAAATTGTTGGAAAACGCTGTGTTAGCCGAAGAAAAAAGTCTTGGTAGAGGAACAATTAGAGCGTGGACTGGAGTCACGAGTAGCACTGCTGAGCTGTTCCACCCTGCGTGAGACTAGAAGAAATTTCGGAGTTAATGGCCAACTTCTGTAATTACGGAGGCACCCAAGAAACGCACAATTTATTTGCAATCAGTACATTCGTGTCACAGAGCGACGTAGTAACAATAACTTGACTGTCTCAGACCGCTGCCGGCGTGGCGCTACTGACGATGAATGCTTACAACTACACTACATACATACCTACACACTCTTTCGTAAAGATCTGACATAACATAACACATTGAAATATACTCACCGGCAAAAAATTTGGCCCACAGTCCACCTTTCATACAAACGAGGCTACTTTGATGCCTTATTTCTACACCAGGGTAGTGCCCCGGTTGAGATCTGATGATGGATATCCAGAGCATCGATAGTGGTGGTCCAGAGTTTCTAACACACACAACTGATTCAACAAACCGTTTACACCACAGCGAGAGAATTTGTACAGCACTGAGATTTTCATTCATTTTATTGCCATTTTAGCTGTTTTTCTAAATGTGTATAATTTCCGTGTTAAACGCAAATTCAATCAGGTGGGTATCTTAGGAACTCTGAATGTCCTTTATCAATGCTCGGAGTAGCCATCATCAGATCACAGCCAAAGCACCGCCTAGTGAAGAACCAAGAAATCAAAGTGACCTCGTTTGTATGAAAGGTGGACTGGTGGGCCAAATTTTTTGCCGGTGAGTGTAGTAATTTGGAGGGGCGAACCATGTTATCGTAGTTTATCTATTAGGTGTACTAAATTAAATGTTCATAAGCTCTTGTTTCCATTTTAATGTTTCTGTTAGATTTGTGTGCTAGTGTGGTTAAGTAAATATTAAAATAACTTTAGTTCAAAATAAGACTTAAACGTAGAGTATTTGGTACCTACAGTAACAAATACGCTAAAGGGTATAGCCGGACAAGCTTGGTCAAACTGCCTAAAGCGAAAAAAATATTTTCCTTTTATCGAATTATTAACCTAAATATATGTATTGCATTTACTAAATTTTTAAGAAGAATTGGTTTTTGAGAAAATCCCATAAAAAGGAAAATCATTTTTTTTGTCAATCTACCAATCCGATTTCTTGAATATTTGGAAATGCTGTAAACCCTATATAATTTTTCATTCTTCTTTTTGTTTTCTAAAAAAAACATGATTTATTTATCTATTGCAGAGGTTCCCAAACTTTTTTTTCATATAGACCACTTTCAAAATTTAGCTGGTTCCGGTGGACCCCCTGCAGTCCCGTTGCCTGCTTGATTTCTACCATATTCCCAAATCCTCCATTTTTGTCTCGCCAACGTAGACCCCCTCGAGTCTCCTGTGGACCCCTGGGGGTCCACATGGACCACTTTGGGAATGAATGATCTATTGAATAAGTTGATAATACTCGAGTTGAAAGTTTCAATATTTTTTTTTTACTTTCTAGATGGCGACATTTACCAAACTTAGTTATTTTACGTGTAATGTAATGTTATATAACATATTTTTTTCAATAAAAAATATTTGGATCAACAGTGTGAAAATATCGAATTTCTAACACCACCTGTTCGACAATGCCTTATTAAATTGGTACATTGTGTATTAAGGGCGGTAAGTAAGGAATTACAATCGAGGCTCTAGTAGAAGCCCGAAGTCGAAGACTGAGGGCTTCTGAGTCGAGGTTCGTAATTCCCGTACCGCCCGTGAAACATACAATATTTTTCATCACATTTGCGAGTAAATAATTAAAATTATAGGGCAGAAAAAACTTATATATTAAAATTTATAGTCACTGTACAATTATTAAAATTAAGACAAACGTTTTTCGGGGAATCTTATTGTTTGATACAAATTATTAGTAATATTTACACACATATCCATCTGATTGTCTTTTTAAAAATGCCTTCAACTATGCATATTCCTTAATGTTGATACAATCCTTAGATTGGAGACTCGTTTTCAACATAGAGTAAGTGGACGACATTGAAGACGGTTTGTGTTTATTCGTCAATTATCCAAAATACGCCAGAAAAACATTTTCAGAACACGAACTTGTTTTCTTTTCGTTTCTCCATTTTATAAATTGGTTGTATACTGCTATATACCGCTCCTTAGACTTCTCCGGTTAAAGATTTTCATTAAATATTTTTGCTACATGGATAATATCTGATGGAGGTTCATTTAAATGACACTCTTCGGACGACGACGACATTTTTATAACTTTTACTTGTCTTCAAATACAAAATGTAAATAATTATGAATTATAGCTTTAATACACAAGCCACAAGCCAGCACAACTATTATTTACGAAATACGTGAACTTTTTTTTAAGC
This sequence comes from Archips xylosteana, assembly GCA_947563465.1. Taxonomy (NCBI): domain Eukaryota; kingdom Metazoa; phylum Arthropoda; class Insecta; order Lepidoptera; family Tortricidae; genus Archips; species Archips xylosteana. The sequence continues at coordinate 20,781,769 of OX387343.1, forward strand.
GGATGGCGGGCTTTTTACCCACACCACAGATTATTCAAATGTTTCGCTCAGAAACGTTAAGGGCAAATACGTATACAGCCATGACGGAGTGTAAAAAAAAAATCGACGTTTTAATTAAAAAAAAAAAACTATTAAAATCGTATTAAGAACATTAGTTGAGTATTTAAGTAACATGTAGCGAGATTGCAATGAAATTCCTGTTTAGATAACATTTTAAGACATTTTTTCAATTGCCGGCATATAAACTCCTTGCTTGAACTTTGAACCTGCATGACCTGAGTGCAGTGCTATAATTTAAAAAAAAATTACTTACCGACCTTGGGTTTCATGGTAAGAAAAAAGGTCGAGGGTTTTATATGGGGCATTACGGCCAAATTAACCTGTATGTTTTGACACTGTTTACATACAAGTGTGATGAAATATATCATGCAAACCTTTCTCAAAGTAATTAATTGGCTTTCGCCGGGGCGTAATGTTGTACTGAATTTCATTATAACCCGCCGTAAGGCAGTAATGTGATTCTCACTTTTCATAGTTCTTATTGCTATGCGTTTAAAGTCTAATTTCGTCATAATCGCACGGCGTGTACCTGCTGCAGGGAGAGGTGCTGCAGGTGGCCGTGCGCCGTGCCGCGCCTCATTCATTTGCAGCTCCGCGGCCGAACGAAAACAAATTCAAATACTTAAAACAAAAGCCGCGAGTGTTTCAATACGCTGCAATTTTAAGTATCAAAACTGCAAAAGAAAATATCGAGTGACGAACGTGATTTCACTCCTGATTCCATTAAATCTGCACGTCAAATGTATTAGCAAAATTTTCTGTTTTTGTGTCATAACATAATCATAATATGTTGAGCGACCTGATAAAAAAAAAACATATTTTTTTTCACTTTTTGGTCTCGCATTCTTAAATTAGTTCAGAGAATTCTACTTTTAATATTGCATAAGAACAGCAATTTTATTTTGTACATAAGCAAATTAAAAATGTTGATTTAAATTGCCAATTTTTTTTAAATAAATTTTTAATGGTGCGTTTCTGACTTTTTTAACAAAAAAACTTAAATCTCTGAATCTCAGAAATGGTTCACTTTTGCATAGGGTATGGTAAATCGCTAGTAACTGGCCACCCTCCAGTAACTGGCCACGTTAGACTAAAATGATTAAATTTTGAATTCTATAATATATCCACACACTTAAAGTAAATCACCAGATAACATCAGTTATCACAAATATTACTCAAGTATTATGTACATCGATTAAAGTAAGCGTTCATAATAAAATGAGTTTGATTTTGACGAGGCGTTGAATTAGCTGGTTGCTTATTTTTTCTATTAACGGACATGCCCATGCATTTCAAATTAAAAAATTCTATTATAATTTTGACTAAGGACGTTATGTCAGTGTAGGTAAATGTGATCATAAAAGGTAAGAGAATATTTTTTTTACTATTACTTTACATAGTAATTTCAAATTCTATAACTTATTTAGATGGCTTATTTCTGAAATGTAATTCGACACTATTTTAAATACTAGCCACGTATGCCAGTTACTGAAAGGCTATAAAAATATGATTGGTAATAGTACATTACTGCAGTGGCCGCGAAATAGGGGATTGCCGGCCGAGTAGATACAGATGGCTGAGTGTCAACGAGGCCTTCTAGAGAAGAGATACGAGGCCGGCAATCCCTGTTCGTGGCCAAGGCTTGTATAGAGTTTTTCTCAAACATGCATCATCATCATCACCATCACCATAATCATCATCATCATCGACATCATCGTCGTCGTCATCATCACCATCATCATCATCATCTCTATCATCATCATCATCACCATCACCGACCATCACCATCATCATCATCATCATAAAATCATCGTCATAACATAATCATCACATCATCATCACCATCACCAACATCATCATCATCGTCATCACCATCATTATCACCACCGCCATCATCATCATCACCATCATCATAACCACCATCATCATCATCATCACCATCACCCACTCACCATCATCATCACCAACATCATCATCATCGTCATCATCATCAAAAAATCATCATCATTATCACATAATCATCATTATCACATCATCATCACCATCATTATAATCATCATCATCACCACTATCATCATCATCACCATCAACCACCCACCATAATCGTCACCAACACCATCATCATAAAATCATCGTCTTCATCATCATCACATCATCATCATCATCATCACACCATCATCACCACACCACCACCATCATCATCACCACCATCATCATCATCACCACCATCATCATCACCACCACCATCATCATCACCACCATCATCATCATCACCACCATCATCATCACCATCACCACCATCATCATCATCATCATCATCACCATCACCATCACCATCATCATCTTACCTTTGATAAGCGTAGTGGCAGAATGTCATAATGAACCAAAACGCAAATATTACTTAAAGTTTATTTTTCAATGGCTAAATGCTATGATGCCTTAGACCTATAAACATCATGGTGCTGGCTGTGTCACATGAAACAATAGACGATCGCATTGCAGGCCAAGGCCTGCAATTCTGTATGAAAATCCGTTACATACCACTTTGTCTAACCGCGCCCGCGACGTGATACGTCCCGGCCTATTATTTGGAACATAAGGTTAACATTTCATAGCATTGTTTGAGAAAAAGTATTAAAAAAGACAATACTGATAACTTGATGCAAAGAGACAAATGTGAAACTTGTGAACTTAATATTGTTGGCAATGTCAATGAGCTTCTTTGTTTAAGATGTAATAAATACTTCCATGAAGAATGTGTTCCCCTGTTTCATGAAAACAATATACCTGTGATTGGACCATATTTATGTCATATTTGTTATTATCTTCACCAGGCAAGTTCCTCATTGGATAGCGAGGATTGAGGATTCATTCCTAAAGAGTTTATTGTTTCATTTTATGTTAAGAAGCTTTTATTATGTTAACATTCTATGTGGCCAGTTACTAAAAAAAAATGGCTAGTATTGAAAATACTGGCTAATAACTAGGTTAAACGTAATGTCCAATAAAACAATTAAATATTTTAAGAAATAAATAATATCGTCCTCTAGTAAACACATGTTCATTACTTTCAACATTCACTACTCCCCCTAAAACAATAATATGGTCGATACCTCTTTACAGGTGATCACAATATACATTCTAAGCAAGCAAGGTAGTAAAGTGGCCAGTTACTAACGATTTACCATATTATGGGATTAGTATATAAAAATGATTGCAAATTACCTCTCCCATAACCCCTTGACGGGTACAGTTCGACTTACCCTGTATATACAGCATTTCCAAATAAAATCGGATTAGTAGTTTGGGTAAAAAAAAAAGATTTTTCTCTTCACGCTATTTTCTCAAAAACCACAAGCATTTGAGGGTTAAAATTTAGTAAATAAAACAATACATATATTGAGGTCAATAGTTTGGAAAAAGGAAAATATTTTTTTCGCTTAGGGCAGTTTGACCATGCTTGTTCTCCGGCTATACCCTTTGCCATTGTTGAACTTTTTACTAATGTGACAAGCGAAGCTCACGAATGGGCTTTTGAATTTGTTTTTAATTGTGTTTTTACAGCAAAAAGAATGAACCAACGACATTGGTACATTTTATAAGTTCGATGACAATGCAAGTACCTGCCATCAACAAAAAGTACATTCAGCGAAAAAGCTTGCATTAAAAAGGATTTTTTTAAGAAAAATTTTCGACTATTGTGTGTAGCACGCTAGTAAGCCCATTAGGGTACTCTTTGAATTTCAAGAATACACATTCGATCTCTTGTAAAATTTAAAAATAATTAAGGATATTCTTTGGAATTGTACTTGTTTCACATAGTGTTAAAAATAAAGTAATGCCATTTCATAACTATGCTAACCACAATAAGTAGCCTTGAGTTTTTTGAAATGATAATAGTGTCATTGTTTATTCAAAACAACATTTTTAATACGAGTTTTCTTACATTTACACAACTAAAAGCTTTTTTCATGTCTAACTGATCATTGGAAGTGACAAGATTTGTAGCACACAAGTATATAAAGTGAAGTTTAAATGAAAACCTCTATCTTTAGTAATAATAATAATTAGATGTATATGCGAAGTATAGTAAAAGTTTCATGTTATTCACTAAGGGCCACTTGCACGGAAATTTTGAGATGATAAAATAACCCGGAGTTTACTACCTCAGGGTTAATATGTTATTTTTAGGGCTTTGTACCCAATGTGTAAAAACAGGACCCTATTACTGAGACTTCGCTGTCCGTCCGTCTGTCACCAGGCTGTATCTCACAAATGCGAAACATTTTCACAGATGATGTATTTCGGTTGCCGCTATAACAACAAAATACTAAAAAACAGAGTAAAATAAATATTTAAGGGGGCTCCCATACAGCAAACGTCATTTTATTTGCTCGTTTTTGCTCGGTATTGGATTTATTTTCAATGCCATGCCCATGATATAAAGCTTGTCTCAGAAAAAAATGTCGCTCATTATTAGGGTGGTATATTAAGATGAAATCTAAAGAGGTTTGAAAATTATGTTCCCCGTTAGGATCCCCTTTAGTGTATAAATTAAAATTAAAAAATAACGCTGTCAGTACTAGATGTTCAAAGTTGTCGTCGGTGCAAGAAAAGCTACACGAACAAAAATTTGTACAAATATGTTCAATATGGAGACATCTCTGCAAAGAAATTGGCATTGGAGCTGAAAACGTCTACTAGAACCGTTCAAAGGGTTTTAAAACGGTTCAGGGAGACTAGTGGTATACGGCGACGGCCTGGAAGTGGACGTAAACCAGGGTTTGTAAACAAGAATATCGAGAAGAAGATTATAACAGCTTTGCAGAAAAAACCTAGCCTCTCTGTACGAGACTTGGCAAAAAATTTTAATAATAATAATAATAAAAGCATTTATTAACTCCACCACAGTTCCAGTAAATACAATCGATAAATTTTCACTATAGAATTTACAATAAGCTACAAGACTTGTGCGGTGGAGACTGGTGCCTGAACTAGGGGAAACCTGTATTTCAGGTCACCAGGCCTCCAAAACCCAGATGTCAGCAACCACAGGTCATGCCGTGAAAACTGAACTTAAGTAGAATTCATGTGGAGTACAAAAGCTATAAAAAGAAAAGATTTATCTTAATATAAATGAGTGTAAGGAGTGTGCGTGTGTGCGTGCACGTGCGTGTATGCGTGTGAGTGTGTGTGTGTGTATGTGAGTGGGTGTGTGAGTGTGTGTTAGTGTTTGCATGGGCGCGTGTATATTATACATCATACAATTGGAACCAAAAGTTTTTCAGTTGTACTGTAATCAAGAGTGAGGAGCCAGTTTTTGACAGTATTTTTGCAGGATATTTTAGCCAAGGGATATATATTCAAAGCAGTATTTATCTTATTGTACAGAAAACTCCCAAGGTCACAGAAAAATCTGTGTGTAAAACGTGTGTTAAATTTTTGAGATGGACAGGTTAAGCACTTGCTGCGTTTGCTTGAGATAAGGCCTGAATTATAGGGTAGTAACGAGTGTTTTCTGAGGATAATATGTAAAATGAACAATTGCCGGACCATTAGTAGAAGTTTAAAACGTCGAAATCTACTGTGCAACGCAACGAGTGAGGAATAATAATTATATAAAAACGTTTAAACAAACTAAAGACGTTTCATATTATTACAAATGTATTATTATTCAAAAATATTGCATAAAAATATACATTTGCAGTGATATGAAATATCTGTAGTCTTATTGTTTTGCCTTCAAAGCATCTGGCTATATTTCAGCGCCATCTAGATTTAATAATCGAACTACAAAAACCGCGGCCAATCCGTTTTATGGCGACTGCCAATCCAGTCTATTATCATCCTTGGTAATATGGAATTTTTACAAATTTATAAGTGTAATTTTTTTCTGGGACAAGCTTTAGTTCAGATATTACATCTACAGAGAAATAAAGAATTAGGTACACCGAAAATTAATACACTCTACGCAGAATTGGTAAACTTTGTATTTGACACACACCTTTAATACATTATGTAGATATCAGTATTATTTAATAGAATATAGTATGGGACGGCCTTTGGGACAGGAGTCTGCAGCAGGGCAACCGCTCCCAGACTCGCTCTTGCAGTAGCTCAAGTAGAAAACTTTAACATTTATTTTGTAATTTCACGCTTTACGCCGTGCTGTAGGTGTAGGGAGGTTAGCGGCAAAGGTTTCTTGGTCTCGATAACTTGTTTATGATTGATGCTTGGTTATTGTATCACAAAGCAACAAACAACGCTGTTTGTGAACGTAGTTGGGACACGTAAACGATTTTTTTCCACTTGATAACAATAAACTTTTTATAAACACGAACTAGTAAATTAATAACAATAAACTTTTTATAAACACGAACTAGTAAATTAATTGTTGTTGTTATGACTGATTTGACGGGTAAAATAATAGTCTCCATTGAATATAACAACGACCGAAAGCGCAGTGACCAGACAGGAATTTAGGGGCAAAATTTAATGACAGGTAAGGAGTTCCTTTATCGATAAAGACAACTATCGACGCTTTTCCTATATACAAGTGATCGCCCCCAGCTTTTTTTGTAAGTTTGTATTGTTTTATAACCACTTGACAGTCCGACGATACCATGGTATCCAAAACCAATATGCGTCAACCCGTCCGCGGATACCTTAGTATCGTAAAAGGTGGAGGAATGAATAGTTTATTTCAATGCCATCTAGTAGAAATACGCGGCATTATTTACAAAATGTTTTGATGCACAAACGTAGCCTGACTAAATTGTTTGCCCTAAAAAATATAGATTGCAGTAGTGGCGGGCTGCTTGTCGGTTAAAAAAAAACATTTCGCAGTGACCTGTGAATTCTGCGCGTGATTGTTTGTGTTTGTGGAGAACGTACCGTTATGTCGAAAGTATTTCACATGTATTACATAGTTTTGAGGGTTATTGTGCATAAAAATGACCAGAAATGTTTATTTTCTATGATTCCGTCTTAAATTTACTGAATGTGAGTGTAAATACAGTGCAATTTAAATTTAAAACAGCGAGGTTTTTTTTGAGCTGTGACTGTGAAGATTTATAGCCAATTTTTTAGTAATTTGACGCCCTGATTACTGAAATATACAATAAATATTGACGATTGGTTTATGAAGATTAGATTAATAAACTTTTATTTGGGAAATATGTCACACTCGCCAAGGATTCATCAAAACATTTACGGTGCTCCTCAGGTTTTGTGCTGTGGATGGTTGAGTATCCATGGACATTTGAAAATAAATCTGAAATAAGGGTTTGTACAAACTATTTCTTGTGTGGCTTGATTATTCGGTGTTTGGTATTATTGTTTCTGTTGTATGTATTTTTTAAGTTTTTGTTATAGGTGCTATTGTTTTTTAAGAATGGTTTAATTATTAAATTAATAAAAATAATATTAAAAGTATCCCTCTAAAAACAGGCGAAATGCATCTGCTACCGATTTCATGTAATGTAAATTATGTCTTTAAAAAAAAATAAAAAACATAAGGAAATTAAATTTAGTTTTTTGACGAAATTTACTTTCTCGTGACGATTTATGGATACCATAGTATGCACGAACTGTAAAGTGGATGTCGGTTGCAGGCAGCCTTACGCGGGCCGCCATCTTGCTACAAAATCAGTTTCGCGTAATTATAAATGTTGCGAGGAGTAGGCAACTTGATTAATATATTTTGCTAACTCACTGGGAACCGTATGTTTAGATTGTGGTATCATTTTAAAGGTGAAAAACTGTAGTTTTTTTAGAATTATTAAAAAGGGGGGGTCATCGCTTAATATTTCGAGTTATTAGCCTTCAAACATGAAACTTACAGCCAAGTTTACCGATTTTACAACTTTGACCTTGATTTATGCAAAAAAATTATTCGTGTGCTATTGTTTTATAAATAGTATTCGAAAGAATAAACATTAATTTACGTCTTAGTATTTTTTTCTTTATTAAAAACCTTGTAGTCCGGAAGATACAGACGTTTTTGTTAGAAAGTAGTGAACGCGTGGCGCGGTGCCTCCGTCGATAAAAAACCCGGACGGTTTGAGGCATATTGGTCGCGCGGCCCGGACTGTCAAGTGGATAAGTCTTATTTCGGAGAAAAATAACTATGATAAGATAAAGTTTATACAAAGCATATATAGCTGCTGGGTCATTACCATGCACTATAAAATATTTACAATACTTAACCTCGTAAGGCCCAACATGCTAAATTTAATACTTATGTCAAAGCAAATGACTGTCAACTTTTCTTGATTGACAAAAAGTTTTAAATTACGTGTCAAAAATTTATGTGGGCTTTACGAAGATAGAGAGAGAATAGAATTAATTTATTATTTTGTTTAATTTTATACTTTTTATAAAAATTTATTTTTACAGATAAAACTTGGAGCAATTACTAGTATTTGACAAAAGCGTCATAGTAGAGTTTATCGATAAAGGAACTCACTACTTGTCACTAAATTTGCCCCCTAAATTCCTATGTCTGGCAATGACACTTCAAATCTGGCAGAAAGAACAAGACTTATGCAAGTTCTTGTTATGTGAGAGAGAGAGAAGGATACAATGTCGTTCGTCATTCACTGGTAATGTATTTGGTCGGATGCGATTTTTGAGTGAATGAATTCGGATTTGACACATAAAATTAGAATGAGATAACCCTGGGCTAATTTCGTTGCGTGCAAGACAAAGTCGGGTTAAAAAAATAACATATAAACGCTGAGGTAGTGAACTCCGGGTTATTTTATTATCTCAAAATTTCTGAGCAACTGGCCAAATTACGGTGTAACGTTAGATAACCAATGTCAAACCAGCTGTAAAATATCGAGTTTAGTAAATTCCAGCAAGTTGAAATTTATTACGGACCTATCTATGAAGAAAATGTACCTACGTTTTACTAAGTTGAGTATCTTAAGTAATGAATGATGGGCAGATATGTATGGAACCCAGCCTCATCTCATCACCAATAGGTTTGTAATGTATGTAGAATCGTCGATCCTACCATTTGCTATAATTGTTAATTGAATAATGATTAATTGAATAATTTAGTTATCAATGGAGATGGATGTTTAAAAAATTAACTTATCCCTTGATCTATTGATTCTTGGGATTGGTTTTTATTGTGTCGTTTTATGGAGGTTTTAAGTTTATATAATAATATGTATATTTCTATTGTTACCTCTTTTGGCCACGTTTTTCTTTAACTAATCGATTAAGGAAACTATAGGTCTGTTTACTGTTATCTATTTAAATTTCATATTTATGTATGACTGTTTGTTTCTCAATAAAAAAAAAAAAAAAAAAAAAAAAAATAATTGTTATTAAGACGACTAGACTATGTACCTAGGCTGGGAGAATTTACATAGGTATAGGACGAACGCAAAAAAAGTAATATTCTTAACCCTTTATAAGGCAGAGGCGATTTAGCGACCACATGCATTGAGTTGGAATTTCAACTTTATTGATTACATTATACGTCACAATTTAATAAATGGGGCCTTATAAAGGGTTAATGCTTTGATCAATTATAACTGTAGATCCACAGTCGCGCGCCCGAAAATGTCCGAGCCAAATGAGCGCCACTTTGATAAAAGTGGCCTTCTTTTTCTCAGTACGTTGCGTGAAATTGTCAAGTTTAGCTGTCAAGTGTCAACCGAAATTCGACTGTAATGAAGTAAAGACTAGGTTCAAATTTCTGTGTAGGTGATGATTTTAATTGTTATGCAAACAAATAAAAAAGTTCGGACATTCTTTGAAGGGGATTTTGTTCGGCAATGTGTATCTTCAGTTATAATTGATCAAAGGGTTAATGACTTGTAAACTGACGTGTAGGTATTTGAGGGCTGTGATAAGATAACTTGCTTCACCGGGGTTTTTGAAGTATGTTTCCATTTTAGAAAATTAAGCTTAGATAACTAGTTTTTACTTGGTATGCATGCGGTTCCATGCGTGCCCATCATTCTTTCGGCGTACAGAAATATATTAACTTAACCGGAGATTTCTCGGCTGATTTGACATTGGTTATCGTTATAGTAACTTGTGCAACTCATTCTAATTGCATAAATGACCGTAAGAGAACCGAACGTTTGGTAAGCGGCCGGTGATGTGGTGTGTGTAGTCGTGACATGTGCGGGGCGAGGGACGCTAGGGACGCGCCGCGCGCTGCATCTCGTGCCGCTGCAGTCTCTCGTGTAGCACCATGGGATTCAGCTCACGGCGGTCCCACTAACATCAGACTCATCTACTAATACTTCGGTTACAGCTGTCATCTCATCTCTAACTACGCTACACCTTAACAATCACATGGGATTTAAGTCTTAAGATACACATGTTGCTTCTGGCTGTGAATTCATCGAATCATCCTTATCATATCAAAAGTGTTTGGTACTAGGCTTAATGTTTTTGCATTATCGCCGAAAATTTGCTTTACCATTGCTTTGTCTTGACTACGGAATCATCCTTCGTTAAGCGTGGTTAAGTTCTTCGTATGTAAACGCCTCGTAAATTATTTAAAACATGTTCAGGTCAGAGTGATGCACAAGGCAGAAAAAAACAGTAGGAATGTCAAGGCTGTAGTATCGTGTGTGCCACTATTATAGTTGGATTTTTTTGAACAGAGCTCATCCACTTGAAACTCAATGCCATTGTGTTGTTAACTACACAGAACAAAAAAAAACAATAGAAGTGTTATATTATGTAGACTATGTAGTCAGTCATATCGCGTGTGGCACAGTTATGCGGAGTTCCGCTTCCGCATAACCGGCTCAGTTTGGTGCAGAGGCTTGTGTCAGACGGTTGTGCGAGCCAAAACGAAAAAAAAAGAAAATGTGTCTTATTGTTCCAATTTGGAGTGCAAAAACGATAGCCGCACCTAAAACATTACCCATAGTAGCATTTTGTATAATCGTTAAGCAGTATTTAATTTTAAATTTAATAAATTTATATTTTATTTTAAAGCCGTGGTGGCCTAGTGGTTTGACCTATGGTCTCTCAAGCAGAGGTTCGTGGGTTCGAGTCCGGGCTCGCACCTCTGAGTTTTTCGGAGTTTATGTGCGAAATTACATTTGTAATTTACCATGTGCTTTACGGTGAAGGAAAACATCGTGAGGAAACCTGCATACACCTGAGAAGAAATTCAATGGTGTATGTGAAGTTCCCAATCCGCACTGGGCCCGCGTGGGAACTACGGCCCAAGCCCTCTCATTCTGAGAGGAGGCCTGTGCCCTGCAGTGGGACGTATACATATCTATAGGCTGGGATGATGATGGGATGATGATATTTTTTTCTGTTTCGTAAGACATTTTTAAGAAATACATGTAATATAATTTTCATCTCTCCTGTTCGGAAAGTTAAATTTTCATGGGTAGATAGCCGGGTGGAAAATTGCGTTTTCATCTCGAGGGTGGAAAGTATTTTTTTTTTAATTTTTACGATTAGCCACGGAGTCGAAGATAATTCAGTTACGTCAATGACACTTTTTTTCACGTTTTGGCATGGCCATCTAGATGACCAAGATGACCAAGATGATGAAGATGATGACGTCGTGACCAAGGAGCTTATACTTATACAACACTGGAGGTTGTACGCCGAACATCCGTTTGAAACAAGAAATTTGATCTTTATTACGTCACGAAAATATTCCATCTCTTTCTTTAGTTAGGTTAAGAAAGAGATGGAAGTCATTCGTGAAAATGTGAATGAAAAATGTAAATATGTAGTAAAGGTCAAAACTTCTTCGTTTGGCGTTCAACCTCCAGTTTTGTATATAAGCTCCTTGGTCGTGACCAACTCGATTTTCGGCCGTGGCAAGTGGCCAGAGCGAAAAGGTTGGAGGTTGTCTATAAGTAAATTAAATTTATTATTATTCTCATTTTTTTGTAGTATTTTACTTTCCTCACAGTCGAAATGATAAGTAGAGTGTCTAACTCGGGTGAAATTACCCATTTCCCCTCGAACTATTGGCGCTCTCATTTCGTTCGAGCGCCAGAAATATCTCTGGTTAAATGGGTCACTTTCCACCCTTGGTTATCAATCTACTAATGATTATGATTGTGAATCACTTCGTGCGGGCCAATGGAATACTAACCACATCTACTCTGCTGCGGTATCAAACAATTTCATAAAAAAAACAGTCAATTGACAAGTTTCGGTGGGTCGATCAACTTTTCTGTCACTCGTTGCTATAGTGACGGTCTCCTGAGTAACTCTTTAAACCGTAAGTTTATCTTATTAAAATTTGCCAAACATGCATTTTTTGTGGTACTTAGTTTTAAACCCCTTCTAAAATTGGTCATCTAATTGACACAACATTTCTTCTAATCAAACTGTACTTTTGTCCCCTCGCTGACGGGACAGAATAACAACAAGAAATAGTTGATCCACCCTTGAACGAAAAAAATCATGTTACGAATAATTTTTTGTAATTGTACAGAGAAACAAAAATATACTCTGCTTTTTCACTATAAAAAACTAAACTCTGCCGCGGTACCCGCCATATCATACACAACCATACCAGTCATACATAATTTGTAAGTTTTAATTTGACGTACAATTACTTATCGTACATTTTTAAGTATGAATGAATTATGCCTGTTTACTGCTGGGGAGTATGACACGTTGTCTTCACTTGTATTTTAAAGTATAACAATAGGTTAGATTTATTTAGTTAGTCAATCGATTTATATTCTTAGGGGCGATTTTTCAATCCCCAGATATCCGTCAGTTGAAACTATCACTTTCCTTTCTCAAGTCATAGGACAAGTCAGGGACAGAGCTTACATTTATCTGACAGATTCTGTTAACTGAATGTTGAAAAACCCGTCCTTAGTGAAAGGTCTGGTATTAATATTTCAAATACCGTTCATACTCACTTGATCACCATATTGTAACGGAAATAAACAAATCGATGAAATATAATATGTTGTTGTATAATTTCAGAACCATTGGAGCTGGAGCCTTTCCTAGCCTTGGAGCCGCCGATGTCCGCGACCGACTATGGCTTCTGTCTCGACCATGACGAAGGCTTGTCGGAGCTATTTGATTTCGATCTGAAGTTGCCGGAGTAACGTGATACTTGTAACTTAAGGCTTTACCTGAGAGTTTCGTCACATTTGGTGGCAACAAGTCGTCCAATATGTAACTGATATCGGAGTTTACTTAGTACATTGGGGCGTAGTCCAAACTTACATGTCTATCTTGAGACTTGTATTATCAATCAGTAAGAAGAGCACAATCTTTAGTTTTTGCACTATTCAAATGAAACTAATATTTTTTATAAAATCAACTTCGACTTAAGAATGAATGGACGTATTACAAATTACTTATCATTTAAAGATACGTACAAAGAGAAATAAAAGAAAGACGTACTTCGAAATCATTATAATTTAAAATCGGAAGAAAATATTCGATTTTTGTATGTAAACACGAGTACCTCTGTATGTTGTTGAATTGAACATTATGTATGATTTATTATAAGAAGACTCTTTTTTACCTTTTTACCGTTCGGTTTATCGTTATTACATAAACTGTTGTGAGACTTGTCCCCTTGGAACGGCTTAGTTATTACATTTCATACAGTTATTTGAGAATTTGCCGTGCAACCCGACATGCCCTGCAGCTGGTAATTGCGGACGATCTTTAAACTTAATTAGCAGTACTCGGAATATACAGACTCAATATGATATGGAGTATTTATTAACAAACTTGAACTAAATAGCGAACGTTGGTGAAACATGCATCTCTATATATAAAAATGAATTCCTATTTCCCTTGGTCACAGCATCACGCGTGAACGGCTAGACTGATTTCGCCAATTATTTTTTTGTTGTGTTCGTTATTGTCAGGAGAAGGTTCTTATGAAAGAAAAAAGTAAAAAAGTTGCGCGCAAAATTAGAAAATATTAAATGAAATGAAAAAGATTATTCCACCCACAAAACACATAAAATGGCAAAATATCTATAATATAAAAATGAATCGCTGAATGTGTTGCTAAGCGCATAACTTCCGCTCGACTGCACCAAATTGGATAATTCTTTTTTTATTGCGTTTGTTATTGTCAGGAGAAAGTTCTTATGAAAGAATTTAAAAAAAAACAACGGGGGCGAAGCCGCGGGCATCAGCTAGTTATCAATAATTCAACACGCTCGACATCAACTCAATATTACTGCGTGAGGTGAGGCTAGATAGATTTAAACCACATTTGATATAATTGTAGCATTTGGTATAAAGCTATATTTGATACTAACTTTTGCCCGCGACTTCGTCTGCGTGGAATTAGTAATTTGGGTAGCTTATTTTTTAACCAATCTGCTTTTTCATCAATCTGCTTATTAACTGTTTTATACCCTCCTCCCTGACAACTCAGACTATCGCAATATTATGATTTCATCTAAATCGGTCCAGCGGTTATTGATTCCCCACAAAAACTTCCACTCCTCCCTTTTCATCCCCTTGAATGGTGGTTTCAGGCATGAAAACTATTCTATGTCCTTTCCCGGAGTCCAAATTGAGGGTACCTCCCATAGGCGTAAAGCGGGGTTGGTTATTTTTTCTCGTCTAAGCTTCTAGTGTGTAGTATCGTTGGATAGGTCTTAAAATAATTCCAAGGTTCTCAAGCCGATTTTTCAATATATTGATTCGTTTGCGAAATATTCAACTTTAAAGTGCAATTTTTTGATAAAATTGAGCACCCCTCCCCTCCCCCCAAACCAAAACACCCCCGTACCAAATTTCATTTAAATCGGTTCAACGGCTATTTATTCCCCATAAAAACTTTCACCCCCCTTCTTTCGCCCCTTAAAATGGCAATCTTGGATAAAAACCATCCTATGTCCTTTCCCCGGCCTCGAACTATCTGTATACATCTAAATCGGTTCACCGGTTTAAGCGTGAAGAAGTAACAGACAGACAGACAGACGCACTTTCGGATTTATAATATTAGTATGGATTCTATTTTAATTGCCTTGGATTAGGTAAGGTTTATTTTATAAAACAATCTTAGAAGGTATACTTCTCGAACGAATTATGTCAAGTGTAGCATTATCTTAAGTGTCACATTGATATCAAATGTTGTTTATCCGTCATTATGCCCAATATTACTCTGTCTTGCTAACTGGCCATTTGGTGGAAAATACTATATCTAAATCTTGATTGTTGATTTCCTGTAAGTTGGTATAAATCTATGTAGATTTAATATGACTAATTTCAACAACAAATAGGCCTTTATCAAAAATTCTTATCCGAATGTTTCGTTTTTAACATTCCAGGGAATATAACTAAATTGTAGTCCTTATCCTTATCATATATGCTGAATTAATACTAAAATGGTAATAATTATTTAAATTTTGTTTATTTAAAGATATATTATAGCAGAGGCCGGGAAAAAGCATTACGTGGACTAGTAGAGTGTGACGGTGACGGATGTGTTGTGACGGCTTTGTCATTATCAGGAACGTAACAAGAAACCACTTGTTATTACCTTAAAAGCATAAATTCCTTGAAGCGTTTCACTGAATCGCATCTCACCTTGAATAAACAAAATCTCAATAGAATTTTTTACATGAAGTAAAATTTCGCATGGCTTTTTACATTAGTATAATTTATTTGTAATATTTCATTTTTTGTGTAATATTTTACCCTGGACGCATTTCGCCGCGATCGATGTTTGTTCGAGACTTCATTTAATTTGACGCGTTAATATAAGTTTGCTTTAAAATTCTGAAAACTTTTTTCAAACGAGTTTTGCAGCTAATAAATAACAAAGGAAAAATGTAATATACACAATCGAGGTGAAACGCGACTAAAACTAAAAGCGACTGGAAAAATAGACGATTGACACACAACGCGACAGTTAAATGCACGGTCGAGATGAAATGCGACTAAAACTAACTGCGACAGAGAAAATTGACAATACAGTAGTTGCAAAGAAATAATTAAATACATGAACATAATCGAGGTGAAATGCGATTCGGTGAAACGCTACAAGGAATTTATGCTTTTAAGGTAAAGTACTAACAAACGCAAGAAATGTATTGTGTTGAGTTTAAGTAAGTTAAACTGATGTTTATTATTTCTTTTCTAAATATGCTCGGAAATGTTTGTTTATTGTGATAAAAATAGTAGCTAGGTATGTGAAGTTTTTCGTTACGGCCTTACGTAAATATAAGAATCATTCATTACTTCACCATCGCGGCGGTTGCTAAATTTGTTTGAAATTCATCAAGTATATTTTTTTTACTTGTGAAGAAAATTCACTACAAACAGCTAACTATTTATGCAATCATAGTGGAGAACTTTATTTTAAATGGTTATTTAATATAATTGTGTATTACAAGTTTTTGAAATGGTTTCACTTTTTTTTTTAATATCTGGGGATTAGAAATAATAATACAATGCCGAATGAAGAAAAATCTTTTCGAATTTAAATTTCAATTTAATTGTAAAGTACTTTATTTATTATGTTTAAAGACCGTAACAGTATAAGGGAAGGAAAAATGCCCTGTAATATTATGGTTTGATATTTTTTCTACAGGTTACTCACATCTAACGGTGCAATTGACAACCTAACCTTTCATTTTTTTAACACCTGAAAATTGCTACAGGAATCGAATGAGTTTTGCCTCCTGAACACGGAAAAATACTTATTATAATTTATTTCTCCATATTTTAAAAAATACAACAAATTTAAAAAACATATGTAAAGCCTGACCAGTAATATATGACCATGCGCCATGTTGCAGATTTAATTGGAACTAATTTCTGGGTCTCAATTTGAAGCCACTTGCCCTATGGACGCCGAATTTGGATTCTGATTTTGATTACGGTGAATAAAAGTAGGTACCTAAGTCAAAATAACGAGTTGCCAATCCACATTGCTCAGACTATACTAAAATGTTTACACAAATGAAAATAGTGGCGCCCTCTTGACAATGCTCATATATTTCTGGTCAGGCTTTACTTACAAATATTGCCACAGAATAGATATGTTTCCTTTACCCTTTTCACTAGAAAAAAGAGCTGTCATAATTTTAAATTTGATAACAACCGTAACGTCAAATTTACGTCATCACTTTTTTTAATAGAGACGACAAAAGTAATGGATCTATTCTATCGTTACGCTCTTTTAGAATAAGCACATCTTTAAAAAATTGTAATAAATTAATTAATAAGCCTAGTGAAAATTTAAAACTATCAGCGTCTTTCTCTTTCCAAAAGTAGACAGAGAACGAATCAAATTATAGTCTTAGAAATATGAAATGTTGTCAATTGTGCCAAGTTTGGTTGAAAAATTCTCGGTGGTTACGCAGAAAAAAAAAATCAAATTTATTACATGTGGCTTTTCTCAAAAACAATTAGACTTTTGTTTTCCATTTCCATAAGCTTAGGGGCTGTTTCACCACCCTATTGTCCAACGAATAAACTAGGTCCTGGTTAACTAATCGTCAGTTTAACAGAATGTCGGAATAGCAACGTCACGTTTCATGACCACGCGTTCCTGTTCGCACAGTTTCGTTCAAACAGTCGCTAATGATTAAAGCGGAAGAAATCGTAAACTACATTATGTAATTTTTAAATACATACATATTTTTTCCATAAACAAATGTGTGACATTATAATTGATCCAAAAATCGATATTTATTTATTTTTGATACTTTGTAAACAATAATGAAGATAATAAAATCGTAAAGTGGCTCCAAACCATTTGACAGATTAACCTTTTTAGTGACGATGTACAAGTTCGGATAAAATGAACGATTGTGCCAGTGAAAAAAAAGTTTGTAATTAAAAAATATTACGGAATTTTGGATTTATTTTTACATACCAAAAACGTACCTGTATTTTTTAATCAAATCTTGATTCTTAAATTCTTGTCAGTACCTAATTTATCATGACTTCTTTCTTTTAAAAAAAATAACATTACTTTGATATATTTTTCTGAAACCGGCTGAAGGGCTCTGCAACCATGGCTAAAAAAAAAACTAATAAATTAAAAAGTTATGTGACGGATAAGAATGCTAAAAGCTACCTGATCTGGTGTTTAAAATTTAATCTTTAAATTAAGGAACAATTTATCCGTCACTTAGCGCTAATAGTAATCAAGACTAGTGAAACAGAAATTTTAATTCCATCTGTCAAATAAGGTTATGATTAAGCTAATCCGAACTCTAAAAAAGTGGTGAAACAGCCCCTATCTAATACATGTTTGAAAAGAAAATAGAGTTTCCATCTTTAACCTTTTCAACGCTCTGTCAAATACGCTCTCACTCATACGCCATGACATCGGAATGTCAAACGCGAAGTTGAACCCTAAAGAAATGCATGTAGGTAGATATCGCTCTGCACGCCATGACTGATATATAAGTCCTTGGCGTAGAACCTGCGGTGCTGATATATGTGTCGTTGGCGTCGAAAAGGTTAATACTTACGTACGTCAAAATATCGACTTGTTTCCATTTTTGGAAGAGCGACCACTCTTAATTGTCATTTCTATGCAAGCCTTATAAGCACGCAACCACGCACCATCAGTTTGTATCAAATCGGAAAGCACTGTCAAAATTAAATAGATGATTGATAAGCAAAGTAATTGTTCCAGTTCTTAAAAAAAAATACTTGTTGGAATCGGGTAGTATAATTAATAGTAAAATTAGGGGAAAATAAAATAGTAGCAATCATAAACAAAGTTGACATTCAAATAACAACATATTGGAGTGTGTGGCGCTTGGTGAAGGCGATTACGGTGCGCAATATACTCGTAAGTATGAAAGGATTTTTTCGTAACGGCTACAGAGCCCTATCCTGGTCTTGTCCGACACGCACGGTTCTTACTTAAGTGTTAAACATGGAGAATCCATTTTCTTTTCGTATATACATATATTTGATTAATATACCTAGATATTTTTCTATCACGAACAACTTGTGATTAGTGTTTGACATAATAATAACATCGATTTGGTCTGGTATTATTGTTTTACAATTTTCAAACGTGTCTCATTGATATAATGCCACTTATAAGACATCGACAAACTAAGTATTAGAAGGAAAAATATTCGTTCGTGCTAGGAAAATCTCTAGGTATATTGATTAAGCTTACCAAAATGGAAAACAAAACTTGGCACAATTTGCACTGCTAAATGAAACTATAAAAAAAAACCAGCTCATTATGCTCTTATTCTGCTACGTCCTTTGTATATTGATTGATAAAATAAAACGCCACTAGGTATTGCATCGGCGGAAATGTCAATTCGTGGATTTGTATTTATTGATGGCCTCAGCTGCGCTCTGTCTAACTACTCGTCCTGGAATTGCTTATTCCTGGCCTTGTACTGTACTGTTAATTATTCTGAGGAACGATGAGGAGTTGTTCAGCTCCAAAGTTCCATTCCTCGATAAAAATAAGTGTTCATTAACTCATTCGCTGCTAGCTGTCAGACTTGAGACTAAGTGCCATGCGTTAATGATCAATCAGCATAAAATCAAATCAATCATTTTGAAATAAAAAAGATCTGTGGAACCAAAGAAGTCATGCCTTCGGTTGGGTTTCTAAGTGTTTCCCTAAAGGAGCAAAGAACTAGGTATTTAAAATAAACATGAGAATTTTTTATTATTTTTATAAGATATCGCATTTCTTATCATGTAAAGTTTAAGGTAGAAGCTTAGTTGTATTATGTTACTAGTGTCCGTCGTCACTGGAGCACAGGCAGCTTTTGTACTGGCCGGTATTAGAGGGTTAGAGCGAAAGACGATGGGTGTGTCGGGAGAACGTCCAAGTGCTATTGATTGGTCCATGTTCCGCAATTTTAACTTCAAAAGTTATTGTGGTAAAGATTATTTTAAATTATTAGTTTTATGTCTACCGTCTGTCACGCTAATTATATAGTACGGGATTCCTAGCCTAGGTACGCCAGTTTCATACTTGCTTTTTGTTTTAAAATATTTAAAATCTTAGTATTTCATTTTATAAACGTACAGCTTGTCGATGATAATATGTGTGTGGTAAGCGGGATATAATTTTCTTCAATTTTAGCTTCATAGAGTATAGAAGTTAAAATGATAATATTTGAGTTTTGTATAAATCGGCCAGCAGGGGCTCGCTCCAAAATACAACCAAAAAAAACTTAGTAGTAACATAGGTAATTGGATGAATAACTATCCGAATTTAAGAAAATTACTGACTTTTTTCATAAAAAGCCTTGCATTTAAATTTTTTAGTTATTTTCTTTATAGCTTGGGGTTTTAGCTTGCAACCTGGTTATATTACGTTCCTTAAAAGTACAAAAGTATTTGCAGTATGAGACGGCATTGTTTAAGAATCACTAATTCCAATATTTCCTTTATTATTATTCCGAACTGATTTCAATTGTTTCTTATATAATATAAGAAACCAGAAAGACCAATTATGGCTTAAAAACTTAATCGTTTCGTATATAATTATTATAATCAGTAGGTATCTTTAATCAGTTCCGGATAATACCTAAATCAGATTCGTATGAAAATTAAGACGTTGCCACACGCCACGCGTTCACAAAAATGAGATTTAGGTTTACTTGAGATACAATAAAAGCTTGACGTAGATAAGTCGAAGTCTTAAATATGCATGTGACCTATGATAGATGACTCGAATAAATTGACAATCCGTATTGGCGGGTAGCCATTATTATATTCAATTTAAGTGTTTAGAGATAAAATAATTTTATTTTTGGATTATTTTTCCTCGCAATATGATGAAAATCATTGTGTGTATCACGGGCAGTAAGGGGATTACAAACTCGAGTCATTAAAAGCCCTCCGCTGTCGGCGTCGGGCTTCTAATAGACTCTAGTTAGTAATCCCCTACTTACGGCCCTTGATGCACAATGTACTATTCCGCACTCATGGAAAATATATGTAATTTTTCTATGTTATTATTTTATCATTATTTTATACTAGCTTCCGCAGGAACTGCAATTTTACGAGATAAAATGTGTCCTACGACTGGTTAGATCAATTTTCCAGAATCGTTATTTCCTGGTAGCCAAATTTCCATTCGCATTTTTTCCCAGATGCTTTTTTTTCACCATCGTTTTTTACTGAGGCTTATTTTCACAGATCCATTTTTTTTCTTTTCATTTTGTACACCGAATCAGGGTTGCACGGGATAATTATCGCAGTAATTACGTACTAATTATAATCAGTGGTAATAACTAGAGGCCGGAATTCTCGTGGCACTTTTGAGCCTGTCATAGGGACTTCTTATTTATCGACTTCCGATATACATAATTATATCGATAAACCAGAATTCAGATTGCAGGTCTACAATATTTAAAAGTATAAGGTATGAATCGCGAATGAGCGATCTCTTCGGAATAGCCTTTGAATACCAACTTTTTGGAAATTTTAAACAGTAATTA
This sequence comes from Archips xylosteana, assembly GCA_947563465.1. NCBI lineage: Eukaryota > Metazoa > Arthropoda > Insecta > Lepidoptera > Tortricidae > Archips > Archips xylosteana. Next base: position 20,803,230 of record OX387343.1, read on the forward strand.
TAATAATAATATTTTATTGTTCCTTATAACACTGAACTTAACTGATTCAATGTAAAATTGTTAACTTTTAACTTTTCATTGTTTTCATTTCATAGGTATCTGGGTGAATCAACTTTTTTGTGTTGTTTACTCTGTCCCCGATTGTCCAAGTGACACTTCATACTGTTTCATAGTTGATTCACCCACTTCTGTTTTACATTTACAACTACTCAAAAGTTATCTGAAAGAGATCGCTCTTTGGCGATAAAACCGCCTATTGTTGCCCTCTACTTTTAATTTTCTTCAATAATATGTTGTGGTCTATTGTATTGATATATTTAAAGTATATTCTTCTGAGGTCCCGTGTCCTGTACAATATATTACACATTGTAATGTTGACATCGAACTCAGTCATAAGTGACATAAAGTGTAAAGTTCATTGAAACAAAATTTGACGTGGGCCGCAGGAGGATATATCGGAAGTCGATAAATGATAAGTCTCTATGACAGCCTCAAAAGTGTCACGGAAATTCCGGCCCCTATAATAACCTCGCCTAGAACCCCTTGACGGGAATAGGTCGACTCACTAATAACTCTGTAGGTATACAAGGCCATGTCATAAATATTTACATTTTGGGAGAATGTAATTTGGGAAAGTAGCTACGTGTTAGGAGTGTACATTTTACGGAAAGTGCACAATTAAAGCAATTACACATTTTGGTGAAGTGGCTTTTAAGAGACAAAATATCATATAGTAAATTTTCTAAAATAAAAACATTAACACGCTACAAATCTGAACAGAATATCGTCTCGAGGTTCGTTTTCAACTTGTTTTCAAGATATATTTAATAAGCGAGCAGATTATTTTCTTTTGTGATCATTAAATCACACACATTTTTTTTTGTGATCATGATAAAGTTATAATATAATAAGTAGTGTTTAATTAATATATTCGAAACTTGTGCAAGTATGCATTAGTATTATTACTTAGGTGTTCAAATACTGTGTTATTATTGTTATAGTATTTGATCAGTACATTGCGTCTTAAGGGCAGTAAGTAAAGAATTACGAACGAGGCTAAAGAAGCTCAAAGTCGAACACAGGGTTTTCTAAGTTTGACCAGTTTCTATACCGCCCGCGAAACTTACAATGTTTTTATCTCATTTGTGAGGAAACAAATAATATTATTGTGATAAACGTCAGTTTCCATTTAAAAATTAAGTGTGATTTCACATCATTTTATAATAAACATATAAATATGATATTTAAAATCACGATTACTTTTACAAGCTATCGATTTGTCTTCAAATCCAAAATACGATACCTTGTTAGATATTTCATAAATAAAATAACGATGGTGAGTGGCGCCCATTCTTTTATAGTTAAATAAAAAACGTACCTACTTGCTCAGAAAAGTGGCCAATTATAGTACATTGTGTATCAAGGGCCGTAAGAAGCTGATTACTAACGAGAGTATTGGAAGCCCGACGCCGAAATTTCTACTTTATTGTCATGATGTTAATGTATATTGCTATTAGCCACCTAAAATCCTTTTCCTTGCCGATGCCGATAGTGGGCGCCGGGTCTTAAATGCCGCGCCATGCCGTCCGCTCGGCTCTTTGTTCCTTCGTTCACTCCGTTTTTCTGCTACGTTCACCGACCGATTGCTGCGGCACTAAAGGAGCGGAGGCCGACACCGATTAAGATTGTTTACGAGGAACTAGTTCCTTACGGTCTGTAATGGGAATTCGTTCTTTTTAGTTCATAGTTCCTGACTGACTCAAGCCTAATTAAAAGTGTATGTACTGTAGCATAACCAAAAAACTGAATTGAAACAAAAGTTACAATTAAAAAAAAATAACAGAGCCATGTAATTAAATTAAATAATAACGACCGCTTTAGCCTAGTTGGTAGTGACCCTGCCTACGAAGCAAGAGGTCCTGGGTTCAAATCCCGGTAAGGGCATTTATTTGTGTGATGAGCACAAATATTTGCTCCTGAGTTATGGATGTTTTCTATGTATTTAAGTATTTATTTATCTATATAAGTATGTTTATCGTCGTCTAGTACCCATAGTACAAGCTTTGCTTAGTTTGGGACTAGGTCGATTTGTGTAAGATTGTCCCCTAATATTTATTTATTTTTATTTTTATTTAAATAATTTCCATAGACTCGTCTTCATAATAACTGATTAAAAGAAAAAATGAGCTTTGTGGATTTCGACCACTCTGAACTTACGCCGCTGAAACGAGATGGAAATAATAATCAACACATTGGCTGCTAAATGTGATCAAGTCATAAATAAAACCCAGCTATGTCTAATCACGATGCGAGTACAACGTCGAACGCCCAACACTGCACTGATGATATTAAATATTATAATTAGATAGTTTTCGCAAACTTCTAGCGTTAAAACAAATATGTTTCTCGGTCAAGAGTCAAGAATCAAGTCCCAGAAAAATGAGCTTGTCATAAAAAATAACCAAATTTTAAATTTAAACTATGTATGCTACCTAAACACGAAAAAGGAAGTGGCCAAGTAAATCTGGCAGTATTAATGAAATAAAATAAGCAAAGAGTATGAAAATCAATGCGGCATTATAATGCAGCAGTACCTTCTATCCAAAAAGGCTACATAGACTCCAATTCCATTGCGATTCTAAAACAGGAAAAAATAACGGCGGAGCGGCGGCATAACCTCCGCCATAAGTCGCAAACGATTTAAAATAAACTAAATAATTACAGAATTTAAATAAAATCTTTAAATCTGTTACTAAAAAATATTACATCAATCTTTAAACAAAATCATGTTAATTTCAGTAAAAAATTGTATTCCGAACGAAATATAAGACGATAGTTTTTAGTATTCGAATTAAGGTAAGTAACCTCTATAAGCCTGTACCATGTCGGGAATTATGTAGTGCCACAAATTATAGTACATTGTGCATCAAGGGCCGTAAGTAAGGGATTACTAACGAGAGTCTATTAGAAAAGAGTCATCTACCATCTAGATAATGTAAACTGTGTTTAGTTTAGAATTCAAATAGTCATACGGCCAGATTCTGCCAACAAGTTAAAAAAATACCTTCTAAAATTATTGCATTAACTGTTTGACATAAATTTAAAATATAAAAATTAGGAAGTTTCATGAAGCGTAGTTAAGTTTTGTGTTGTAAAATTGGGTTATAGCTAAGTTTTAAAGATATTAATAAAACGTTGGCTGACTTGAAACCTCCTTAGTCTGAAATGATATCATACCATATCATATCATACCTACTAACTTGTTTGCAAATTTTAAAACTAAAGTTAGAACTCCCTTGGGTAGAAAAACTGTACGTAAATCCATAACTCCCTTAAGAACAATTACTTGTTTTAACGTGTTTTGCTATGGTTTTTCACAAAATATCTGAAGTTTCGTTCAGTTCATATTATATTATTGTGTGAAACATTTACAATCTTACAAAGTAGGTATAGTGAGTGGGGGTAAGATGAAAAGCAGTGTAAGATGAAAAACTACTCGTAGCACCTAGTAGTTTTTCATCTTACACTGCTTTTCGTCTTACCCCCACTCACCCTAGCATATATTTCTTATCCAATCCACAAAACGTTTTTCTGTCGATGGTTCGGGAACAGCTTCTAAATGTTTCTTCTAGTTTTTCTAATGGTTCTTGTAAGAGCAATAAAGGGGCAAGAGCACTAACTTAAATTTGCACCTGTAATTGTGCACTTAAGTATATGACATTTTTCGGTATCGTCTTTTCTCGTCCTAAATATTCGTTTTTCGTTTAATTCCTAATTAATCCCATTCTGCTTTCGACATCCATTCTTCGTTTGTCACTTTCGTTTGTAGTAGTCTTTTCACTTTTGTGGCAATTGGTGTTAAGTCTTCTACTTATCCAAGCTCTTTCGGTGTTCATTACTTCTTATTAGTAAGTATCGTTATTTTTTAGTCTCATTCGTTATTTGTCGATTTTTGTCGACACGTTTATTTTGTTGATCCCATTAACAAGTCACTTTCGTTTTTAGCTCGATTCTCTATTCGTCTTGTTCGTTGTTGGTCTCAAATGCCATTTTATGTTGTTATATTATAATTAGAACATGAACAAACAGATCCACCGAGCCGAATTTGCCTAAACGGAGTGGAAGCCCCCTGGCTATAATAGTAGATATTATACTTCGTATTTTTTTTTCTAGTCGCCTATAACGAAAAAAAAAACAAATCTAATAGCGAATCAAACAAATATCGTACGGGATAAATAGTGATTGTGTCCAATAAAGAGGCCAAAAAGAAAAATACTAACGTAGAATAATACTAAAGTAAAGACTATAGGACGAATAGCGAAAGAGACTAAAAAAGAAATACGCTAATATCGGACATCCCAAAGAAGATGACGTCGAATACCGAAATGAGCCAGAGTATGAAAAATAACAAAGATGACAAAGACCAATGCAAGTGGCGAATGACGAATGGATGACGAAATAAGAAGTAACCGAAATGCGAGTGGGACGAGCCACGTCGAGCCCAATTTTTCAATCTATAATTAATAATAAAAACACTTAAAAAATTAGGTCAAAGTAGATTCACTCCGTCATTCAGTCATTGAAATCGTTTCAGTTATGAGGTTGATGTTGTTACGCTTTTAGCCCTACACGTTGCATACCTGGGTATAGTAATAAATCTTCCCAGGTGAATTTTTCGCTTCGAGCCTTTATCTTTCAAAACAAACGGTATCGTCATAGTATTAAGGTTCAAATTAAATGTAATGGCTCGAAGCGAAAAAATTCACCTGGGAAGATTTATTATACTATAATTCACCTTTTTTACGGTGTTTTTATTTTTTCGTTTTTATTCGTTCGAAAAATATTTTTATGACGTGATGTTCCGAGTCAACTTTTATAAAAACGAAAGTACATTGTTGTAATAACCGTGGGAAGATAATGGCGTTTTACGAAGTGGTAAATATTCGCCTACCTACCTACTTATAATTAAGGAAATCATCGAGGCTGAAATTTATATTTCGTATACTGTTGTAATAAATATTGGATGTTTGTGGACGTCTGCGCCCATTCTGTACATAGTAATTCGCTCAAGCTACTGGCCTGCAGGCAGGGCAATTCCTTACTTAGTAATAAACGGTGATATCTTAGCGGCCTTCGATTTTGTATATAAAGCTAGCCCTAGTGATCCATTATATGTATTGTGCATTCATGCCACCATATAGGGCCTTCCATATTTCATAGCGCTTGTAGCACCGTCGCCAGCTAAATAATTCTTAACTAGGTTTTTAGTAATTGAACATTAAGCTACAATAACAAAATGAGATAACTTATAGAACCCTAAGGGTGCCTTTCCACCAGAGATGTGCTACGCTACGTTGCTATGGATGTGTCTGATATCACCAATCATGTTCATTGGTCCACATAGGATAGCACTGGTGGACCTATGATTTTTATATGGAAAGATGCTACGATAATAAGATGTTACGAATGCGTGCTATGGATGTGTGCTATATATAGATGGTCGCTCGCGAGTCGTGTAGCAATGTCAGTAGGCGCGTCTCCCCTCCTCACCGCGCTGCCACTTCGCGGGCCCCTGTCGATACATCGCATAGCTCAAGCTGCGCATCTTCTTCGCACAGCTGCCTCGCGGCTGCTCATCTACATAGCGCATCTTCCTCGCACAGCTACATAGTTTAGCATTGGTGGAAACGGTTGCACAGTTTCGTAGCGTAGCTTTCACATCTTCGCAGCATAGCTGCATAACACATCTCCAGTGGAAAGACATCCTTATTAGGGTGTTTCACTTTTGTAGGTGAAAAAAATTTTTGTGATATTTTTTCTGACTTTGCTCAGCTTCCGGTTCTAGCTTATGTTAATAGAATATTTTCCAAATTTCAAGTGGATTGGACCATGTTTAGAGGTTGCACAGAATGAACAGCTCTAAATAAGAATCGAAAAAAAGAAGTAATTACTTTTATTTAAAGATAGCACAATATGGTAGCCACACATCGTTTTTAAGTGAAATTAAATTAAATTAAGCATAAAATAGAACATTAACTACTCAATAAATAATTTACTACTTAGACTACACAAGTTACAACCTCATCTTTGGTTCGCTTGACCACGCATTTTCTGTTGCATGCTTGTTTCTGCTATTCGTCTCTGATTGAATCATTAAATAAAGAATAGTTACTCTGTCTTCTAGTATCTTACAGGATGCGATTGATGGCAACAATTTACAGTTTCAATGTTAGAGTAAAGGTTAATGATGCTTAAATTTTTTGAGCCATTTTGCTTCTTTTGGTCACCCGAGTTCGATGAATAGTAGACGGCGATATAGAAACATCTGAGACATCGTGACCAAGGCTTTTAACAACTGTAATAACCGAAGTACTAGCTTGCCGAGTGGAGAGTTGTTCGCGGCCCTATGCAGCTATGAGCGTCCAATCGAGAGATTTTAGTTTACTTATAAATAGGACGTGACATTTTTGCTGGTGGTATAGAGAATAGAATTATTTTCATCGTCTTCATGACTTGATGACTACTTAATGAAGAGCATTCTTAGTCCAAGGTCACTGTCATGTTGATTTCTTTAATCGATTTTATTTAATGCTACATTTTATAAGCATCCACTTTGTCTTGTCTCTTACGCTTTCGGATAATTTCTAAGGAGAACGTTAACAAATTATGGTAAGTGTTCCTTATAAAGTTATTAAACGTTAGCTCAAACGGTTACTCTCTTGACATATATATTAGCCTTCTTCCACACTTCTTGCAGTTTAATACTTGTTACTTAGTGGCGTCCGAAAGAGTTTTTTTTTCTTTGTGATGGTGTAAAATAAACCAACAGCACTTGTTCCTTGGAACGAAGTCCAGCTCCTAACAAAATATCACAAGGACTTATTATTTACGTTAAAATATGCTTCAATCTTTTAAACGACACACTTAAATCACTTACAACCCTCCACTTCAGATAAAAAACTTGAAAATTTTGCTATCCTGTAATACACCGATATCCATTACTTGACATACAAGTCATCAAACTGTGCAACCTTTAGATGATAATCGATTTTACTGATTTTTGGCGTATGAACTTTACATATGAGTGGAAACAAGAATTCGAGCAAAGTCAAAGAAAAATCAAAAATTTTGAAAAATGAAACACCCTAATCCTTATACTTAAAAAATGCGCAAACTGTTATTTACGTAACATTTTAATAAAACATAGTGACGTCACTATACTATGTTCTACAATAAGGTATACGTGACTATATTTTTGAGCAACAATAAAACTGTTTCAATTTATTACTGCGCTGAGGCGTATTAGACTGCAATTAAGGTATTTCTTTAACCTCACTTTATAGTATACCTCTCCATTAAATTGTAAATAAATCAACTGTTAAAAATATGTTATTATATGTACTATCACTTTGTTTCTAGTGGTAAAGAGTTTCTCTTGTTACCATTAAAATAAATTGACTGTAAGTACTGGGAACAGAAATTATCTAGAAGTAGCCAGAACTTAATTATGCAAATTAGGTAGATGAAAAACCTTTTTCATCTTGGTGGGAGCTATCCTCTCTCCACGAGGCTACACGAGTCAAAGGACGTGAGGGGGATACATAGCGGGCAACTGAATAAATCGAGAGGGTGGATTATTATTATTATTGTTGGTACGGATTTCCGAACACGGGCCCATGGGGACCTGGTCATTTGAAAGGCATTCATGGGGTCGAAGCCAAGATGAAGAGGCCTTTGGTACCATATAATATAAATGAGATGGGCGCAACTATGGAGGTCTATCCCCTAATACACCATGAGGATGTGCTAGCGGACAGTCCTCCACAGTTGCCAAACTATTGCCAGGTAGGTAGTGACATGGAATTGGCTATGGGGTTTATTATTATTATTATTATTATCCGCATTTCTGCAGCCTACACTCGCCAAGACTCGTGCCGAGAGCCTCTAGGAGGCGCCTCGCGAGAGTGTGGAGCCGGCGTGATGATTGCCTAAGTGATAATTGTCATCATTATGAGCTTATCTTTACCTAAAAATCAGTTCCGTAATTTCTGTTGGTATTCAAATCCAAAAGAAAGTGGTGGTAACAATAAGAAATATATATTATTAATATATTCCTACGTATACCCAATGTATAAATTTTCCCAATTAAGATCAATTTATTTTATTAGTAACAACAGACGTGCAAGAAATACCAGTTGAGACCATGGTAATTATGTGGTGGTGGCGGGTGAAAATAGCCCCCCGGATAAATATTTTCACATTGCGGCAACCAAGATTATTGCAACTTTGATAAAAAGTAAGAAATCCTTTATTAAATATTGGTTTTATAGGTTTGTAAAAGCTGTTATATATCTGTTACACACCATCATACATAAAAGTAGTACTAGTGTTTATTAATTGGGAATATATGTAATACAGGGTGACATCAAAGACGTAATACAAAATTATATTTTCTAGATGCACTCATGATTACGATCAACTTTTATTATGGGACCAACTTCGAAAACGTAAACACAAAAACGACGTCTCCATACAAATTGCGAAACCAGTTGATTGCTTTTAGTATGGGAGGCACAATTTTTTTCTACCGATTTCGATATTACTTCTATAATAAAAGTTGATCGTAATCATGAGTGGATCCAGAAAATATAATTTTGTATTACGTCTTAGATGTCATGACGATTGTGTTTCTGATAACTGAGGAGCGAACTTTTCGAGATGTCATGGTCCCTTTGTTCGACGTCTGCCTAAGACGCATTATGCCTGTGTCGCACAAAACTAAACTTCATTCTTTGGTAGCATCTAGGCTATGTGGTTAATTCGTCTATTTCGCTATTGATCTATTGAGTATAATGTCTATTTCGAAAATGTACCTAACTTGCCATTTGACTAAGTCGTGTATTGCCTAAACTTCATTAGGTACTATCTACATAATAGAAATGGTACTGTATTTGACTCTGCTGTAGTCCTATTGCGTTACAACGCGTCCTACCGTCCGTACCGTATTGCGTCTTATTACAACGTAGCCCAAACAGAGTTAGTCATGATGCGTTTTAGTACAACAGAGATTTAAGCATACTGATAATCAGGATCGTCGCGTTTTATACTAAGCGCGTTTTAGGTTTATATAGGTAGCAAGTTGCTACTAGCAACATAGGCATAATGCGTTTTAGGCAGACGTCGAACAAAGATCATGGTCTACGTGAAACATAAAAACTTAATCTACCACATTACCTTCCTTTCATAGCATTATAGTGCGTTTCATTATAAAAGGGGTGAAACTGTTTATTTAAAGTTTTTGAAATCAACGTAATCTTTGTGTTGTAATAATAATGCTTATAATTTATAAATTATAAAAATAATCGCAATCTTTAGTTTGAAAAGGGGCCATTCCTACATTACCAATTATGATAATTTTAAATCCCCCCTTATTACAGTTATTAATGAAAATACAATTTATTTTGTTAGTGTGTCACATATCACCAGAGCGCTTAAATCTATACTAATATTATAAAGAGGAAAGATTTGATTGTTTGTTTGTTTGTTTGGTTGCATTGAATAGGCTCCGAAACTAAAGACCGATTTCAAAAATTCTTTTGCCGTTAGAGAGCTACTTTATCACTGAGTGACATAGGCTACTTTTTACCGCGGGAAAATACATTTTCCTACGGAAAATTAATTTATCGCGGGCGAAGCTGCGGACGGAAGGCTAGTGTATAATATGCTCTTAAATAATAATTTGTGGATGGCTCTTTATTTTGTTGTCCTTGTATAAACCATAACATTAGTCTAAACGCCAAGGCACCGAACGGCACTATTTTTTGACTTAAAATACTTAAATTTGTATAAAGATAGGGTCCGAAGTGCACGTTAGTATTGTAATTAATCACATCACAAATAAGAATGCACACGTTCTCTCGCTTAGCCCGTCTTGTCACTTATTATTTGTACAGCACAAAATAAATGTCCTTGTTAAGTTGTTACAGTAAAATTACATAAAGTTTAACACTGACAGATGGTTCGCCTTCGTTTCATATTCAACTTTAACGACCTACAAATAAAGCCAATTTTAGAATACTGTTACCCACGTTTGCAGATTTTGTAATAGCTACTTTATTTGTATGGTGTTAAAGTTGGAAATTAAATGAAGGCAAACCATCTGTCAGTGGTAAACTAAAAGTAAACGTATTGTATAAACTTGTAATATAAGTGCATATCAAAGTAATGTATCACATAACAATTAATTTATAAACCTGCTGAAGTGATCACATAATGTAAGACGTGGTTTTCTCGAACTTCTGGGGACAAGGTAGTGGATTCGTCATTGACGTTATCGTTTCCTGTGATAGGAAAATAATTTTCACTGTATTTATATTCGAAGAACCATTATGCTAGTTAATTTTAGCTCTAATTATGGGATGAAGACAAATAATACCAAAAAGCTGTGTTTCTTTGCTAAACATTGTCATAGCCTAGGATCCGAGTATACAACGACCCTCACCGATCTGGTTAATGGATGAAAAGTATTTTATATTAAATTAATTATGTTAATAAATATATTGCAAGTGGGTTGACTAAAAAATTTCAGTCCAGAATATGATTAATTAAATTTTATTTTTAAAATTTTACCGTTTCGGTTAATAGACAAATGACATACCAATCAAAAGTATAAAGCCTATAGAATATGCAAACGTTAGGTTGACTAACCAGATCAGTGCAAATATCGATTTACCTGTTTTTACCTGTTTGTTTGGGTAGGCAGGTATACCTGCCTACCCAAAAGTTATGACCGGAAAAAAATAGTCAACCTAACGTTTGCATAATCTATAGGCTTCATGCTTTTGACTGGATGGTATTTCACTTGTCTATTAACCGAAACGTAGAAATAAAATGTTGAACTAAATTAAAATAAAACCCTTTTATGTTATTGAAATAAAAAAATATAAATTATACTGGACTGAATTTTTTTAGTCAACCCACTTGCAATATATTTATTAACATAATTAATTTAATATAAAATACTTTTCATCCATTAACCAGATCGGTGAAGGTCGTTGTATACTCGGATCCTAGGCTATCAATTTGAAAACAGACAACAGACTGACCCCCATCTCGCCCTTTCCGGCTCAGTAATAAAATCACCAATTTCGTGGCTTGAGAATAGAAATGTCCTTAGCAATAAACTAGTTGTAACCTGAGTTTTTTAAGAATCTTAAATAGAGTTGATTTTCCTAAAAGATCTGGTGTAATTTTTATTCTCAGGTTATATTTTGTGATCATTTGTGTCTACATAGAACAGCCATCGAAGAAATGTTATAGTCTTAAAATGGGGCCTTAAATATTGTGCCGGATCAAAATAAGGTATTTTCTAAAATCTACCCGGCTTGTAGTTTAATTTATTTTCATGTAAAACTTTTCGGCTCGAATCAACAGAAAACAATGACGGCAACAGCGTGTCCGGTGTCAGTGGTCGGATTACAAGGAACTAAATTGACAGTGTATTTGCTCCACGGACTTATTCTATATGTGTTATCCGTTTACTGCTTTAATTCAACGATATGCAGAAAATTGTACCCTCTTTAAAATAATTCCATTTTTTTCACATTCTAAAATAACTCAATTTTGTTACGATCTGTTTAAAATATTTATGAATTTATAAAACGAATTATAAACTGACAGTGGCGCCACATGAGTCACCGTCTTCGATGACACTTACTCCCTAGAGTCGATATTTAAAATCACATCTGTGAAAATACCTTTCGAAAATAGTGTAAAACGAATTTATTGAATCAGGCGTTACTTTGCTCACCCGCGACCTTACAATAGTTACGTTTATGCAAGAAATGTGTGTTCATGCAGTTCCTCCACCTCCACACTGTACGAACACACACAAATCACATAAACACAACTATCACCACCACCAAGCTACACTGACGCGTTTCGAACTCAACCAGAGCTCATCTTCGGAGTTACCACAACCGTATGCTATGCTACCAAATGTTAAACTCCAAAATCCAAATGTTTAACATTTGGTAGCATAGCATACGGTTGTGGTAACTCCGAAGATGAGCTCTGGTTGAGTTCGAAACGCGTCAGTGTAGCTTGGTGGTGGTGATAGTTGTGTTTATGTGATTTGTGTGTGTTCGTACAGTGTGGAGGTGGAGGAACTGCATGAACACACATTTCTTGCATAAACGTAACTATTGTAAGGTCGCGGGTGAGCAAAGTAATTGTTTTAGTTCAGTAAAACGAATTGACGAGATTTCTTTTATTTGACACCTGAAAATTACTACAGGAATCGAAAGAGTTTCGCCTCCTGAACAAGGAAAAATATTTATTATAATTTATTTCTACGTTTAAAAAAAAATACAACAAATTTAAATAAAAAAACATATCTTAATTTTAATTTACCACAACAGAATAGATATGTTTCCTGTACCCTTTTCATTAGAAAAAAGAGCTGTAATAGTTTTAAGTTTGATAACAACCTTAACGTCAAATTTACGTCATCACTTTTTTTTAATAGTGACTAGACAAAAGTAATGTATCTATTGTATCTTGGTTTTGGAGTTACGCCCTTTTAGAATAAGCACATCTTTAAACAATTGTAATAAATTAATTAATAATCCTAGTGAAAATTTAAAACTATCATCGTCTTTCTCTTTCCAAACAGAATACAGCGTCGGCTTATTGCAAGAAATCACTAACTAACAGAACCAAAATCTTGGTAAAACAGAATAATAATTTTTGAGTGTATTGAATTACTGGTAATTCAATATCCTCAAACGTAATTAACTGTTTTCTCAAGATTTTGGTTCGTTAGTTAGACATGTAATTTAGTATACCTAATCAAAAGTTATTATCTGATTTACCAAGATTTTGGTTCTGTTAGTTAGTGATTTCTTGCAATAAGCCGACGACAGAGAACGAATCAAATTATAGTCTTAGTTAATTACTTCCCGAATTAAATTTTGACTAAATAGGCATATAACTGAACATTTCTAATTAAACACCGGTTTTCTTCGCTGTCGAATGATATTTTCATAGATATGGTGCGTGAATTGCCAATCCTCATTCTGATGGCATTGTAGAGGAGACCGAGGAGAGTTGTGACATCGTCGATTTTTGGGAACCGTGTTTGATAGCTCGAGACTTGAACTAAAAAGAGAACTTGAAGTTATACTAGCTGTTGCCCGCGACTCCGTCCGCGAAGAATGTGGGGGGGGGGGGGGGGGTAAAAAATAGCCTACGACCATAAAAATCGCCCAAGCCGTTTCGGAGAAGTTCGGTAACAATCACCGTGACACGAGATTTTTATATATTAAATTATAAAAAAAAAACACATTCCCAATATTACTATTCGGAACCATTTTCTATTTTTCCACTTACTAAGTACACTGACCCGGTACCTACTTTGGTGATATCAGCCTGATAAATTCTGAAAATATATTGGTAAAATTCACTTCAAAACCTTAATCTTTCTGATAATCGCTGTTCACATTAATCAACTAACTCTTTGTAAACACCAGTCCAAAAAAATATACGATTAGTTGATGATTATTGCTTTCGGCCGCGTAGGTACGTAACTGAGTTTTGTAACCAGGTACAACATAATAATTTTCTCTTTTCTCGTCACCAGTTACTAACTCAAACGTTCTTGGCCGCTTTTGTAACTCAAAATTTAAAAGCTAAGGCTTGGACGATAAACTAAACATATTTATATTAGTGGATACCTACAATGGGAATTGAAAAGTAGCCTTTTTGTATAAATCAATGGTGTAATATTTCTCACCTCGTAAAGTTGACATTGGGTAAAGCTAGTTCTTTTGATCTCTTGAACTCCCGGCCTGGCGCAAACAGAAGTTAACAAATTGATAAAATTTGAGCATAAACCTAATCTTAGTGTTGCCTGACACTACATTATGTGTATCAAAAATTGGTCAAAATGGTATGTAACTCATGGTAACTATTTAAAAATATTTCTAAGTCTAAATATTTGTACTAGTTTCTAACTGGTTATGAGAAAAGAAAACATTTTCTTATATTGTACCTGGTTACAATACTCGGTTACATACGCGGCCGAAAGGTGTTTATCTATATTTTTATTTTTATACCCATTTGACTGACAGACAACGCACAGCCTAAATTACTGGTGCTAGATACTTGAAATTTGGCACACATGTACCTTGAGTATCGTAGACGTGCACTAAGAAAGGATTTTTCGATATTCCCGTGGGATAGGGAAATATCTAAACTTTATTTTTTTGTAAGGGGCAATATCTGAAACTGCTGAGCCGATTTTAAAAAAAACCTTTCATCAATAGAAAGCTACAGTATTCCTTATTAACATAGACTGCTTTTCTCCGGGAAAATTTAAAATTCCTCTGGGATAGAAGTAAGTGAATACAACTTTGGGACTGATTCTAATAGAAAGCTACACCATCCCTGATTGACATATGCTGCTTTTTCTCCGGGAATTTAACATCAAGGTTGTTTATATAATTCTTTCACTAATAGAAAGCTACGCACTGTGTGTAATTCTGGCTTGGATGCGGTCACGTGCAGTTTGTGTTTATTCGAAAGAGCTTGATATGGCAAACAATTGATAAAAAAATCCCATGGTAAAGGCCGTAGCAGGAAAAGGGAAGAAAAAATGCCCTTTTATAATTAAGAGCTGTTTTATTTTTCTATAGTTACCCACATCTAGTAGTACAATTGTGCAAAGTTTTGTTTAAAAATTCCCATTGGTTCAGCCGGAAAAAAATAAAATCCGAATTCATGAAATATGACTTTTCTCAAAAAGTATTAAACTTTATAGTACCACCTTTTTTCATTTTGGTTAACTAAATAGTATATATGTCCTGAAAGAAAATTGAGTCTCCATCTTTAACATTTCTGTAAAAAACACGTAAGATAAAACTTCAAAAAAAATTTTTATTAATTTCTGAATTAGTGACCACTCTAAGTGACATTTCTAAAAAAGCCTTATTTAATGATCTGTCAGTCATATTAGTTTGACGGTTAAAATCGAAAAGCAACAGTGTCAAAATTTGAAAAATATGTTGGTTAGGTTTTGTTACATTTTATTCTTATACCATTCCAACACCGCCAAATAACTTAAAATAAATCCTCTTTGTAAAAAAATAACAATAAAAACAATTTTTGGCATTTACATTAATATTGGCTTGAAAGTTTATTTATGACATTTGTCGCCTTTTAAATTAAACTTATAAAACAAAAACCTTTATTTTTAAGTTATTTGGCGGTGTTGGAATGGTATAAGAATAAAATGTAACAAAATCCAACCAACATATTTTTTAAATTTTGACATTGTTGCTTTTTGATTTTAACCGTCAAACTAATATGACTGACAGATCATTAAATAAGGCTTTTTTAGAAATGTCACTTAGAGTGGTCACTAATTCAGAAATTAATAAAAATTTTTTTTGAAGTTTTATCTTACGTGTTTTTTACAGAAATGTTAAAGATGGAGACTCAATTTTCTTTCAGGACATATATACTATTTAGTTAACCAAAATGAAAAAAGGTGGTACTATAAAGTTTAATACTTTTTGAGAAAAGTCATATTTCATGAATTCGGATTTTATTTTTTTCCGGCTGAACCAATGGGAATTTTTAAACAAAACTTTGCACAATTGTACTACTAGATGTGGTTAACTATAGAAAAAAAAACAGCTCTTAATCATAAAAGGGCATTTTTTCTTCCCTTATCCTGCTACGGCCTTTCTGTATACTTTTAGAGAAATGATTGTTTTTGTGAAAGGTCAATGACCTTATGGAAAACTTAATATTTTTTTTTACTCCTAATATATAAATGTTTCTGTATTTGTTAGTATTTTAAGTAATGCAACATTGCATTATCTATTCAATTCATATTATAACAATAAATTAAAAAATTTAAAAACCCCCAACGCAATTATGTCACTCGTATGTTTGAACATTAAGTCAATGCCCGTTATGCCTCTAAGATCCCTTCCGCCGCTAACAAAAGAGCTGATAACTTTGAAACGGCTGAACCGATTTTGATGAAACATATCTAAGAACCATTGCCAAGAAACCTGCTTTCTATTAAAAAAACCGCATCCAAATCGGTTCACCCGTTTAACCTTTTCGACGCCAACGACACATATATAAGCACCGCAGGTTCTACGCCAACGACTCGTATATTATTATCAGTCACGGCGTGCAGAGCGATATCTACCTACATGCATTTCTCTAGGGTTCAACTTCGCGTTTGACATTCCGATGTCATGGCGTATGAGTGAGAGCTGTTGTATTTGACAGAGCGTTGAAAGGGTTAAGAGCTATGATGCCACAGACAGACAGACACACACACATAGCGGTCAAACTTATAACACCCCTCTTTTTGTGCCGGGGATTAAAAAAAATAGGAAATGTAGCTGTAATATAATAAGACATTTTAAAGATTTTCTTATTTTCACTTTTTATTGATTTTTAATTTAATCTTGTGTCGGCCGGATTATATTCTTTATTATAAAATTATGAACAATATTGTTGTTTATTATGTCCTAAAAAATTACATACGACAACAGAAGGGGTAGAGAGATATAGCGTTTTAAGTATTTTAGAATTTTTTTTTTTTAAATAGGGTTGTCCAAAACTAACCACAAAAATAAATCCTATGATAAATGTGAAAGTTTGTATGTTTGGATGTTTGTTGTTCGATCACACAAGAACGGCTGAACCAATTTCGATGAAATTTAACCTTATGATAGTTTATAACCTGGATTGATATAAAGAATACTTTTATTCTAAAAAATTACCGCGGTGCGCTTACGCCGTTCCGTTACTGTCGTTTTAGACAAATTAGTGTCATCAATCAGTGGCGATCCTTACATAGAAGCCCAAAAGCCGGGCTTGCCTTATAAATCTCAAATCAAGATTAAAAATAATACGGAACCCTAAAAACCAAACATTGTCCAAACGAAAAAAGTTCTAATAAAATCACTTTCATAATAACGCGCTTTATTTTACGTGAAATACCAAGAATTTGCATAACAAATCCGCTGCGCGGCCCGGCGGCGCTGAACGGCCATAGTAGCGACGTTATAAATAGCATGACATCTCGCTCGCTCTTGTGGGCTTTTACGGGGCTTCCAAGCGCTCTCTTCATACTTAGGAAAACGTTAGTTTTGCAAATATCTATGCATAGCTACGAACGCGAGTGCGCGGGCGAGATGAATAACTTCACGATTGTTTATATCGAATCGTGGGCCATGCAAGGCGTTGTAAAATGCGTGATTTGTGATGCAATTACAACATAAATAGGTAGGTATTCTTGTTTTAGTGCGGTGTACAGTGCGGTGCGTGTGAGAATGTGTCTGTTAAATTCTGTCTAGTAATAGAATGTTTAATGATTAATGTTTATTTGGGCAAAAAACGGCACAATATAATGAGTGAAGTTAAAAAAAATTACAATGAAGTGTGCTTTGGTAAGCTTGTCCAAACTGAAGAGTAAAGCGGCAACAAGATGGATTTACCTACATTAAATTATAAAAAAATAATAAAACATAATATCTCTCGGCTTGCCATAGCTTGATACCCTAGGCACGCCACTGTCATCAATCAGCGCAATTTCTTCTATTGATAATACGATGTTGTTATCTTTGTTATCGTCAGTATCCCGTTCAAATTCACTGGAAGTATCATTAGTATTTTTTTGCGGCGACGGATCGTTATGGATAAGTACGATATCCATTGTTGGTTTTAAAAGTTGCTGAACTTTTTCTGGAATGGCAGAATATTTTCTTTTTTTTGTCTATCGCCAACTGACATAGTCGAGGTCAAGTCAAGTCAAGGACAGTGGTTTTACGGTCTAATTTGCGAGTGTGATGTTTTCGATCGTAACGCCAAAATTTGTTCCTTGATTCACCGGCTTGTTCTGAGAGCATTCAATGGGTAAGGAAATAGAATTTTCGCACCATGTATTAGTATTTTGTGAACCGTGACGGTCATATTGTACTAGCTATATTTTACATATTTGGGAGCCAAATTGTTGCAAAATACCAAGGATGATATAGACTGGATTAGCAATCGCCATAGTACAGATCGGCCGCGGAAAAATACATAGTTCGATTATTAAATCTAGATGGCGCTGACATATAACCCGAGGGTTTGAAAGCAAAACAATAAGACTACAGATATTTCATATGACTGCAAATGTATTATTATACAATATTTTTGATAAATAATACATTTGTAGTAATATGAATCATCTGTATTCTTATTGTTTTGCCTCGGGTTATATGTCAACGCCATCTAGATTTAATAATCGAACTATTTTTCCCCGGCCGATCTGTACTATGGCGATTGCTAATCCAGTCTATATCATTCTTGAAAATACCTGAAATTTCATAGAATCTATTTCCAAACCGCATGACAATGCCACTAGAATATTATGTAGGTCGGCAAGAAGCCATTCTTCGAGTCCTAAAATATTGGCAAAGGTTTTCGATTTGATTGAGTACGGGCAGTGTTCCCGTCATTGGTTGTTCCTGAGTTGGGCCGAACTACGTCAACCAAAAAACCCATTTTGTGTCTTATATTATTTTGGATTTGTCATTGTCATTCATCAGGTGTATACGGTTGACCTTTTTAGGGTTCCGTACCCAAAGGGTAAAAACGGAAACCCTATTACTGAGGCTCCGCTGACCGTCCGTCCGTCCGTCTGTCACCAGGCTGTATCTCGGGAACCGTGATAGCTAGAGAGTTGAAATTTTCACAGATGATGTATTTCGGTTGCCACTATAACAACAAATACTAAAAAATGGAATAAAATAAATATTTAAGGGGGCTCCCATACCTACAACAAACATGATTTTTTTGCTCGTTTTTGCTCGATATTGATAACTGCAACAGGTAGACATTTGAAATATTCACAGATTATTTAATTATATATTGACTTTAAAAATAAATCATTAAATAAAAATAAAAAAAAAAAATATTTAAGGGGGGCTCCCATACAACAAACGTGATTTTTATAGATAATTGTACGGAACCCTTCGTGCGCGAGTCAGAGTCGCACTTGGCCGGTTTTTAGCTTCTTGACTGGATCTTACTAGTTTGGCTATTTCCGTTGACTGGGTTGGAGTTTTAAGGCACTTTTTTACGACAAATTCAAAGTCACCAGCAGATGATGTACTTAACTTATTACCTGTTCATCTATAACAATTTTGGACATAACTTTATTCAGAGAGTCTGTTAGGTAATTTTCGAGTTCTTGCTCCAATGATTTTCGTATACGTCGATGACTACGATCGCTAAGATTATCATGTTTGTTTATCTCTTCTGTACAAATAATCTCCTGAACCTCAGAAGTAGAAGGTGCCTCTGATGACTTGATGATTTCTTCTGAGGTTGAGGGGATAATTTGTATAGAGCTGGTTGTAGGTTCCTCCTCAACATTTCGGTTTTCTCGTCTATTGGGGTTTATTTGATGTTCTGTTTCTTTGGAAAGATTATAAGGGTGAAATTTGGAAGAAAGCCATTTATATTTATTATTTTTTGCTATAAACCTCATGCGATTTTGAGAACTGGCTTTTTATTTTAAAATGTCATGCGTGATTTAATGATATAAGTAATGTAATAAACCAAAAGTAACGATGTTATTTATCAGCAGACTCAATGAATATGACTGAATATAATAACTAAAGTTCCATAGAAAAGTTAGTGACAACCCTAAACAAAAATTTTAAAAATTCATGTCTCGTCACCCCTTCATTTTTATTAGCTGGTATTTTATATACCACTATGTTATTATGTGTAGATTCATTCCATTAAAAAATAAAATCCGACCATTAAGACACTGTCGCACAAAAAAACAGCTTTCATTTTTGGTAAAAAAAACCTTAATTTGTGTCTTAATTTACCGTGTTTTTATGCAGTTTTTTGCAAGGTTATAGCTACAAACTTATTTTATGAGAACATATTTTATTTATTTACATATAATGTATCCAAAAAAAGATATTGCATTTTTATGGTTTCTATGGGTTACTCTCGAAAATAACAATAACTCCGAAAGTAATTATAAAAAAAGCTTCGGTGTCTTTGTCGAACCTCTAAAATAGTATCAGCTATCAATTAAACACATAAACTACGCGTGACCGCATCCAAGCCAGAATAGCACACTGTGCTACGCTATAACTGATTGACTTCGGCTTCTTTTCCCTGGGAAAATGTAAAATTCGTGCGGGATAGACGTAAGTTAATACAACTTTGGGGATGATTTTAAAACTTCTTTCACCAATAGAATGCTACACTATCTCTGTTTGACATAGGCTACATGTCTCTGAGAAAATGCAAAATTCCCTCGGGATAAAAGAAGCAGATTCAACATCGAAGCTGATTTAAAAAATTCACCAATAGAAGTCTCTGGTTGACATTTAAGAAAGTCAACACAGTTATTAATAATAATAACCCGCGGGATTTTTACATTCACTCGGAATAAAAGTAGCCTATATCAATCAGAAATATTGTAGCTTTTTATCAGTGAAAGGTTTTTAATCACTCTAAATGTGGAATTTTCATTTTTCCGAGAAAAAAGTAGATAGCCATTGTCAGCTTTTCTTAAATTAAAAGTTTCTTACAAAATCTATCCTGCGAGAACTTTGCGCTTTCCCGGAATAAAAAGAGTTCACTTATTCCTATACCGCGGGAACTTTGCATTTTCCTGGAATTATGCTATTTGTTAATCCATGTAATAAACTACCTGTGTGCCAAATTTAAGACAGTCCGACAGTCAGACTTTAAGTGACATTTTGTAATTATTGCTATACTTATGTACTATACCCCACCGGGGTCCATGTGGATCTTTATCTTTTGTAACACCAGATTTAATACCATGGTTGTAATTGAATAAATGAATAAATAAATAAATTTCATCCAAACAACTAACGTAATTGTCTTCGCGTACGAAGTCAAGGGCAAAAAGTAGTTTATGATATTTCTGTTATGTTGCCCGCGACTCCGTCTGCGAAGAATAGGGGTATAAAAAATAGCCTACGACCTATTCTCAGACATGCCGAATACGGACAAAAAAATTTCATAAAAATCGGTCAAGCCGTTTCGGAGGAGTTCGATAACAAACACCGTGACACGACATTTTTATATATTAGATTGAACTTTGTTCAATATGTATTGATTATTGTACCTACTCAAAACACTAATAAATGATGCCACTTGATTCATAATAATTTTGTACCTATGATCTTTTTAAATTATTATCATTTAGATATTATTATCAAGTTCGTTCCCTGCTCTTTAATGATCGTGCCTATTCTAAATAATAAATTTCGTTTTTATTTAGGTACTCTGAAATCCCATTCTGATCTTAGATGAATACGTTCAGGAATATATAAAACTCAAAAGCAACGCAACGTATACGTACGAATAGCAACGTAGGTATTTACTTAGTATTCCGAGAAACATTTAAGAGTAGATATTTTAGGCAGCGTAAAAGCTTAGCCTTTTATAATTTCTAAATACCTACAAGAATACAGGTGGTTTAAGGGTTAAGTATACCGAATGATCATTTACAAAATTAATCATTGCAAAAAGTAAGAATACCTAAATGATAAATATCAATATCACCAAGGATGATATAGACTGGATTAGCAATCGCCATAGTACAGATCGGCCGCGGAAAAATAGTTCGATTATTAAATCTAGATGGCGCTGACATATAGCCCGTGGGTTTGAAAGCAAAACAATAAGACTACATATTACTGCAAATGTATTATTTATTATGCAATATTTTTGAAAAATAATACATTTGTAGTAATATGAAACATCTGTAGTCTTATTGTTTTGCTTTCAAAGCCTCGGGCTATATTACAGCGCCATTACTAAAACTATTTTTCTGTGGACGATCTGTACTATGGCGATTGCTAATCCAGTCCATATCATCCTTGATATCACGGAACAATTCACACCAATTGACCTAGTCCCAAAGTAAGCTAAGCAAAGCTTGTGCTATGTTATGTGTACAGTCAAGGGCAAAAATGTGTATACACTTTAGTACCTTGTCTATTTTCGTCATATTTGAACTGCCATATATGAACTGTCACAGTGCTTAAAGTGACAAGGTACTAAAGTTTATACATATTTTGCCCTTGACTGTACTAGGCAACGATTAAACATACTTATATATAAATGTAGATAGACACATACTTAAATACATGTATTAATATTAACCCTTTTCCAGGCATAGCGCAGCGCATAGTGACCACATAAATCTACACAAAGATTCGACCTTGCTCCCTTTACAATATGGGGGAAAATCAATTGAAATTTTTTAAAATATGCTTTGCTTTTAAATTAATCCTGCATAGGTAAACAGTACACAACACAATGATTAGTTTTGTAGTAGCACATCTAAATAGACGGGGCCCGGAAAAGGGTTAAACACCCAAGACCCGAGAACAAACATTTGTATTTTTCATACAAATATCTGCCCCGACACGGGAATCGAACCCGGGACCTCAAGCGTCATAGTCAGGTTCTCTAACCACTAGGCCATCTGGTCGTCAAAATGTATTGTTAAGATATACATGAATAATTTAAACGCAACTAACTTTAATTGATTTTTACAATATTGTAAAGGGGAGCAAGGTCGAATCTTCGTTTATATGTGGTCGGTCGTTATATGCAGTAAGCCTGGAAATGGGTCAATATCTTACATTCTGCATCACCCACCGAAATGTGCTGGCTTTTTAATAATTATTTATATGCAGTTACTAAAAAAAATCTATTAAAATCTGAACGTTATGGATCCGACTAAATTATCTGACTTGTTATTTTTCTCTTTCCAAACATAAAATTGTAGTGTATATAAATCCCCAATATTTTTCAGCCAGATTT
Source organism: Archips xylosteana (assembly GCA_947563465.1). Classification (NCBI taxonomy): domain Eukaryota; kingdom Metazoa; phylum Arthropoda; class Insecta; order Lepidoptera; family Tortricidae; genus Archips; species Archips xylosteana. The sequence goes on from OX387343.1 coordinate 20,826,129, forward strand.
GCGTTTTTTGTATTTAGATATCGGCAAGGAAAGTATTTGCAAGTTTTTACGCTGCCTTAAATGCCTACCTTAAATGTTACCAGCAATCAGACTTCTGTCAAGGATTGTGTAGCCTGAGATGAGATTCGTGAAAATAAAATGAACGAGCTGTTGGAATAAAATTAGTTGTCTTGCTTATTTTATTTTATTTATCTGCCTTATACACGTCACAGTTCAGTGCCTAATTTGTAGAGCACGACAAACTTGAACAGTCCGTGTCTGATATCAGGAGTAGAATAAATGAGAGAAAGATTGAAATTAGGCGGTACGGTAATATTAAAACTTTCAAAATGTATGTGAATGTATAAATAATAAATATGTCACTGTGCTGTAAGCAACTGTAAGCTGGGGAAGTGCAAGAAGCTGTGACAAGGCGGAAAACAAGTTAAACCTTGAATATACTCTCAGGTTCAGCTTAAGTTGCTTTACACGGACCGTGTGTCGTCTGTTAGTATACTCGTTTCGAGACGAGGCAAACTTACACTATGACGCGCGGCTTCTTCTGGTTTTCCTCGTGTAATTTTAGTTTAGTTAATTGTAAATTGTTGTTTTTCTTTGTTATGATTTAATCGGCTCCAAGCTTTCTCACAAATTCTGTGATTCGGCAATTTTTTTGTTTATTTAATTATTTTGTAATTCCTGTACTTACTTATTAAAACCTAATATAAGTTTGACATGAAAATTGGCATTTGTCAATCACCGGATTGTGTCCGATGAATGATGATGAACACCGAGTAAAAATAATTAGCGCTTAATCTGAATTATACCTTTTTTATAGTATATTTTTATTAAGTACGATATTGGTTTAAATCTTTAAATGTATCTATTGATAAGAAATGAAGGTGCAATGTTATACATAAGTACCTACATAAGTATTTATGTGGAGGCCGAGGGGCGAGGACGTGGGCGGGTCGGTCGGGCTCGGCTCTGCGCTGATGTCTGTGCTCATAATTAGCACCAATTGTTGGTGTAAGAATTGTTTGATTTGTAATCACAATTTGTGTTGGAAGACTGAGGTTGATTATTCCAGTTTCGAGAAACATGCGAGTTATTTGTTGTTCGAGTTAAAATATAATTGAATTTAACTATAAAGTCATATATATATAGTTAGGTTATATTTTTAATAAATAAAAATAATATTGAAATATGTAATTGTAACAGTGTTCTTATTTTTTATTTTTCACAACTTAACTGACACATGCATGTTAAACTTTGAACCGCGTAGCTATAAACTCTTACGACCTATACCTCACTCTGGCTCGCATGAGTTTTCATTTCCTTTATCTCCCACAATTGCGAATCATTGGAGGTCTGGGAGCATCCTGTTAAATATGTGCGAGTAAGGCCCGGCGCCCACTATCGGCATCAGCAAGGAAAAAGATTTTAGGTGGCAAATAGCAATATAAATATATACAGTTGTGGTCAACTAATTAGGGACACTTGGTATTGACACCAAGTTTTAATTACACATTGCTTTTATTAGTATGTTCTTAAACATATACATATTTTTATTTGAATATAAAATAGTTAACAGTCATTTCGTTATTAAAATGAAAAAAATACGACTCTTCACATTAAACCTTTTTAAATATGTGTCCTAAATACAATTCAGACATTTTCGTGAAACGCACTGGCCGGCCATATAATTAGGGGCGCTCAGCCTGTGCGTCATATTTTCAAAATTTTAAAAAATATTTAGGAATTTTCTATTGCTATTCTAAATTTCTGTTCTTTTCGCGGCATTTTAGCTGTCAATTTTACTTTTCCGAGCATAATTTATAGAAATTAAGATGGGTAGAAAGAAAAGCTGTGATGCAACATTACGAAATATTATTGTGAACTTTGTTAAGCGTGGATGGTCTTATCGAAGAATAGCAAAACATTTAGAATGCTCTAAGAATATGGTGTTGAATGCGGTGCAACATGTTTAACGCAATAAAACTGTGCAAAATGTACCCAGAAAACAAAGGTTGAGAAAAACAACTCCTCAAGAAGATAGAATGATGGTCAGCTTAGCTAAGTTCGATCCGTTTAAGGGTTCCGCTTGTATAAGAAATGAAGTATTTGGGGCAGACGTCACTGCGGGTGTGTCAGAGAGGACTGTTGGACGACGGTTGGAAGAAGTGGGATTGTTCGGAAGAATAGCTCGAAAAATACCTCTGTTAAAGAAACAACATCGGGATGCTCGTCTGGTCTGGTCTCGTAAATATGAACATTGGACTTATTCCCAGTGGCACCATGTACTGTTCTCTGATGAAACCAAGGTTAATTTGGTTTCATCAGACGGCAGACATTATGTACGGCGACCAGCAAACACAAAAATGAATCCAAGATTCACCAAAAAAACAAGTAAAACATGGCGGAGGAAACATCAAGATTTGGGGGTCGTTTTCTGGTGTTTTAGTAGGATCTATCAGGAGAGTTGAGGGCAATTTAGACCAATTTCAGTAATTAATCTATACTAGAGGAAACGATGTTACCCTATGCCGAGGAACACCTTCCAGTTATTTGGACGTTCCAGCACGATAATGACCCGAAACATACCGCACGATCAGTAAAGGCATTCCTTACCAGTCAATCGGTATCGGTTCTAGATTGGCCTAAGACCTAAGACCTAAACCCAATCGAACACCTATGGCATGAGATCAAGAAAAAGGTTGCCGGTTATCGTTCCAGATCATTTGATGGGCTTTCGAAGCCTTTAGTGAAGTATGGGCTAACATCCCTGATGAAACGTGCATTAAACTGATATCGTCCATGCCACGACGATGTCAAGCCGTTATTAAAAATAAAGGATTTGCCACGGGTTACTAAAAAGTACTCTATCTTAGCCAGGAATTGTTGAAATTTATAGTTACAAGTAAATTATACTGTTTTTATTGCTTAATTTAAATTTATTTTAACATGAATCTAGCGTCCCTAATTAAATGTCCAGCCGTATGATTAAAATATTTGTTTGGCATTTTTGGATTAAATATTTTATTTACTGTATTAGCAGTTCCAATTTCTATAGTTTTCTAACGAATGTAATGTAAGGAAACATTATAAATAAAATAAGGTGAGAAATCACATTACATTTCGGTATTTATAAGGGCATAACCGAACATTCACTCATCTTGCCACATATGTCCCTAATTAGTTGTCCACAACGTATATATTTCCATGATATATATGGTCGTAGTAACAAAAATACTTACCGCTTCGGTATGCTTGAGGCTGTTGCATCGGAAGCCTTGAGGATGCTTCATGCATGATACTTCGGCAGCCTTACGTGCAAGCGAAATTTCTACTTTATTGCCATGATGTTAACGTATATTGCTATTTGCCACCTGAAATCGTCAGTCGTGCCGATGCCGATAATAATGGGCGCCGGGCGTAAGAACGACTCGGCATCCCTAAGGACGTTGCAGCATGCCCAGGCATAGTTTCCGACAGTGTGCACTTGCATGTAGGAATGCCGAAGGATCACTTTCCTTGTCGCCGCTAATGGGCGCCGGGCCTAAAAAATAACTATCTCGCCTGTTTGTCAACGAAGTCACGAATGGGTGTTACTGGCATTGGAGTACTCCAACTGCTGCTGCTGCTGTTGACACACATCTGTAAACAGGCATTTGTTTTATGTCAGTTACTATGTGTCGTCGGTCGTGTTGTGGAGTGAAGCTGGTGTGCTCAAAAAATATCACTAAATACTTGAAGACTCCTAGAATGGAAGAAAACTATGACTAAATCATTTATCTTTCAGTGGTTCTCAACCTTTGGTGCTAGTGAGAATGATAACATAACGCAATCACTGTTACCGACGCATATATGCGTTTTCGGGACTTCGCCCAGTGCCGCTGTCATAATTATTCATACATTTTGAACGCACATGTGCGTCGGTGACACCTGTGGAAATGAGGTGGCAGTGAATGCGTTAATAGATGTGCAAAATCACTTGAAAGTTTGTTACAGTAAGGCTTTTACATATATAAATACGCTTGTTATTGTTTCATTAAAAAATGCCAAGAAGTTATAATTTTACAGGCATTCAAAGTGCATAAATTAGTCCCGCTAACGGTCACGTGACCGCGTGTGACGTCATTTTACATCGTAGTGGTTATATTCTCTTTGGCCCTCCTTTGGCCCTATTTACAACGCTCCGCCGCTGTCGCAGTATAACCTGGTTCAAAAATTCAAAATCGTGAAAGATAGAGTTAAAGCTTCTGAAAATATGTATAATAGCTCATTGGATTCGGAATGACCTCAAGAAAAATGTTATTCACAATTTTTCTGCACATAGAGGTAAAAAATTGCAATTGTGGTAAAGAAATTAAGTTGTGAAAAATAGTTTTTCGTTTTTTTTTGCTATAACTCAAAACTATTCATATTAAATTTAAGATTATCCGAACAGATTCTTAAATAAGAGGAAATTTCCAATAAAAAAAATCAACTCTCGGAGTTGTAACTCTATTATTTATATTTTCACCCGACTGTTGAGGGTTATGTTTTTCGAGCGTAGGTATGTATAGTCGGGGTAAAAAAAGGTTCGTCACTTTTCGACCTTAACTCGTTGACATAGAGTCGAAAAGTGACGAACCTTTTCTTACCCCGACTATACCATTCTTTGGCACGCCCTGCAGCCTAAACGGCTGGATTGGATTTTGAAGTGTGAGGTGTCATTAGATTCGTCTCAGTTCCGCGAGTGACATAGGATATATATTTTCCCGGAATTCCCATGGGAACGGGAATTAAACAGGCGGGTTTTTTTTCATCTAGTATTGAAATTAAAGTGAATAGAGATGACGACTGGGTTATAACTCGACTGGGATGACTCGACAATAATGGACTTTGTATGCGACATTGTTGTCGAGTTATCGAGCCTGCAATGTTTTTAACTTTTTAATTTTTTTACTGACCATAAACTATGCACTTCACGTTCTGATATGTAAAGAATAACGTCAACTTTTACAAGACTTTTACTGATATTTTTGAGAAATAGTACATTGTTGTAGAGGCTGGAAAGTAAGCAATAGATGGACGAGTTTGTTTGAGGGCCGACGCGCAGCGGAGACCCTCGAAAATACGAGTCCATCTATTGCACTTTTGGCCGAGACTAAACATTGTGCTTTTCACGACTAATGCGAGGAAATCATCATCATCATCATATTCATCCATCCCGTCCATCCCGTCCATCCGTCCATCTTTCCATCCGTCCATCCCGTCCATCCCGTCCATCCGTTCATCCGTCCATCCCGTCCATCCCGTTCATCCCGTCCATCCCGTCCATCCGGTCTATCCAGTCCGTCCATCCGTCCATCCAGTCCGTCCGTCCGTCCGTCCGTCCGTCCGTCCGTCCGTCCATCCACCCATCCATCCATCACATGCAGCAGACGATTACTTTTGATTGGTCCAATCGTGTCGTTTCAGCACGCCAGGAATGAAATTCAGAAATTATCTTTCAAAAAGTCGTATCGTATTATGAAATACATATACTGATACGTCCTGTTTTCGATTAGTGTAACATTGTTGTCGTGTTTGCGCGCCATAAATGAGTCAGCTGTTAAATGTACATATATAATATGTATAGGCAGTTTTGAGTACTGGATTTAGGTTATCTATGGCCACATTTTCGAGCAGTGTCGTGAAAAAAATATTGTACACGTATTTTTCTTTTGTTTGACATTTGATAAACCAAAAAATACGTGTCCCATATTTTTCCATAATTTAACTGACGGAATAAATACAATGACATACTTATAAATAAAAAAAAAAATAATATTAGGGGACAATCTTACACAAATCGACCTAGTCCCAAACTAAGCAAAGCGTGTACTATGGGTACTAGACGACGATAAACATACTTATACATATAAATAAATACTCAAATACATAGAAAACATCCATGAATCAGGAACAAACATTCGTGCTCATCACACAAATGAATGCCCTTACCGGGATTCGAACCCAGGACCTCTTGCTTCGTAGGCAGGGTCACTACCAACTAGGCTAAAGCGGCCGTACAATAGTATCGGATATCAATATTCATTAAATCACAATAACAAACATCGATAGTTTTCATTTAATTAAAACGTATAATTTATTTAAAACATGAAATATTTAATTTATTGAATCAGGCGTTACTTTGCGGAGGTCCATATTAATGAACTAAAACATTTACTTTGCTCACCCGCGACCTTACAAAGCTTACAAAGTAATTGTTTTAGTTCATTAACATGAAATATGTTCGTTTTTAATCGATTACGATGAAAATTACAATCGATTATTTTATAAGGTCTGTGTTTATTGGCAAATTGCGTAAATGATACATGCCAATGAATAAATTAAAAAAGTAGCTTGAACAGAAAAGTAGCATTAGTCGTTAGTAGTCATCAGGGAGCAAAATATACTTTTCCGAATGAAAGGTGTGAAAAGAATAATGTCAACTTTTACGGATATTTGGGCATTTCTATTTTTCGTTGTACCCAATTAAGAAATTGTTAATACGGAATTAAAATTAGTCCGTTTGGTTACGCACTTTTTCAAGTCTTTATAATAAAAAAAAACGTAACAAACCGCACAATTCTTCACTTCTTGTTAAGCATTGTAGAACTTGTCCGATTTGTTACGTTTTTTTTTATTGTAAAGGCTTGAAAAAGTGCGTAACCAAACGGACTAATTTTAACTCCGTGTTAACAGTTTCTTAATTGGGTACAACGAAAAATAGAAATGCCCATTTTTGAGAAAAGTCTAATTTTGTCTGTATCGCACGGCGTGCAGCTCCTGCACATGCTGGCCGCGGCGGCGGGGGCCGGCGGCTGCTGCGGGGGGAGGTGCTGCAGGTGGCCGTGCGCCGTGCCGCGCCTCATTCATTTGCAGCTCCGCGGCCGAACGAAAACAAATTCAAATACTTAAAACAAAAGCCGCGAGTGTTTCAATACGCTGCAATTTTAAGTATCAAAACTGCAAAAGAAGATAACACATTAAGAAAATATCGAGTGACGAAAGTGATTTCACTCCGGATTCCATTAAATTAGACGCCTTAGGACCACTTGCACAGTTCAGGATTAAAAAATGAAATCGGTAACCCTGGGTTAAGAATGACAGTTCCATGCATTTTAAGACTTGTTAACCCTAGGTCAGCAGTTAACTCGGAGTTAAGTAGCTAACCCAAGTTCGCGCAAGCCGGCCTTAGGCATTGTTAATATTCTAATTCCAGAGAAGTCGAAGGAAAAATACTTAAAAGCTTACGACGATTTCGACAAATGGAAAACTGCGAAAGGTGCAAAATCTGTGTCGGAATCAGTGCTTCTGGGTCTATTTCGAGTATTTTTCTAGTAGCCTTGGTTTTTTTTGTCTTGCAAGAGGTGAGAAAAGTATACTCCTCGGGGATAAAACTGATTTTGCCTTGGGCGCGCTTAAATCCTTCACTACTCTCAGGACTCCATCTTAATTCCCTTGCTTCGCTCGGGAATCAACTAAAAACTCTAAAGTTAAATCTGGAGTCCCTCGTTTCGTTCAGAATTCAATATCGCGCCCGTGACATAATGCAGTGCTTTATCCCCTTGGTGTACAATCTATTATTATGCGTGTGTGCCGTCCGTATTCTAAATTTGCGCATGTGTGTAAATGTGGTGGTAGGGCGCGTCATTATAAATTAGACAACCTCTATTCTCTGTGGCAACGTGGCTTATCCCTACGAACACATTGACAAACGAGAAAAAAAAACAAAGCATATTTTGCCAAAGCCAAATGCGGTTTGTAACTTTGCGAATAACGGTTTAATTATTAGCCTTTTATAAAATCTTGAATATGGAACATCCTAAAAGATTGACTCCAGATGTCTGTGAAGGCTGTGCTCACAAGGTCGTTGATAGCCGGCTTTACTGCTACGAGAGCTGGTTTCCACGATGCGTTAATGAGAGAGTCGAGCCATCGTTCTGAAACAAAACTTATGACATAAAGAAACACCATTGATGATTTGCCGCTGCGGATGTCTGCAAGTATAACTTTAATGGCGATTGGATAGCATAGTTATAGCTAAACCTAATTGTAGTAATTAGTTTCTTGACTGTCTTATGTGGTGACTAGATGGTGCTACGCTAGTAGTCACTACATGTCCAACCAATATAGGCATCTGATTTTTTTGATAAGTATCAGGAGCTTAACAGTGTTGAATAGGCCATTAACCTCGTTATTAAACGTTGCTGTTTATACTGACTTACAGATACTCTAACCTGACACATACCAAGAGTGGTTCTTCCTTTTAGTAGGTTACCAATGTGTAAATCCATGTCGCCGATGTGATCGATCTCGACTCTGACGTCAAGGTTAGCGCCGGCGCCGCTGCGGCGCACGCTTGTCGTCTGCCAGTAGTCTCGCAGAGTCATGTTCCAGGGCCCCGCCAACACAGCGCCAGCTCCCAACAATGTCTGTTCATTGAATACACACCGGAATGACGGGGGTAGATGGTAACACGTGAAAAGTAACGCACCTAAATATGAAACTATTACGTACAGTTAGTTATGTAGTTATGTTGTTACCATAGGTATAGGTAGGTACATATTAATTTCCACTCTCTGTCAAATACAACAGCTCTCACTAATATGTCATGACATCGAAATGTCAAATGCGAAGTTGAACCCTACAGAAATGCATGTAGGTGGATATCGCTCTGCACACCGTGACTGATACTATATCAGTCGTTGCCGTGGAACCTGCGGTGCGGTGCGGATATACGAGTATTATGTGTCGTTGGCGTCAAAAAGGTTAAAATTGTCCATCATCATCATCCCAGCCTGTACGTCCCACTGCAGGGCACAGGCCTCGGCCCGGACCGGATTGTTCAAGTATCTGTTATTATGGAAACTAAGGAACTTTTTCAATAGGCAACAGCAAAAAATAAGCATTTTCAAATGACATAAGTACCTAGAGACACTACAGACAGAGTTCTTCTTCTTACAAATTAGTTAATTTTAGACGAATTAACGGAAATGGGTGATTCTTCGAGATCGAGTCGAGGAATCAAAAAATAGGTATAAAAATATTGTATATTTATTACAAGAAAAAATTAGGGATCCCTGTTAAAACTTCAATAATGTAATATACCTAAGGACTCTAAGGTGTAAAAAAAATAACCATAAATTGTCTTTCGTCGCATGCGCTGCGGAAAATATTGGTGACAGAACAAAAAAATGTTCTTAAAGGTTGAACTCGTCAAAACTGAGGCATAAGTATAAAAACAGCTATTATTACGCAAAAAGCATCCATTTGAGATTTTGTGGTGTTTTGTTTTGCATGATGTGTCGATTGTTTTAACGCACGACACCTCGTTTAAGTTTAAGCTTAAACATACAGGGTTATTGGTAAGTCGACCTATTCCCGTCAAGAGGTTATGGGGGTAATAGAGGTTATTTGATACATTTTTGTCCCATAATGCCCTATGCAAAAATGAACAATTTCTGAGATAATTGAAATTTAAGTTTTTTGCAAAAAAAGTCGGAAACGCAACTTCAAAAATTTATTTAAAAAAAAGTTGGCCATTTAAGTCATCTTTTTTTATTTTCTTATGTACAAGATAAAATAGCTGCTCTTATGCAATATTAAAAGTATAATTATCTGTACACGTTTAAGAATGCGAGACCAAAAAGTAAAAAAAATATCATTTTTTTATCAGGTTGCTCAATACAAATTACACAAAAACAGAAAATTTTGCTAATACATTTGGCGTGCAGATTGTACATAAAACATGTATGTATTTCTAGCTTTCTAACAAGCTATTAATAATATGATTCTGTTATAAACACAACTAACAACAATGACTCATGTAAAAGTAACAAATTGAAACTAAAAAACAATTAAGTTAAATTCTACGATGTATTTATTTTATTTTCATTCAACACCCATTCATATGTGTAGGTACAGATAATTATACTTTTAATATTGCATAAGAACAGATTTTTTATCTTGTACATAAAAAAATAAAAAAGTTGACTTAAATGGCCAACTTTTTTTTAAATAAATTTTTGAAGATGTGTTTCCGACTTTTTTTGCAAAAAAAAGTAATTAAAAAACTAAAAACCCGCCTGCGGTGTAAATAAAATAATAAATTAAAAAATCAAAAACCCGCCTGCAGATATACTGAAAAAAACACGTCGATGGCAATCTTTCAAAATTTAACGCAACGATAAAATGCAGTCGGAGGCATGCATGAAGTGATATTAAATCCCATGCAGCCACTGACTCCCATGGCTCCGACTGCATTTTATCGCTGCATTAAATTTTGAAAGACTCGTATACGGTGTACGTATACCACCGCGGACGGGTTGACGCATATTGGTTTTGGATACCATGGTATCGTCGGACTGTCAACTGGCTAAGTCGAAAATATGTAAGCGCCCGTGTAATTCAAAACTTAAGGAGGTGTAACTTCTATACCAATAGAGATTGTCTTTGATCTTTCTTAGATAATTTTATGTTAAAACTTACCGTTTCAGTGAAAATCGCGAAAAACCCATTTCTTTGACCTTGAATATTTTTTTTTCCACACGCCGGAACAATGGGGAGTTTTGACATGTTATTTTTAATTATGTTTTGAACAATTTTACTAATTTTCAGCTCGATGTTAATTCAACTCTTATTTTCTTGTCTAATTTGATCGGATTATAAACTATTCAATTTATTTGTGCTGCAGAAAAAATGCATCCGTGTAATAGTGAGAATCTGCTGTCCGGACAGCTGTATACCTCATTTTATCATACACGGTCTAACACGGTATACTCACACTGCCGTACAATTTAGAATTAGGCACGTTCGCGCGTAAAATTTACTTCTTTATAAAAAACAAAAAAGTGAAAGACATACATTTAAGCTAGTACTACCTCTTTGCAACATGAAGTTAGTTCGTAATAGATATCACTAAGTCGCAGCAAGGGTTTACAACAAGTTACCAATCGCTATCAAAGCAGAGGAAAGAGACGCAACATATTTTTTTAAAGAGGTTAAAGTCGCTCGAATTTTTACACGACACAGACCTTAAATAAACACAATCTATGGTAGGTAATAAATTACTATATGATATGATCTTATTGTATTTGCTTGTGCTTTATTGTGATTATTATGGCTGGACATGATATTTTATTTTAAATTTAGATTTTCGATTATGTATTTTATTATTTTGACAAATTTTATTGTTCTATGCAACGTAGTTTATTCAAGAATGTTCATGATCTGCATGCTGCATGCAACGATATTATGCTTAACCACATTTTAGATTTTAAGACATTGCAATGCAACACGTACCCTACATAGGTAGCATGTACGATCTGATTTTAATGTATCCTACCATCTATTCTGAATATTACTGTACTACATGTATGCAATTAATAAACAAACAAATAAATAAACGATTGCATAATTTCGGAGCAGTAATTTTTTTCACTTTTCGACCAAAGAAAAAGATAATTGTACAAAAGTTTATTACTTCGAAAATATACGTCAAAACCGTTTATAATGACATTCAAGGGACAGCAATATTTGGTCGTTAAGCACGGTTGGTCATTGTACTTTGGTATATAAGATCATGTTGGTTTTTTTTCTTGGTCGTTACATCCAATATGTCGTTGTAATTGGTGTTGCTATAAACGGTTTTGACTGTAAATTGTCACACGGGAGTTCTAGCTTACCCTTTTTAACCGACTTCAAAAAAAGGAGGAGGTTCTCAATTCGGTTGTATGTTCTTTTTTTTTTTTTTTTTTTTTTTTAACGTGTGTTACCTCAGAACTCCTTCATTTATGAACCGATTTGGAAATTTTTTTCGTTGTTTGAAAGCACATGCTTCAAGGTTGGTCCCGTTGTTACCAGAATCCAGTTCTGATGATGGGATCCATGAGGAATTGACGAAACTCCTCAAAAATTCAAGAGAAATGTATAGCGATTTTAGTATTTTCGGTGACAAGTCGAACATTTGCATTCAAAAAGTATAATAGAACTATGTAATAAAACGACACAACCCCGTCGATCATTAAAAATAGAATTTTTAACATAAACTTATTTCGAAGTCAAACTGATGATTTTATCCTACGCATCTATTTTATACAGAAACAACTAAAAAGCAAAAAATAAAAATTTTAAATAAAAAATAAAACCTCCTTCAAAAAACATCCAAAAAACTATGAAATAATAATTGAACCGAACCGACCACAATAAGCATGAAAATATCTTTCTTCTAATCTGTTTGAAGTTGGTGCCTCAGCACGAGCCAGCAGGGGTGTAGAAGCCCTAAAGATAGTAGGTAGCTATGTAGGTAAGTTAGATTACTAGGTCCACTCCTGCTGGCTCGAGCTGAGGCACCAACTTCAAACAGATTAGAAGAAAGATATTTTCATGCTTATTGTGGTCGGTTCGGTTCAATTATTATTTCATAGTTTTTTGGATGTTTTTTGAAGGAGGTTTTATTTAAAATTTTTAATATTAAATACCTACAGCCAATTATGAAATAAAACGACCGCGTTCGAAAAAAGGTCAAATTCCATATTGTGCTACTGACAAATCTTGAAATGGATGAACTGCGTATTGGACCGTCAGCTAATAAATAAAAAAAACTGATGCGAAAAAATTTAAAACTGATAAAAGAGACTAGAGGTAGGTAAATACGCAAGTTCATTTATATTTTTAAAAATCTAACTTTCTTTAACTTTTCTTCTTAGTTTTTTGTAAGTAACTTTTTCATTTAAACGTATTATGCATAATATGTAGCTGTTCTTATAATCTTTTCGCATCTGCTATGGAAATTCGTGTAAAAATTGGCTACCTACGAGACCGGCTGTGCCTAGTGTAGGGGCCACTGTAATATTACTTGAAGCACTGGCACATTATTGTCACTGGTCCTCAGGTTATTGCAAACTGTATTATTAAATATACTTCTCAGTAGATATTCATGTATAATAAAGTATTTGTGTTTGTAAAGTTACGATTTCAGACTTTTCGAGCTAAAAATAAAACCATTAAGTTATTATCTTACCTTAAATTCGTACTGTCCGTCTAACGATTTTTCTGGAAAATATTGCGAATATATGATTTTCGCGTTGTCCCAATCAGTTCTGAAAAATAAAAGGCTTATTATTTTCGGGGTAGCTAATATTGTATGTAAAATGGCAGATTTTACTTGGCCTATTTGTGTGGTATTTTAACCACTGACCACACAGTCATCCAGTCATGACAGCGAGTGAAAAAAAGTGAAAGGCTCACACGCCAACGTTATCAATACATGACCAGCATTTAACTCGAAATACGTAGGCTCGATGATAAATAAAAATAACTAGCATTTACTATTTAAAAAGTTTGTTTTGTTTTTTTAAACTATCGTTTATTTTAATCCATGTCTCTGGCCATCTGTGATCTAATTTTGAATTTGGTGGCATGAAAACTTTATGTGTTTGTTGTCATTTGAAATAGTTATTTGTGCAACAAGAGAGCAAAGTTGTTTTTTCTGCAGGTGTCATTTTGAATCCGGAGTAAGCGAAGGACTCTATAATTGAATCACGAGCTTACTCAGGATTCAAACACACGAGATGCAAAAAAGCTTTGTTCTCGTATGACACATGCAAAATTTCACCTCAGCAGCGAGAACCATAATTATTAAAGGTATATGATTAAGAAATTGTTAACACGGAGTTAAAATTAGTCCGTTTGGTTACGCACTTTTTCAAGCCTTTACAGTTAAAAAAACGTAACAAATCGGACAAGTTCTACAATGCTTAACAAGAAGTGAAGAATTGTGTGGTTTGTTACGTTTTTTTTATTGTAAAGACAAACGGACTAATTTTAACTCCCTGTTAACAATTTCTTAATTGGGTACAACGAAAAATAGAAATGCCCATATGCACGTCGTCTTTTTGTCTTTATTGTGGCTTTCAACATTGAGTAAATACTTCAAATTGTAGATAACAGTAACAGTCTCAGAAACAGTGTTTGCACCTTTTGCTAGTCTCCATTGCTTAAAAATATCATTTTAAGCTTTCAAATTTAACTCTACATTGTTGATTTCGTCACCAGTGAGTTATTCATATCATATTTAAATATTCAAGTAAGTACATAGTTACTTATTTTTATAATTTCCAATTTGCCTTTGATCATGTATCAAACTCTTAGATATCGAACTCTGTAGCTAGCGAAACAAGAAGAAAAGAATTGAAATTTGAATCCTGCTATTTTTTGAAGATGCGTTCCGATCCTGCACCCGCTGTGTTTATCTAGATGTTTAAGATTGTTAAAATTATTAATAACTAGCTGATACCCGCGGCTTCGCCCCCGTACTATTTTTTCTTTCATAAGAACCTTCTCCTGACAATAACCAACGCAACAATTGCAACAAAAAAAGAATTATCCAATTTGGTGCAGTCAATTGGAAGTTAAGCGCGTACAAACATTTCGGTAATTCATTTTTATTTATATTAGATTATATAGAACTTTGTATTTTTTCTATAACATTTTTACTTTTTGATTATATAAAAACATAATCCAATTATTAAAAAAATAAAATAATTAAATTTAAAACCTTAACAGACGATTTACAATTTTAAGGTGAAGTAGGTACTTATTATGAGTATCCGAACGTTTAAGTAATCGTTTGTTTCTTTTTTAGGTCTACTAGGTATAAAATTTTAAAATCGAACTTAGAATCGATTTGAACTTATTTCTCGCTCTTTTCGCATCGAAATGAAAGTGACAGATCAAACTGAAGTTCAAATATTTCGAATTCAGTGAGTAGACTAATCACTGTCCTCGACATTTAAAAAATATCCCACCAAAAACATAAATGTAAAAAATGTTAGCCAAGTTCAATTTTAAAAATATACTTGATTAAGGAGTTCACCGACAAAAGGATTGAGATCTAAATGGGTGCCAAGTTCTGCAGGTAATACTGAAATCTATTTGTAATAACAAATAACATCCTAAACAAGTATAACACTCTACCTCTATTTCTTTGGTTTTTCTACTCCAACTGTGTTTTATATTTATAAATATAAATTCCTAAATTTAACTATCTAATAATTTACACAAAGTAGATAACTTATGTTAAATTGAAGCTTAACATTTGACTTGGCTACTTTTCACATACAAATCATCTTATATTTGGCTAATCAACTTATCTTCAACATTCAATTTGCTGGTAAAAACTAGCCAAGTCAAATAGTAAGCTTCAATTTAACATAAGTTATCTACTTTGTGTAAATTATTAGATAGTTAAATTTAGGAATTTATATTTATAAATATAAAACACAGTTGGAGTAGAAAAACCAAAGAAATAGAGGTAGAGTGTTATACTTGTTTAGGATGTTATTTGTTATTACAAATAGATTTCAGTATTACCTGCAGAACTTGGCACCCATTTAGATCTCAATCCTTTTGTCGGTGAACTCCTTAATCAAGTATATTTTTAAAATTGAACTTGGCTAACATTTTTTACATTTATGTTTTTGGTGGGATATCATTACTTTTTGTAAAGAAATTAATCACCGAACTTAAGCAACGTCAGGCGCGGTCAGTACTTGGATGGGTGACCGCCTGGTTTCATTTTGTGTTTTTGAAGTAAAACTTATTTAGGCACGCTTGACTTACGTAACGTATTCTACTCCCCAAGTCAACCGTGCCTAAAGAAGTTTTACTACAAAAAACCAGGCGGTCACCCATCCAAGTACTGACCGCGCCCGACGTTGCTTAACTTCGGTGATCGGACGAGAACCGTTGTTTTTGTCAAATATCTTGAAAACGGTGCATCCTACGGCAAAATCGATGAAATTTTCATCCCCCTTTGAAACCCCGCACCCTCCCCCCCGTGTTTTTGTCAATTACATATATTGGGATAGTTTCAAATATCTGCTTGTAACGGTTCAAACGCTAAAATTAAAAAAAAATTTTGTATGGGGACCCCCCTATTTTTAACTTTTTTTTTATTTTTAATTTTTTCCTACGCTTACACACAATTATCGAGCTGGATTCCGAATTTCATCCTTCTAGGTCAGTAAGTAGGTTAGGTTTAGGTACTATAAGTGAGTCAGTCAGTGCTAAAATTTACGACTTTTTGACCTTCATATCTTTATAACCGTTTGAGCTAGCTTCATGAAATTTGGGCTACTAGATGCCCTTATGGATATAATTAAACACACGTAGTTTTATGTGTTTACGTTAAGGAGGTTTTGAGTTATAGAAGGGTCAAAAGTGGCACCAAGTGGTTCGTGTAATATTACACTCGGCGCTGGCTAGCCAGTTCCTTTGCTTGAACTTGGCTTGACACGCTGCCGCGTGTCTAGATAATTAAAAAGTTACTTTGTCTCACGCAGCGAGCAAAATAGGATTTTGCTCACTGTTTTTTAATAGCAAAACCTGCCTGTTTGAGGTGCTGAGGTGAAAATATATTTAAAGTTAAATATCAAATTAGAGATCAAATGACAAACCAATGTGTTGTCACTGCATTAAAATCAACCCGCGCAGTAAAAATTAATACATCTAATTTATAAGTAAAACAAAACCGTGCAATTATTCGTAAACATTTAAAGTAATAAAATAAAAAGTGCATCTTTTTTTAAATTACTAATACATGTACCTTACACTTATTACACTGGTTCAGAAATTCTAAAAATAATGGTTCGTAATTTAATCGACACACCTAGTTAATATTATTTTTATTAATTATATTATGAATTGTTGAGTAAGACTGCTAAATCGGTGAAATGCAAATCGCCGCCTCCGGCGAATAAAATGATAATCGCAAAAACGTAACTTTTCAGGAAAAATAAAAAACACATTTTTGCCAATTACTTCTAAACAAGTGGACGTAAACTGATGATAGTCAGCGTTACGGAAAGCTAATTTTTTAAGAATTCTTCTTTTTTTAGTGTCACTTATATAATACATATTATAAAGGAGTTAATTAAAAAATTAGAAGTTAGTGGAAATCGATCATCATCTGTGATTTATAAAGTCGATTATCATTTTATTCCCGCTTTTTCAAGGGTTTAAAATACGTATTGTATGGTTGTTTTATCAGTTTATTCTACTATTTTTACGGTTCGATTAGTAAAAATAATAGTTACATATCATCTTATTCTCGTTAATATTGTGAAATTTGTTTTATGATAATGTAATTTATCTGGTATTGCAATGAAACAATAACATGGTAATCAACTTTGGCTTTATTTCAATTATTAGGTTAAAATTAACAGAATCTCGAAAAAAATTAAAACAATACAATTTATTAGGTACTTATTACTTGATTCTTATTCTTGATCATCACCTTCATCATCATTATTCATTTCAGAGTTCTTTACATAAGTCAAGGACTAATAAAAAGCATGATAGTAGCTTGGAATAGCACCTGCCTTACAAAGGCTAATCAGGTCGTCGCATAATATAATTGGCAAGAGCTGGGTGTATAATACTGGTCTGGTAGTTCGGTTTCAAGGACAGGGCTTGGGCTGACTATAGATTTAAGTGTCTGTCTGGTACCTCGCATGCTTCTTAATTTTTGGATTGACTCTGTGTTTATTCGGAAATATTCAGAATCGACGTCATATTAAAATTTGTATTTTAAAATTAACGGCTCTGTAGAAGAAACACTGACTTTCATTATTTTATTATTTATTATTATCGGTTGACTTTGAATCGTTGTTGTGCTTTCATTGCTGATCATCGTTTCGTCCGTTAAGATACTTTCTGTATTATTTTCTGGTTGTAGAGTTTCGTCCAAATCAGTAGCATCAAGGGTCCTTGTTTGTTCTTTGTGCTTGTCACCTTCGTAAGCATCAAAGGTCGAGGGCTGGTTGCAGTTCTGGAATATTTGATTTAGACATCGTTTTGATAACCGCTGCAATGAAGATTCATTCAACGCATGCTTTGAAGTTGGTGTCAAATCAGAAGTACAAATCTTGTTATTTCCACCGACTATCGGTGAAGGTGATGCTATGAAATCTGCTGCATTCAAAATAAGCGAAATATTTGAAATAGTTGACAGAGTTCTCAATATATTCTGAGTGGCATGTTCGTACATAGCACTTGCAGTTCAAAATCGGAGGCAGGATTTGGGTTGACTAAGGAGCTGCTGTTTGTCTTGGTTCCCCGCTTGGTTTTTGTTTTTTGGACAGGTTCTATGTTCATTTGAGAATATCCAGAATCAAAATCATATTTATACTGTAAAATTGAGGGCTGTGAGCAAGCGACTCTCACTTCCATTATCTGTGTCCATGATACTTTTTGCCCTACCTCATTTTTGACCCAATTTTTATTATTTATTAGTTATTTTATGTTATAAAACTCTTTTTGAAGCATTTCTTTAACGTTGTACTTTTCTCCGTTGACTTTCGCGTTCATAATGATTGCGTACATCTGGTCCGGGGTGTACACGACTCTATTTTTTAATTCTCTTTCAATGTTGGCGTGCACAGAGTCTCCCTCACTCTGGCCATCGTTGTCAAGACTGTGATGGATAGGACTCTGAAGGTCAGGACTTTGGTGACTGGGAGTGTACTGCTCAAGACTATGATGGGCAAGAGTTTGATGTGGACCGTAATCGGGACTCTGATGGGCAGGACTGCGACGGACAGGACTTTGGTGAACCGGACTCTCATTGTCAATACTGTGACAGGCAGGAGTCTGAGGGTTAGGACACTGGTGGCTGGGAGAGTACTACTCTGGACTATGATGAGCAGGAGTTTGATGGACTGAACTCTGATCGGGACTCTGATGGGCAGAACTGCGACGAACAGGACTTTGGTGAACCAAGCTCTCACCGTCAAGACTGTGACGGGCAGATCTCTGAGGGTCAGGATTTTGATGGTTGGGAGTGTACTGCTAGGAATATGATTGACAAGAGTTTGATGGGCTGAACTCTGATCGGAACTCTGATGGGCAGGACTGCAACGGTTAGGACTTTGGTGAACCGGGCTCTCATTAACAAAACTGTGGCAGGGAGGACTCTGAGGGTCAGGACTCTGGTAGGCAGGTCTATACGTCATGCTTGAATTACCGATAATCGTTTTATCTGAGAGTACACTGCTACAATTACTATTCCTCTGTAATGTTTCATCTAAATCATTACCGTCAAAAGGCGACGCTAGTTCTTGTTCTCGGTTATCAAAAATACCTATAGAATTAGACGATGTTGACGGCTGAGCGTCGTTAAGGAATATTTGACTCAGACATCGTTTTGAATTCTTATGAGAGGGTCCTATACATTCATGTGTTGAGGTTGGTGTCAAATCAATAGAACAATTAGTGTTTGTTTCTGGAGTTCCCTTAAGTTGTTGATAAACGATTGAAGGTGATGCTATAAAATTCACAGAATTCAATACGAGGGAAATGTTCGATATATTTGATGGAGTGCTTATTATATTTTGAGAGGCTTTTTCTAAATAATCTGAGTCTCCTCCAATGCTTGAAGAACTCTTACTGCGCTGTAAATTTTGAAATCTCTCTGGGCTAGGCAAATATTCAGACACAGGTGAGAAATCTTGGTTCAATTCAGAATCATTTTCTCGCAATATTTTTTTTTCTCTAGATATTTGTCTTAAATCATATATATGATTCGTAGTCACTACATTTTTATCCGTCGCAGTTTATTCATAATATTCATTAAACGCGATGTCCTTTGTTTGTTCATTGTCAATCACTTCACTTATACTCCAATCACACCAATAATTATATAGTTTTAGAAATCGAACACTAAAAAGCCGACACAATGTTTTCGCGAGCCGGTTTGAGATCACATTGAAAGGCAGTTTGTTATTGTAAATAAACATTGCCACGTACCCTTAGCACTTGACATGTCGATATAGACCATTGCAATTTACATTCGACCCGTGCAATGTGACAAAAGGATATGGCAAGACGTTTTAGAGTTCCGTTTCAAATGCGTAGTTTTGGTGAGCGCCATTGCACGAACAGTATTTAGCGGTTTGCGACGAGAATAAAAAGATAACTGCGCATATCATTACTTAGCGAACTAATTTTGACGAGAACATAATAATATAGATGTTTGTCATGCGATGAGCTTTCAGTATTTTATGATAAAATTATTGCACACTTTTATTCTAGTTACAAGGTATATAAATAAAAAAATTGAAAAGTATTGTATTATTTTTCAATTTTGTCATTTACCGTACAAAAATTACGAAAAAAATTGAGCTGGTGCATTGGCACCTACGGATTCCAAATATGGCATAAAAATAAAACTAAGATAATGGTGGTTATCATTTTGTTCTCCGGGGCCGGCGAAATATCGTTCGTTCGTTGTGAAATAATGAAACAACTAACAGTATTTAGGAGCTTACTAAATACCTATCATTACATTAGTTAGTTGTTAGTGTAATTTAATTTCATTAGTTATAACAAAAAAAGTGGATTACCCTTGGGATGGCACACTGACATTGACAGTTGTTTGTTTACATTTTTTTCTATTATCTGGAAGTGACAATATAGGGAGAAATGAGTAGGTTTCATTATACCTTGGTTTCGTTATACCTACCCAATTAGCATTACACCTAAACGCCGAAACGATCTAATAATCCGTATAAAAGATACTGTTGTGTTTTAATGTAGTTTACCGAATTAATACACACTGGTATCTTTCTTGATTTATATACCTACCTAAATATCGGCAAGTGGGAACCCTTGTACTCTTGGTTTCGGTTCAGCGGTGTCCAACGGAATATGAACGCTCGTATCACACGATAAGTTTCAATTTCGCGTGAAAGCAGTTAACGGTCGTAAGAGTAAGAGTAGGCAAATTTTTTACCTACTTGACTTGGTGTTTGTTGACTTTTGTACCACTGACAGATGGCTTGCCTTCATTTCATTTCCAACTTTAACACCATACAAATAAAGTAGCTATTACAAAATCTGCAAACGTGGGTAACAGTATTCTAAAATTGGCTTTATTTGTAGGTCGTTAAAGTTGAATATGAAATGAAGGCAAACCATCTGTCAGTGGTAAACTTTATGTAATTTTACTGTACATTAGTACCTACTATTAGATATTCTGTGGTAATATGGTCCCGGACCTTAGCCTGTCAGAACGCACGAATAAAGAAAAAAAATATTTCTATTATCATTATTACACTTTACCACAGAATAAGTGATATGTAACTAGTAATCCAACTTCATACTAGAGCGCCCGAATCGACGCACGCACACAGCCAAGCGTCTTACACGGCGCGAGCGTGGGAACAACATTGTTTTGTCTAGCGAAGATTGGTTAGCGGCCGTGTAAGACGCTTGGCTGTGTGCGTGCGTCAATCGGGTGCTCTAGTATGAAGTTGGATTACTGGTTACATATTACTTATTCTGTGACTTTACCCTATTTTTTATATCTTAAATAATCCTCGTCTGACTCGAATCTTCACTAACTTTTGCATATGAAAAAAAAACGACTCGGTTTCGTTGAGGTGTGTGTGCCTCCTTTATACTATACCTATGTGTGTGTGAACCCTATATAGGCTAAGGTTTTTATGAATAACAGTAGTCTGTAACTTAACGTGGACTCCTCATTTACTTTCCTCAACTCCGCACACTGCACCGTTCTCTCTTGTAAAGTAGTTCTGATTGAATCAATCAGCCAAACAAATGATACGACATTCGACAACCTATGCTTCCAAATGTTCAAGAAAACTTACGTGAAGTTTGTGACAGTCGATTGTGTCCAGCCTCTTTCGTACACATTTCGTAGAATGAGAGTGTACCGTAGACCAAAAAAGCTTCTTTTCTGCTTTACTTCCCTTGCAAAATGAGGATCGAAGGGTGCTACACATATCTCTGGTATACCTAATACAGAAAAACAAACTTAATTAATGCCTATTAGATTAGTTCTATACAGGTTGTCCCAAAATGAATACGTCACAGTGACACCGGAGGCTTCAGCTCAAGACGGACCTAATCTGCTTAACATGACCTCAGTAAAACAGGCACGGTTTTCGAGTTATTGCCTAATTTAAGTTTTCAGTGAATTTTTCCATTTCTAAGATTGTTAAAGCCAGCATCGATTTGGAAAGCCCTTGGAGTTAAAGGGTCGTTTTGTCAAAAGCTAGGTAAAAAAACATTACTTAATATTATATTCCGAAAAATACTGGTTTTATATTCATTTAAATTTTTAGCAAAGCGTTAATTTCAACTTTGATCATCTGCCGTGAAAAAAATTCTAGAAATGAAAAAAAAACAAATAAATAACGGCAAACGGGTTTTTTCTGTTCTGTGAGCGCTACTGATAGCCGGAGAGCTGATGGCGAATTTAGGGAAGGTATTTTAGGCACGTTGAAATAATAATAAATCATAAGACTTTCTTGTCGCACTTCATTTAAATTTTTATTTGAGTTTGGGAATTATTAATCCCACCAAAAACATAAATGTAAAAAATGTAAGCCAAGTTCAATTCTAAAAATATACCTGATTATGGACTTCACCGACAAAAGGATTGAGATCTAAATGGGTATCAAGTTGTGCAGGTAATACTGAAATCTATTTGTAAGAACAAATAACATCCTAAACAAGTATTACACTCTACCTCTATTTCTTTGGTTTTTCTACTCCAACTGTGTTTTATATTTATGAATTATGAATATAAATTCCTAAATTTAACTATCTAATAATTTACACAAAGTAGAAAAACTTATGTTAAATTGAAGCTTAACATTTGACTTGGCTACTTTTCACATACAAATCATCTTATATTTGGCTTATCAACTTATCTTCTACATTCAATTTGCTGGTAAAAACTAGCCAAGTCAAATAAGTTAAGTTATCTACTTTGTGTAAATTATTAGATAGTTAAATTTAGGAATTTATATTTATAAATATAAAACACAGTTGGAGTAAGTGCTAAAATTTACGACTTTTTGACCTTCATATCTTTATAACCGTTTGAGCTAGCTTCATGAAATTTGGGCTTCTAGATATCCTTATGGATATAATTAAACACACGTAGTTTTATGTGTCAACGTTATGGAGGTTTTGAGTTATAGAAGGGTCAAAAGTGGCACCAAGTGGTTCGTGTAATATTACACTCAGCGCTGGCTAGCCAGTTCCTTTGCTTGAACTTGGCTTGACACGCTGCCGCGTGTCTAGATAACCGACGGATTCGTATGACGTTATACAATTATTTTCAATATTAATTAATAAGCGCTACAAAAATTTTAGAAGCCTAAAGTATATTTTAGGCGTATAAGAAAAAAATATTTTTGGAAGAGTCAAGTCATACTTTAAAACCAACAAAATAGTCTGTGATTTTTATTTCTGTATTAAATATATCCTAAAATAAGATTTTAATAAAATTCCAAGTTGCCTAAAACATATTTTTTGAGCTTCATTTTTTGCAAAAGTTATATACTGCGCAGTAGCGAAATAACCGCAAGCGCTCTGCCAGACTCGAAATTCTAGATTTACACATTGATAATAGTTATTTGTGCAACAAGAGAGCAAAGTTGTTTTTTCTGCGAGTGTTGATTTTGAATCACGAGTAAGCGAAGTATTCTATAATTGGATCACGAGAGTAAGCGAGTGATTCTAAATTAGAATCCTGAGTGCGCGAGGGATTCAAATACACGAGATGCAAAAAAACTTTGGTCTCGCGTGACACATACAATTTTTCACCTCAGCAGCGAGAACATAATAATTACTAAAGGCATATGCTCGTTGTCTTTTGTCTTTATTGTGGCTTTCAACATTAAGAAAATACTCCGTAATTTATTTAAAAAAAAAATCTGTTTATTGCAAATTAGTGTTACAATTTTTTTTCTTATACGTACTTAGTTACAATCTTTAATATTTAAGATTTTTATAACTAAGAAATAACTAAGGAATGTGTAGGGGGCGCCCCCCCTACGTTTGTAATTGAACGAGGAGCAAGGCCAACACCTGATCAGTGACCAAGCTGAACGCGTCGGAATGTCACACCCCCCCGTCAGCCCTTAGCACCTCCACTCCCGCCTAGTCCATTCAAAAATTTCTAATACCAGCGAACGAAAATCTAATACTAAATATTGAATCAGGCGTTACTTTGCGGAGGTCCATATTAATGAACAGAAACAATTACTTTGTTCACCCGCGACCTAAAGGTCAATGTAATTGTGAAAGTAAGTGTGTATTTGTCAAAGGTGAGCAAAGTAATTGTTCAGTTCATTAAAATACTCCATATTGTAGATAACAATACAGTCTCTGAAAAAATGTTTGCATTCTTTGCTAGTCTCCGTTGCTTAAAAATATCATAAGCTTTTAAATATTTTTCGCGAGACTTTTCAGGCAAGAAACTTAACTCTGCGTTTTGTATTACTGCCTTAATTCGTCTGGTGTTCAATTGTTGACTTCGTCACTGGACTCATATAAATTATAAGAATAAGTAATAAGTAAGTTACTTATTCTTATAATTTCCAAAGTGCCTTTGATCGTGTATCAAACTCTTAGATATCGAACTTTGTAGCTAGCGAAACAGAAGAAGAAAAGAATTCAAATTTGAATCCTGCTATTTTTAAACATGCGTTCCAATACTGCACCCGCTGTATTTATCACGATGCTAAACTTAGTGTTTTTTTCTACAATATTTTTACTATTTGATTTGACTATATGAAAATATGATCCAATTACTTAAAAAATACAATAATTAAATTTAAAACCTTAACAGACGATTTACAATTTTAAGGTTAAGTACTTTATGAGTATCCGAACGTTAAATCGTTCGTTTCTTTTTTAGGCCTACTAGGTAAAAGAATTTGAAAATCGAACTTAGATTCGATTTGATCTTATGAAAGTGACAGATAAAACTGAAGTTCAAATCTTTCGAATTTAGTGAGTAGACCCATCCATCACTATCCTCGACATTTAAAAAAAAGGATTAAAAAGTTACTTTGTCTCACGCAGTGAGCAAAATCCGATTTTGCTCACTGTTTTTTAATAGCAAAACCTGCCTGATTGAGGTGCTATGCTGGCTGAAGTGAAAAATATGTTTTTCTACTTCTGTACTTTTGTCTGTTTTTTACATGGTCGCGAACAAATAATAAATAAGAACATAGATGATATGACTTCAGAATAGACTATACCTACTTACTCTATGCCCCATAACAGCACATGTGTCGTAATGTCATTATTACGATACACCTAATATAAAATGTAGGTTACACTCAACACTAAAGCCCAGTTTAGGCCTGTTGGGTTGAGTCGAGTCGAGTCGAATTGAGTTGAGTGGAGTTGAGTTGGTGGATGAAGTAGAAAAAATATTGTATGCAACGGTGTATAATTTGGTCTAAACGGCTTGTGCCGTCATCCATTGCGATACTCACATCCGTTCGTATCGCAACTCACGTCACTCGCCTTTTAAAACGTCACTTATATTTATTTACAACCGCTGCATAAAATACTATTTCTTATTATTTTAAAGTGCTTAAAATACCTTCCCTAAATTCGTCATCACATCAGCTCTTGGGCTATAACAAAAAAAATGACGATGCGAGTGAAGCAAAACATTGTTGCTAGCTCATTGTATCTGCTACTTCTATGCGTGCGTGATGTGTTGAACGAATACTTAATAAGTACTAATGCAACTCTAATTTTTCGATTTACAAAATCGGCCTACTGTGAAACAGAGACATATTTACTAAGTAAAAGGGGGCCTTGTTACCGGCCGGGCCTTATACGACTGAACTATCTTGCCTCATATCCTGCCCTCGGGGTGAAATAAAGATAAAACAAACATTTTAAAAACACAAAAAAAAAATATTAACTTTTGAATACTATAATAAGTAGTAGAAAGCGGGTTCCATTAGATGTAATACTAAGTATGCCTTCCTCTTGTTTCTAACTCCACTCGGTTGGCTATTTATCACAGCTTGTAAAAAAGTCACTCAAAGGTAATGTTGTATTTTTTTTAATCAAAATATGAGGGCAAATTGGACGGTTTTACAATAGTAATTACTATTTTGTCAAGTGGTCGCGAAGTGCATCTTGTGTGGTTTAAATTAGACTACTTATATTTATACTCGTACTTAGTATGTACCTCGTTTGAAGTAAACCCGCAGCTCGTTGAAAGCTTGTTTCATGCAAGAATCAAATTGTGGAGATTTCTTCTTGCATTGAGACAATATTTTTTCTGAAACAGATTAATTAGCTTTTGTATCATATAAGTATATAATTTTGCATACCTTATTGTGTTTTCATTTTGCATGCTCCTTTTGCGCTATTTTTATTTGTGTTATGGCTGATGGCGCCCAGCTGTTTTCATTATTGAGTAACTTTGTTTTTGGGGTTCCGTACTCAAATGGTAAAAACAGGACAGACTCCGATGTCCCGGTCTATCTGTCACCAGGCTGTACCTATCTAATGAACCGTGATAGCTAGACAGTTAAAATTTTCACATTTGACGTGTTTCTGTGGCCGCTATAACAACAAATACTAAAAATAAAATAAATTTAAAATAAAATAAAATAAATTTTAAAATTTAATTTAATAAATGAAAATAAATTTTAAAATCATACAAGAAACGTGTTTTTTTAGCATTTTTAACTAACTTTATAATGGCGTTAACTAGACACTTGAAATTTTCACCGGTTATGTGTTATTGTGACCAGTACAACAACAATTAATAAAAATCTAATTATATTAAATATTATGGGGGAGGTCCTGAATAACCAATATAATAATAATAATATAATGTAATAATATAATAAAATAATTTTAAAAATTACATGTAATACAGTAGAATAGTACATTACTGCAGAGGCCGTGAAGTAAGGGATTGATGGACGAGATTTGCGGTATACGGCCGAGTCGTAGACGAGGCCGGATAAAACGAGTCCAGCAATCCCTCTTCCGGCCGAGGATAGATAGATAGATAGATAGATATTTATTAATATTGCATCATCCATCCATACATCCATCCATACATCAATCCATACATCCATACATCCATCCGTACATCCATACATCCATACATCCATCCATACATCCATACATCCATACATCCATCCATACATCCATACATCATACATAACTTTGCATCTTACTAAAGCAATAATGAAACAATGTATTTTTAAGTTTGACATAGTTTATAAGTAATATTTGCATGCTTGTTCAAGTGAAATGTACGCACTCAAAATCGCTTCACTGTAAACTAATAAAACTGTTGGCTGTACGGTAGTTCACAGTGATACTTTTAAGACGCTAGCATTTCAGTGGTATAATTCTACGCCTTTAAACAGCAATTATCATATTTTACTACCACTAAAATGCTCTTAAGCAACCAAGGCAAAAGAGACTGTAAGGGCCCTCGCCCACGGCGACTTTTTGTAGCGATGCAGTAGCGATGCTGTCGCGCGTTCGCATCGATACAGTCGCGATGCGGTCGCTAGCTGTGTACCCTCGCCCACATAACACGATTCAGTCGCGATGCGGTCGCTAGCTGTGTACCCTCGCCCACATAACACAATTCAGTCGCGATGCAAACGCGATACCGTCGCGCTTCTGACCCGATGCAAACGCGATACCGTCGCGCTTCTGTCGCGATGCAAACGCGCGGTTCTCAACTAACGCGCCACCCTCCCTCCGTTCCATCCCCGATGTCGTCCGACACGGTCGAGCGTTTGCATCGCTACAGTCGCGGTGCTGTAGCGCGTTATTAGCGCGTTGGCATAGCTTCTATAGCGCGTTACAAATGCGACTAACGCGCATTTGTAGCATCGCTACAAAAAGACGCCGTGGGCGAGGGCCCTAAGAAGGCATTTTTGAAATCTGCACTATTTACTCGGGTGTGTATTACAATACCGAAGTACGAAAGACCGAATGTATTAAAACATCGAATGGGTCAAAAGACCGACACAATTTTTTTCTAAAACCGTTAACTTTTTAGGATTGTTATAAACCAAACCTAACCTAACCTAATGGGTTCAGTATGATGCCGTTTTAATAAATTCTGAGAAGTTTACGGTTTCAGAAAAAAATCGTGTCGGTCTTTTGACCCATTCGATATTTTAATACATTCGCTCTTTCGTACTTCGGTATTGTAATACATACCCATTTACTCTGATCCGTAACAATTGTATCCGTTTCAACTTTTATGATGCTGTTAGACTAAAGCGTAATACGCAGCTCTAAGTTCTCGGTTGAACCATATTAACTGCTTATTAGACGACCGCATATCCTAGTTGTTAGAGAACCTGACTACGAAGCTTGAGGTCCCAGGTTCGATTCCCGGTCGGGGCAGACATTTGTGTGAATAATACGAATGTTTGTGCTCGAGTCTTGGGTGTTTAATATGTATTTAAGTAGGTATGTATCTATCTATATAAGTTTGTTTATCCGTTGTCTATAGTACCCATAGTACAAGCTTTGCTTAGTTTGGGATTAGGTCAATTGGTGTGAATTGTCCCGTGATACTTGTTTATTTATTTATACCCAAAGTGATCTTTTGTAATGCTGCTTCTGCTACTTGGGCAGTCCCGAAGATGAATTCACTAATTGGAGAATTTTGCATTTTTGCGGAGGAAGCAGCTTATGTCAATCAGGGACAGTGACAGAAATTTAAAAATCGGCCCCGAAGTGTAATTCACTTATTTCTGTCCCTTGGGAATTTTGCATTTTCTCAGGAAAAAATTACCCTATGCCAATTAGGAAATCTTTACTGGTGAAAGATTTTTTAAATGGGCTCAGTAGTTTTTAGAGATACCTACAAACAAAATATAGATATTTCCCTATCCCATGGGAATTTCCAAAAATCCTGAAATTAATTTTTTGCTGTTATGATCAATTATGGTTATACCGAATTTGAAGAGTCTAGAAATTATAGTAACAGAGATATGGTCCAGTTGAATTCAATACCGTAAAGTCGGGGTACTTTGACCCAATAAAGGGTAACTTTGGCCCATATAAAACTAAATAAAGAAGAGTCTAGTAAAAAACATAAGAACGTGAGCCGTCAGCTAAAACAAACCAAACGGCAATTAGCCCTAATTTTGATGCAATAATAAAATCTGGACAGAGTTAATCCCAATGGTCAAAGTTACCCTTCAGGGCCAAAGTAACCAGACTTTACTGTATATAAATCCCGATTAATCGTTATCCCGTGGGAATTTCCAAAATTTTTGAAATTATTTTTTGATTCTTAAGCCTAATTTATATTTGCAAGAAAAATTGTGCAAGTTGCATTACATTGCGGCGTCCGATTGAACACTTTGAACTCGTTCGCCTTACAGTATCGCAGTGTATTGTAACTTGCACAATATTTCTTGCAGGTCTAAACTTGGCTTTATAGTTACCTATTTGCATGCCTGAAGAGTCTAGTAATAATAGTTATGGAGATAGGGTTACTCTGAACCAAATATATAAATCCCGTTTATTCCCTATCCCATGGGAGTTTTCAAAATTCTTAAAATTAGTTTTTTACTGTTATAATTACCTACTTGTATGCCAAATTAGAAGACTAGTACCTACCTAATCATAGTTACGGAGATAGGGTCACTCTTATCCAAATATATAAATCCCGTTTATTCCCTATCCCGTGGGAACTTCAAAAAATCATTTCTTATCTCAGGTACAGTCAGGTACACATCATAAAAAGAACCTCTGTGCAAAATTTCAGCTTTCTAGGTTCAAGGGTTTGGGCTGTGCGTTGATGAGTCAGTGATGAATGAGTGAATGAGTCAGGACTTTCATTTTTATATATATAATATAGAATATAGATAAATAATAATAAGATAGATAGAAGATAGAGTCTCTTGTTTACGAATTAGGTAGGTATATTCAAAAGCTGTCAAACCTCATATGAAACAGCCTCGTAGGTAGGCTTATAAAATTTATTTAAAGAAAGAGCTCTTTCCATTATTGAGCAAATAGTACTTACGAACACCCTGCACTTCCTGGTCAGTCATTGTCATATGCAGGCAATACAACCATGTTATCCAAATTTGAACTATGACATACTTTGTTAAAAACATCTCTTTAAAAATGCTGATAGAGCAGATATTAGATTATGATACTCTTATTATTTAAACAACACTTTCCTAAACTTTGTACTGCATAACGTTCGCAAGGCTCTACGTGTTTAGTTAGACTACGGATTGCAGATTTACGCTCGACAACTGGGCAAGAGCGACAAGTCTACGAAATATATACCCATCCCTTCTACCTCTAGCTCCCAAACGTAAGCTCCTTTTGCAGTGAGTAGAGAGTATAATAATATTTACCTACTAGCTTCTACCTGTGACTTTATCCGCATAAATTGTGTCATTCAATAATAATATTTTAAACAATCGCTACATAATAAAGCTTCTTAAAGTCGAGGTCCGTGGTTTGCCGAGTGGGCATAATGAGATCAACCGAAATTTTAAGACCTATGTTATATAATGATTAATGAGTGCATTTTCTACGAGTAAAATACTAAAATGATATATATCTTAAAATATCTTAAAATCATTAAATAAATATATCACGAATTTTTCTATTCCTTTTGCTCCTACCTACCGAGAAACCGTCCAATTTTACACTTAATGGATATTTGGCTCGCCGAGACAAATAATAAGCTAAAATATAAATTTAACAAAAAACCACTTTTTTTGTAACATTTGATTCTAACAGTATACCTACTACATATAAAGTAAGACTAAATATTTTGGCGGAAAAATATTTACCTCAATGAAAGTTTATAACTTTATCTAGGTACTAGAAATGAAGATCTGCCGAGTCCTTTTTTATTATTATTTTTTTATTATGAGAGGGAGGCAAACGAGCAAGCCGGTCATCTGATGGAAAATGATCACTACCGCCCATAAATATCAACAACTCAAAGAGAGTCACCAATGTGTGTTGCCGGCCTTTAAAGTAAGTCCTACCAAAATTTAGGGGGAATAGGCAGGGGGTTTTAGAAATTAAGCGAGTGAGGTGTCATTTTCTATGTATTTTTTGCGCTAAATCGAATGAGACCATACTCATACTCATAGGATCAATATTTTGCAAGACATGAAGGGTTTTTGTTGAACAGCCATAGAAAAAACTAAACACTAAACATCACTTACCAACAATAGTTTCTCAAGATGTGGATGTAATGGTGCTACTAACTGATTGCTCTCGGTGATCTTGAGAAGCCTATATAGTTTCTTAAACCCATATAAGTAGGTACATTCGCTTCCATTGCCAGCAATAAATTATTATTATACGTAACACTAATAAATTGTGCAATACCTACTCATCGGACGTCACACTCGCAGTCACCTATAATGTAATGATGTTCGTACCTTACCTTATGCAGCGCTATATCGCTTTCTATCATAGGTACCGCGCCCTCTCCAGTGAGCTGCCGAGTAGCCCGAAGGGATTGCAAAATCAGGTTTTTTCTTAAAGCCGGATATTAAAATTACCAACACGTACAAATCCGGATTATCCGGTTTTTTTCGGATTATGATATATTTTTTATTAATCTTTTAAAATTTTGATGTGATTAAATGTTATTTGAATAATGGTATTCCATTTTATTATTTCTCCCCTAATAATAATATAAAACTAAAACTGCAAACAAACAAAAAATTATAAAATCCGTGTTTAATCAGTCCAGTACTCCAGTTGAGGCACTGACTTCAAACAGATTAGTAGCAAGATATTTTCATGATTATTGTGGTCGGATCAATTATTATTTCATAGTTTTTGGATCTTTTTTGAAGGAGGTTTTATTTTTTTATTTATTGTAGGAATTGGTTGTTTGCTGGGTACATACAAAATCAAGTTAAAAAACAATGTTTCGCCGGTAGTTCATGCACCCCGGAAATTACCAGAAGCCTTGAAAGATAAAATGAAGAGTAAATTAACAGAAATGCAAGCTCAGGGTATCATTGCCAAGGTAGAAGGCCCCACGGACTGGGTCAACAGCATGACCGTAGTAAAGAAGCCGAACGGAGATATAGGTACGAATATGTCTTGATCCTCAGGATTTAAACATGGCCATTCGTCGCGAACATTTTAAACTACCTAGATATACTTGAAGAAATCCCTGCGAAATTATCAAAGCAAAAATTTTCAGCACGTTGGATGCAAAGCAGGGCTTTTGGCAAGTTGCGTTACATGAGTCTAGCACAAATTTGTGTACTTTTAAAACAGCATTTGGAAGATTTAAATTTCTAAGGATGCCATATGGTATTTCATCGGTATCTGAGATTTTTCATAGAAATTTATACGAGTACTTTGAGGATATTGAAGGTGTAATACTTTTTGTGGACGACTTATTAGTATACTTATTCAGATACTAAAGAAGCTCATGACATGACCAGCGGCTCAGAGCTGTACTCAATAGGCGCAAAGAAATAAATATTAAGTTAAATCGACAAAAGTGTAAAATATGTCTAACTGAAATAAAATATCTGAGCCACACAATAACTTGTACAGGAATCAAACCTGATAATAGTCACATAATAGCAATCAAGAACTTACCCACGCCGCAAAATACAAAAGATGTAGAACGCTTTTTAGGATTGGTCACAATGTGACCAATGTCACAATGTGATAAGTTTGGTACAAATCTACCTACAATATGACATAAAATAAACTTATCAGAAAGGACATTCTATTACGCGAGTTATTAAAAAAGTCATTTGAATGGCACTGGGAATCTGGGATCATAACCATCAAAAATGTTTTGATAATATAAATAATGCCTCATAAATCCCTCTATCTTACAATATTACAGCCTCTCTAGACAAACCGGTAGTTATTTCTGTTGACGCAAGCAAGCATGGACTTGGTGGTTGTTTGTTACAAAACAACCAACCAGTCGCGTATGCATCGAAATCACTACCTATCAAAAGCGGAACAATCATACGCTCAAATCGAGAAAGAATTATTTGCCTGTGAAAGATTTTATTCATTATATTTATGGTCGAAATGACATCATAATAGAAACGGATCATTAACCGTTAATTAGTATTATAAATAAGCCATTGGCAAATGCGCCCGCGCGCTTGCAAAGAATGCTGCTGCCACTTCAACCTTACTCTTTTACGCTTGTTTACAAACCAGGCAAGTACCTATTCATAGCAGATGCACTATAGGTATAAAGCGGGCAGTTGCACCTAGGGTTACCATATGACAGGCGTTTGCCGCATTTGACAGGCATTTTAAGGTTTAGACAGGCGTGCGGCCGGTATTGGTCTGAGACAGGCATTTTTAAAAATTTCTATAAGTACTAATTAGGTATTAAAAAAATAATGTCCTCTGACAAATATCAGTACTAATGAAATAAACATCCTTTTTCATTATTATCTGTTGGCTTTTACTTACAGCGTTTTGCTTTAGACAGGCATTTTTCTGAAAAATCAGGCATTTTTGGTGCCATAGACAGGCATCCGTCTATTTACATATGGTAACCTAGTTGCACCGGGCGCTAGCGAGAAGTCCGACCCGCGCGCGCGACTATCTCGAGCGAGGCGCAAGCGCAGGTTTGTGCGATCACTGATTCACATTTCTTAACTAACTATACAAAAATGCACTGAAGATGACGAAGAAATGCAATAAATAATTAAAATTATTCATAAAGGGTGGCCAACGCATAAAAATAAACAATATTTTAAAACCGTATTGGGACGTTAGAGATGAGCTCACGAAGGTACGCATATGGGATCGTTTGGAAAGGAAATCGGGTTGTAATATCTAATTGTTTACGATTGGAAATGCTTCGCAAAATCCATATAGGTCATATGGGTATAGAAAAATGTAAATTAAGAGCCCGCGAAATAATGTACTGGCCTAATTTAAACATGCAATTATTAGATTACTTATCCCGTTCTCAAACTTGGAGCAGATATTTTCCATTGTAATGCCTAAGTACCTACTCGTAATTGTTATTACAGTAAATTTATAGAAGTATCCCAGTTGCAGTCATTACAATCGTATCATGTTATTAGAAAAATTAAAAAGATATTCGCGAGGCTCGGTATCCCGGAAGTTGTGATGAGTGACAATGGTCCAGAATTCTCCTCTGGTCATTTTAACCCCTCGTATGCCGTGTGCCGGACCCGTACCTAATTTAAGGCATTCTTTTTGTATTTTTTTTAAATCTGTATCATTGGATTTATATGAAACTGTTGAGACTAGAATGAACGACTTTTTTCACTTCCGGCATATGAAAGGTTGCAGTTTGCAAAAGACTGGAAATTTCAGCACGTGACGTCATCGCCGGCATACACGCAATCCAACGGACAAACAGAACGGGCTATACAGTCAGCTAAAAATATGTTGAAAAAGACAACTTTAGATGGTAAGTACAGATTTTAATTTGGCACTTTTGGAAAACGCAAATTGACGACCGCTTTAGCCTAGTTGGTAGTGACCCTGCCTACGAAGCAAGAGGTCCTGGGTTCGAATCCCGGTAAGGGCATTTATTTGTGTGATGAGCACGAATATTTGTTCCTGAGTCATGGATGTTTTCTATGTATTTAAGTATTTATTTATCTATATATTGAGTATGTTTATCGTCGTCTAGTACCCATAGTACAAGCTTTGCTAAGTTTGGGACTAGGCCGATTTGTGTAAGATTGTCCCCTAATATTTATTTATTTTATTTATTTAAATACGCCAATATGTGCTGAACTAGGATCGCCGGCAGAATTACTATACCTACAATAGAAAACTTAAAAGCATAGTTCCCTGTACCCCTAAATTTTTGTTACCGAAAATACAAGGAGACACAGTTCCTATGTTAAAAAGACGTTAATTTTATCTAAAAATGTACATAAATATACGATAGAGGCGCTTAAAACCTATCACAATTAGTACCTCGGCAAAATGTAAAAGTTTGGCATAATGGCATTTGGATGTCGGGTACGGTCATTAAAATAATAGATATTAGATCTTTCATTGTACTTACGATTACTAACGGGCGAAACGTTAAGGCGGAATAGAAGGCATATCATTGCCGACTCAGAATGTCGTAATAATAGTTTACAAAGTAGGTATAGTACTTACTCCCTGCAGTATGATGAGATGACATAACAGTTGACAACGCTCAGCTGATCGCAGCGCCCGCGCCTCCGCCCCCCAGCCCCCCGCTCGCCCAGCCAGCACCAGTACCAACAACCATCAGCAATTCCAACAATAACAACTATCGTATACTCGTTTTGGCAGGGAAGTGCGTCCTCCTGATCGGTGGGGATATCCAGCGACCTCATAAAACACATCCATTTAATCTAAACCGAGATTTATTCGCCCGCCGCCGTTCAACGCCGCCAGCCGTGCAGCGGATTATTTTTGCAATTCTTGGTATTTTACGTAAAATAAAGCGCGCTAATTATGAAAGTGATTTTATTAAAACTTTTTTTCGTTTGGACGATGTTTGGTATTTATTTTTAATCTTGATTTGAGATTTATAAGGCAAGCCCGGCTTTTGGGCTTCTATGTAAGGATCGCCACTGTAAGTGGCATGTAGTGGTCGTGATTGTGGATCGAGATTTTTTTAGCCATGTCATCAATTAATTGATCAAACACGTTAACAAATCAAGTTCCACGAATATTTTTTTTTACTATCAAATTAAAATAACTATAACCTATACCTAAAAGCATCTAAGCCTAAAAGCGCATAATGAAATAGATAGCGCCCGCCAGAAAGTATGCTACCTAGCGGTGACAGATTGATGACGTAAGTACGTGTAGTACTTTTTAAAATTGGCTAACACTTTCGTACATTTCTCGTACAATTATGAGTTAGAATTCCGTACGATACCATGTCACCGCTAGAAAGTATGACACCCGCCATCTGCGAGTATATACATATAGCTAACACTAGGTACGTCGAGGAACTTTGAAGGTCGTTGAGGGTTTTACAACAGAGTTTTGGAAATTTTCTAACAGGATTGAAAATTTTTTTTACCCCACTTCTGTATTATACTCATTGTACGGTACGTAAAAGCTCAAAACTTTAGTACTTTGTTATAGTAAACAACAATGGTAGAATAGATTCGACGGTGGAAAGGAGAAACCTCTTGAGCGACTTTTTGGGTGAAATTAAGTTATAAATATCATTGGAATCGGCTTTTTTTTCTGCGTCTTTTGAGCTGGGTTACGTAGCGATCTGATGACTTTGATGTCGGTTAAGGTAGCCTAGAAATAGTGGACAGATTTAAAAAACAACCCTTTATGCGACACATAATTTGAATTAGGTAAATTTGAACTGTCACTTAAACATACACACATTTATATACGTGATCGCTTAAAGTGTTTTTAAAATTTCCTCGAATTTGTAGTAATAGCGTTGAACTTTTTATTACAAGTACAAATTTTATAAAGGTTAGGTGATTAATTGTGTTTTCTGGAATTATGAACAACAAATACTGTCAATTAATTGTTAGTCACAAAATTTACGACAATATTCGCTCCTTTAAGCGACACGTTGAATTTTAGCTTTTATGTCGCAAGTATTTATTAAAACTGGCTTTGGCCGCTTAAGAGGATACGATGCGCACCATTTCTCCATACAAACGTAGTCCCGTGTTTCCTCCCTGGATAATGGCTTTAGAGCCAATTTTTTTTACTGTGTAATCTGTATCTACCACAGCTATGCCCCTATGTTTCGTTTTTTTCCATATTTCAATTTTACATAAGAAATATGAGCTTTCAAAAACTGAAAAAATTGCCCAATTTCAACGACATTTTCAAACACACATCAGAAAAGAATCCCTCATATAAACAAAAAAAAAAGGAAAACATAGGGGCATAGCTAAATCAGTCCTCTAATTATTTTTGAAAAAAATAATTTTATTGGTCCAGTTTTCGAGAAGAAATAGGGGACTGGGTCATACACATTTTTTTGTTCGCGTCTCTCCTGTGGACATTGCAAAAGTTAAGGGTCCACAGCCAATATTTTTTAGTCAAGTCTACATCGGCGTGTGGGACGCCTGGCCAACTTTATCCCATTTAAATAAATCTTAAGTTTGCTGACTCGGAGTCGCTAATTTTATGTCCACAGGAGAGACTACTTTTGTTTCTTTCGCTGTGCATGACCCGACTTTTGAATTTTACGCGTCTATTAACGGTCTGAGCTGCAGTTGTCCCGCTCTCGCTGTACTGACACGGAGGGTTTCGGGCGAGACAGCGACATTTCATTAAAATACCTATTTCTCAAAAGTCTCTCAGCCATCGTATCCTCTTAAGTGAAAGATCTAAAAGGTATCCTGGGGCTTGAACAATGAATCGTATTTACCTGTGGATCGTCGCTTCAGTGCACCATTTTTAGTGAATGGCGTTTATATAAAAACGACATAACCAGTCGGTCGCTTCAGTCAAGTCAAAAGTATACGTTTTTGTCAATTTTCTATTTTTAATGTAAAATATGACTTTATAATTATAATATTAGATTTGACATGTCATTTAAGATACGAAATTGTCTAATTCAAGACTGATTTTATAATTGATCTCTTTAAGTCTGATGATAAGAATTCTGCTATGTTTGTTTAGAGAACTTATTTATTAAGTTCTGTTGAATTGTATCCCTGGTTTTGGTCAACTACCCATTTAACATGACATAATAATAATTGAGTTTCTGTAGTGCTTAAAATAATTTTATTATTATGGTTCTGTACACATTTCCAGACCACAACTCTTTAATAATTACGAGAAAAAGTTTGCCTTGCTATAGTTGCTTAAATAAATATTCCTGTAATAAGTATGTCGTTTCATTGTTTTGTCTAGTATCTGTCTAAAAATAGCAGTGTCGCTTAAAGTGTTTCCCTGGTTTTGTTCAGGTCAAATTAAGTTAAGCGACATTTATATCAGATGATTCTAAGTTTTATAAAAAACCTTTATTATTGATGGATAGGTATCAAAATTTAATAAAATACGTGCATAGAACTTAAGTTTCTAAAACAACTAGAAAAAACTTAAGGTTTTTTTTTCAAAAAATTATACTTTAAAACTTTTTCTTGTAAAGTTAACAAAATGTCGCTTATTGGGTTTCTCCTTTCCACCGTCGGATTGATGTTTCGAAATTATGAAAGTGACAAGGTAAAAAGCTTGAGTGTAGTATGGATGCCTACCTACTAAAGATTTTGGCTTTGGCTGTGATTTGGTGGCCAGAGGCCATGTTATCTGACGCGTTTGGAATTTCAGTTGCATTCGGTTCAGGATGAGGATAATATAGAGATGATTCAGATGATAAATGCAATTCTGAGCTAGTCCGCGTTCATCTGAAGATTAATAACTAATAATTATGTAAGTAAAAATACTATTCGTTACCGAAAAGTGGGTACCTAACAGGGGGGTGTAGTGAATATTTTCGTTAGACAATCCAAAGAGTGAGAGAAGCGTGAGTTAGATACCTTTGACTTTGGTTGCTACACGTCACAGTTAGCGTACACAACCTTTACCATGCTTGTCATCACTGCACTGACGTCATACTTATAAAAAAAATTTGGGCAACGTGGTAGGATTCAAATTGTTGCGGCGCCACAACCCACCATACGAATTAACAAATACGAAGTATGTTTTTCGTCTAACGGTGACTAGCAGCTATGGCTGTAACATGTTACGTACCTATTCTGGTACGTAACTTGTTTAAAAATCAATAAAAATCAATAAACATTTTCTTACATTTAACTATGTTTATTTCTTAAAATACTTACAATAGATTATACAATTAAATAATTACCGCCGTAATAAGAGTCATTAATTACTGACGCTTAAAACATTCATTCAACTGAATCGATTTCTTAATTTGTGGTTGTTATTATGTTGGACAACAACCGTCTTACCTTTCAGGTAAAAAAGAGGAGGAATAAAGTAAAGGATTCATTGATAATGAATGACTTTCGCAGGGTAACGTCCGAATAGATCCATTTGCTGACCATGATTTGATTAATTTGTGCTTAACTAAGTAAACATGCAAAAATATATTGAAATTCTGTAAGTAATGTTGAAAAATCTGTAATTCTTTTACTGAAATAGGTATGTTAAATTAAATCTGATAAATACAAATTTGAATACCGTAATATTCATTTCACTTGTAACTAACAAACAATGTAGGTAATCAAATCTTGCAATTTGATTTTTACCCACTTCAGTGGTTCAATTGTGGAATTTGGTAAGTACATGTAGAGCTCCAATGACAATGTAACATGAAAGTACCGTTAACAAAGATGGTGTACCTAAAGAAAAAGATTATTCACAAATGGTTTAGTTGGTTGTATCTGCGATCAGGAGATTTTTTTTTTACTTAAAACTGACCCGTGATTCACCACTATCTCACCTGATGAAAAGTGAAGATGAGGCCAAAGGTGTACCTCACTGGTTGCGGTTGCTGTGCCCAGCAGACTTTAAAACGCAGTAAGAGGGTTTCTACGTTTGTTGAATGCGGCAAAACGTATGATGTAACGTAACGTAACGACACCCAAACTGATCATCTCCGTTCACAGTAAAAAAATAGATCATGTATATAATAGTCGTTTGTTCAATTGGTCTAAATCGACATAAGAATACTGACTAACAATAGCTGACCCTTGCCTAACGAAAATCCAATCAAATGCGTAGCGTAATGCTATAGGAGGCCAGTCTTATCGGTTGGGTCCAGTCAAGGATTTTAATTGTTAGGCCACTTGCCACTTTTCGTATTTTAGCCGTGTACCTAATGCAAATCGGGTGATTTGCGTTATACCTACGGCTAAAATACGAACAGTGGCAAGTGGCCTAACAATTAAAATCCTTGACTGTACAATGCCTAATGTTTAACAAATAACTTTATCATTACAACGAAACATAAATATGATTTTCCACTCTCGATCCTTTTCCTTTATTTGGTTAAAAATTATACCAACTTCTATTTATCTGCGTAACTTTTTCCTAATTCAAAAGCATAAAATGATTATGTACATTTTGGTCCAAAAACAATCGTAGGTACCTTCTTTGCTCATAGACTGCCCTTGTATAAGTTTTTGGCTGCGTAAATATGAAAAGGAGGGTGGGCCAATTAACTCTTATTATTTTAAAAAGTCGTCCCAAATCTTTGTGTGAAAAAAGTTATCACTGCTTAAAAGTAGTGCGAGTTGAAACGTGACTGTTATGGTTTTTTCTATTTTGTATTATGATATTTTAGTTTTTTATCGTTCTCTTACCTATGTGTT
This sequence comes from Archips xylosteana, assembly GCA_947563465.1. Taxonomy (NCBI): domain Eukaryota; kingdom Metazoa; phylum Arthropoda; class Insecta; order Lepidoptera; family Tortricidae; genus Archips; species Archips xylosteana. The sequence goes on from OX387343.1 coordinate 20,866,259, forward strand.
TTTGTGTCATTCTGGTTCAGCTATTCAAAAGGGGTTTTTCACTATTCCGTATTTGCTAACGTTCTGGGTTTGTTGTCAGTTTCTAACTAATGTAGTAATTTGGTTGTTTTTTTTTATGCGTATTTATATAACAAAAACCGTTGTACAGAACTAAAATGCATTAATTTTAAAAATAAACTTATTGATGAAATATCTAATTGTTTTGTCTTTCCATGACTTTTTTTACACAGAAATTTGACAATTCTCGCCATACAAAAAATAAAACGTATAAAAAAACTTTCTAATGGTACATCCCTTATCATTATTATTATTGGTTCCAGGTTTGGTCCATATAAATCTGAACTTCCTCCTTTTGTTGTCTATTTGTGATTTCAAAGTAATGTAGTCGGTGGATTTCGTAAGGTTGCCTCGTAACTGACCAATATTATTTCGGCTAATGGTGTTTTTCTATGCTTTGTGAGAAATTATAATTAATTACTTACTGGAGTTTAAGCATAGATGGTATGACAGTCTCAAAATTAAGAATAACTACGAATTTGGAGGCACGTTAATGCCAAGGCCAGCTACAATAAAAAAGCCATTCGAAATGGATATTATACGTAGGATACGTAGGTAATACGTTGTGTTTATACGGCCGACATTGCTTCCTGCTTCTTTAAATATGAGTCTAGTGAAAGCGCTAACAAAAGGCGTGATGCAAGCGCGGGCCAGCAGCCGTCGCGGCGCTAGTCCACGATCCAGTCGTCGTAGGGGATGTGGTCGAGTATGCGCGCCAGAAAGCGGGACATTTTGTCTGCCAGGTCGCGCTTCAGTTCCGGCTTCATCTCCTTCAGCAGCTCCTGCGCGTTCGTGTTGATGAACAGGTTCAACGCAGCCTCTGCCAAATAAAAATATTTTATAGCTACGCTTGATGATCCACGCAAAGTGTTTTAGGATTTTTTGGTGTAACAGCCTAACATTAAAAGACCCTGCATTCAAATAAACTTCAAGTTAGTGACCTATGTGCGTTTTGGTCTGTGTGCAGTGCTTGATTGATTTAAGCTCGTGCTTTTTTTAAATTATGAGTGGGGGCAAACGAGCAAGCGGGTCGTCTGACGGGAAATGATCACCTCCGACCTTAAAAATATCAACTATTCAAAGAGATTTACTAATCTGTTGCCGCCCTTTAAAGGAAGTATAAACCCGCTTCTTGCAAGCCCCGGTGTTATATGTAGTTGTCTGGAAACACTGTTACCGTCCGTCCACTCACTAACTCACTGACACTGACTCACTGGTATCGTGGTCCAGAATTATCTATTCAACACACATAAATTGTATGTATTGTATTACGGCATCAATAAAATATGTCTACGAGTACGAGTATTTGTGTATAATTATTGATATAACATGTATGATAAAATATTTGCTTACGCAGTACGGTATTTCCGTTTTGTAAGTTTTCGACGCCCATTTGTATGTCCTTGACGGAGAAGTCGAGCTTGAGCTGCTGTAGCCGCAGGAAGGTGCGGCCGTCGCGCTGGTAGGGCGCGCCGCGGAAATACACCTTCGCCTTCACGCCGTCTGCAGCACACCACACGACACTTTCACTCGCCGCTAACAATCGCTCCATTCCCCACAGAATCATGCATTCCAAACTGTTTCGATGACTTTGTTTGGAGGTTTCTTTACATAGACGGTGCGCTTATATACATTTAGTACCTGGGCGACCGAGTTCTGCTCGGGCAGAAACTCGGTACCAAGCGTTTTCCCAGAGATAAGACCAAGCTAGATCAATTTGTCATCCCCGAAAACCCCCAAATACCAAATTTCATCGAAATCGTTGGAGCCGTTTCCGAGATCAAAACACCGGAGGGGTGGGGGGGGAGGGGGTGAGAGGGGGGAGGTGATGCGGGGGAGGGGGGGGCGCGGGTATTAAAGGGGGGATGAAAATTTCATTGATTTTGCCGTAGGATGCACCGTTTTCAAGATATTTGACAAAAACACCGGAGGGGGTGGGGGGGGGGGGGGTGAGTCACGTTAAACTATCGTCCGTAAACCGACTTTACAGACAACCGGCTTTTCCTGTTCTGTGCTCCCAATAGGGAACGTGCACATAGACGGTGCTGCCAACTGGTGCCATAAGGGTGCCATCAATTTGAATGTTTTACCTTAATAAGTTTGTTTTACTGTCCGCATAGTGTCTCTTCTGTCGCATTAGTGCTGCCGCCTATAGTTACTGCACGTTCCCTATAATACTTTTTCTAGCAAAAAAGTAACTTTTTCTCACAAAAAAGTAACTTTTTCTCACAAAAGAAGAAACTTGACGTTATCTCCTGAAAAATAAACTTAAAAAAAAAAACTAAAAATCTTGAAAAAAAACGTGGAATCGAACCGAGGTCGGCTGGATCCGCGACCACCCGATTTCTAATGTGCCATTATGATCTGCTCGAAGTTGGCGAAATTTAGCTTTATATTCTAATGAAAACAAAAATAGCCGGAAAACACGAGTAAAAGCGATTTTCTGAAAATTAAACATAGCTAGATCAGTTTTTCATCCCCGAAAACCCCCACATACCAAATTTCATCGAAATCGTTGGAGCCGTTTCCGAGATCCTGATTATATATATACATATATACAAGAATTGCTCGTTTAAAGGTATTAGATAGATAGATAGATAACAGACTAGCTTAATTTCACGGCTTCACTTCTACGGAAGAATAAAAAAATTGCTGACCACCCGTGGGAATTTCAAAAAAATCCTTGTTAGTGCACGTTTGTGATCCTTAAGAAATATGTGCGCCAAATTTCAAGTCTGTAGCTGCAGAGGTTTAGGCTGTGCGTTGTCTGTCAGTCAGTCATGCCAAGAAAATGGTCTACCAGTTTTGACAAAAGTTTCTGTGACATCTAAATGTCGCTAAGGTTGACTTTTCTAACTGAAGAAGTCATTAGTCACTCACTGTCATCATATTCTTGCAAGGGAAATCGAACTCGTTGTATCATGACGTGGAAATGAACTTCAACCGTAGGGTGGTAGACCATATTTTTGGCCGAGTGTACCTATATCTATGTAGATTTTCTTGCCGCCGCGCCTAAACTCGGCCTCATTGCAGCTTGTACCTGGCCAGTATCTGGGATTTTGAGGTTGAGTACAACTTGAGTTAGGCAATGTAGGTTTCGTCGTGAGGTGTGTGTAGTAGAATACTGACCGTATTCCCCCCAGTAGTCGCCGCCGCCAGAGGCGCGCACGAGTAGCAGCACGCCGGAGGAGCGGTACCGCGCGCGCGCGCTGATGTGCGGCCCGAACAGCGTCAGCTGGAACTGGTGGCTCTCCAGGTCCGACCTGCGCACGAGTTGCTCCTCATAATAAGTTAATCAGAATGGGAACTGCTATTATAAGACTCAGTAGCTTAGCTACATCAAAAACAAAGTTCTTCGTCGAGTTTGCCCGCCGGTGTAATTATAACTTCACTCTTGGAAACAGAAGGTATTAATTAATAACTGCTGATGATGGTTGATAAGACTTTCTATATTACGTTATTGAATAATGGTTCAGCCACATTGGTTTATTATAATGCCTTTATAACTTGAAATGTATGTTTGCAGGGTATGTTAGTTAGTCATCCAAGTCGAATTTCACCTACTTACTTCTAATCTAATGATGGGATTGACCTGAAATTTGGTACACGGCTGATTCTAATAAAAGTGGCACACAGGCTAAAGTTAATTCAAAAAAATAAAAATGAGTTTTTTTACTTTGTTTGGATAAAACCAGCTTCTTGGTGTTTCATTTGTTACGAATATGTTAAAGGGAACAAAGTATTCATAAAAACTTAAGAGTTATGGGTTCTTGAAATATTGATGAAGCAGGCTAAAGTTAAATTAGACAGACTAGTAGTGAAAAGTTAGCAGGTTAAAGAGAATTATATATCAAAAATGAAAAGAAATGTATCATAAAGTAATCAATATATTTTTATTACGTCTTATAAGACAAAGGAATATTAAGTAGAAATAGTTAATTAACAAAGTTATTACAAGAATAAACTTACTTATTGAAATATAGTATTTTTTAATAAAACAAAAAAGTAATTCGAACTTTGTGAGCCTTTAAGTAATTAATTACGCTTTATTTTATAAAAAAAGGTGAACAAGTTAACATGTCTCAAAAATAAGTATGAAAAAAAATATTGGAAAATAACTATCAAACTGCTAATGTCGTCACTTATTGTAAAAAAATGTACAAAAAAACAATAAGTTATAACTTAAAACTAGCCTAAGTGTAGTCGAAAAATCCCCCACGAGTTGTCCCCGGCGCAAAGGTAGGTACCCCATACTACAGTACATACATACATACTGTGGTTGCCGCGTTACCACGTTGAATGGCGATGGACAACCTTTGCACCAGGTACGAACCCGCACGGGCATCAGATCCCCTTTCTCTAATGCGTCGTCTCACTTCCCTAATAAAGGCAATAGCCTCCGACCCCTAGCACTCAGTAGTCTCAAACGCAAGGGGTGCAAAATAATAGTTACCGCCCAGGGCCAGGGCTGCAGCGGCCCCAGCTGTACGCACCGTTCGGCTGAGGTGTGAGGCGGCGAAAGTGCTGTCGCATGTGGCGTCCTACAGCAAACACTTTCCCTTCTGCCACGGTACTAAAGTTAGGCCTTCTGGCCTTTTGCCATCGGTGCAGCAGAGGCCTGGCGGCTCCATAATGCAAGGGATGTTGGCGGATATCAAAGCCCTCCTTACAATGTCCCGAACAACGATAACAACTCAATGCGTGATGGCCATTTGCTTCCACCATGGAGCCGCAGACATTGCAGCCCAGGCGGAGAGCAACTGCCACCCGCAATGAGTCGTCCAGGATTTTTCTCAAATGAGGAGCAGGCAAAGCCTGCAACCACGCCCCAGCTTCGACTCTTGACACCGACTTTAGCCCGGCCAAGTTCGCCCCCACGGCCACATCCATAAGCCGCGCAAGGGCGTCTCTAGCCCCCACATCGTCCCAAGCTCGCTGCACTTGTGGAGTCCCGGGCAGCGACGCAGCTGGGTAACCTTGCCAATGCATCATCCGCAAACGGAATGGTGACCTGACCCTGTCTCCGTGAGAGTTTAGAATTTTAGGGACCAGGCCACCAACTCCATGCGCCGACGCTAACTAGGAAGGCTGGCAAGCCGACATCCCCTGCACACCGCAAACCGAGGCCACCGTAACGTATCGGCAAAGACGCTTGTATCCACGCTTATCCGAAAGACACACATTTAAAATAGTTTCTGCCGCATCTCTCAGCTCCACTATTTTATACGAATGAATTTTTACAAACTGTAAAAATTTTACGTTATAAATACGATCACCATGATTTTCTTTTTCGAGCAAATACTTAGTTTAACTTTTAGAAGGGGGAGGGGGACGCCCGACTCCTACAATAAATTGCAAAACCCTTTGATCAATTTTAACTGTAGATCCACAGTCGCGCGCCCGAAAATGTCCGAGCCAAATGAGCGCCACTTTGATAAAAGTGGCCTTCTTTTTTTCTCAGTACGTTGCGTGAAATTGTCAAGTTCAGCTGTCAAGTGTCAACCGAAATTCGACTGTAATGAAGTAAAGACTAGGTTCAAATTTCTGTGTAGGTGATGATTTTAATTGTTATGCAAACAAATAAAAAAGTTCGGACACTTTTTGAAGGGGATTTTGTTCGGCAATAATTGATCAAAGGCAAAACCTGATAAGTATTTTGCGAACTGATTACTAAAGCCACACTAAGGGATACAAACTTGAGAAAAAAAATCATGCCTACTTTTTACGCGTATGAGGCGGTACGATAAAAACATATATTTTTTAATATTTTAGTTTACCACTTTGTTGGCGTAATTAAAACATATATTTACGCAAAATTACAGCTTTCTAGTACTAACTAGTACGCGGATAGATAAGACAGACAAAGCTAAATTATAAGTTTAGTGTTCAGTTTAATAAAAAGCAATACTCTACATTTAATTTAGTAGAACACTGTTAGTACTACTTAAAAATCGTCCATAAAGTTATTCTTAGAAATTATATGCAATTTTTAAATAAAATCATTTATAGTTTACTTTAGCCTGCCAGTAATCACATTAGCCTGCCCACATTTCACTTTGTTCTGCCATGAGTCACTTTAGTCTGTGCTTCAGTTACAGATTAAAGTGACACAGATTAAAGTGAAAAGTGTATTCAAAAGACATTTGCTCTAAAACCGTCAAAAATATGAACGTGCCACTCTTAGTAACGTAAGTAAATACGCCATAAAGTCACATTAAAATGATTATCTAATAACGTCCCGTATAAATAACATAAAATAATCGAGACAATGTAAAGTTAACATACCCGTTACAAATTCCAGTTTGCCGCCTTCGATCATTAATCCCCACAAAACTATAACAGAAAGTCTCCAACCGTTCCGTATGGTGGTGAGCCAGACCCTGGCCGAATGTTTACCAATGATTAAGGTGTGCCTATCATTCTCCGTGTGTGAGTGAGATGCACCAACGCGAACACACAGACTACAGTGAAAAAATCGTTGGACAAACTTTGAGTGTGAATATTGATGTATAAAAATGATTTCTTTAAGACCGTATCATTATTAAATGAATATCATATTATTGTTTTTGCAATATATTATATATTTTGTGAAATACTACACAAATAATTCACAGGCCTAAAACCGGGAGCATGTCCCTTTTGTACAAGACAGACTACAGTGAAAATCGGTACTTACATTTTTTTATTTTTTAAAGTAATAAGGTTAAATAAATAAAATGGCCTGGCCTCGATGTAAAAGGTCTATGTTTACATACGTCAATTTTTATTTTTTCTGAAAAACGTAAATTTAATGTACTTTGTATTCAAAAACTCATTGGCAGACTATGATGCCACTTTTATTAGAATCACCCACAGATGTACCTAGTTCGGATGGCATTTCAGGTACAGGCAGCAAAAGGGCTTGTATTAAAATGAAATGGTTTCATAATTTCAAAGCTATTAAGGAAGAAAAGGGTGGGGTTTTTTATTTATGTAAAACTACAATTGAAGTTACAAATTAAACGAGAAAAATCTTGTTACCTGACGTTTGTGATAGACATGTTGGATACTCCAGTGGCGTGGATGTCTTTGAACGTAGCCCGGTAGCCGTCGGGGCCGCCGCCCAGCGCGATGGACAGCTCGTCGATCACGATCGGCTCAGCCTGAAACGGAGCAATAACCAAAACTTATTTAAGGACTTAAGTAGATTTCACATCCGCGAGTCAGATTTGAACAATACTACTTTAAACTACCCATGTGTATGTGTGTGCGTATTGTGGTGAGTTTTATCTTTCTACACCACAAGGAAAAAGAATTAAAAGATACCTTAAAACGAGCATATTTCGGGCTAATCCGTAGCCCTTCTTCTTGGCAGTTGTGTGCGTTGTGCGCTTTTGGCAGCCACCGTGACGTGTGACTCCAAGAAGAAGGACTACGGATTAGCCCGAAACATGTCGAGTTAAACTCGTTTTAAGACGTGAGTGATCCGTTTATTTTCACTATGAGTGAGTCTCACGGTAGTTTTATGTTTAAAAAGAAACCTTTTTTTGTTACTAGCTGCTGCCCGCGACTCCGTCTGCAAATAATTTGTTTATCGCTATCCCGCAGGAACTATGCAATTTTCCGAAATAAATAGTACCCTTTATGTTAATTCAGGTTATAAACTATATGCGTGCCAAATTTTATCACAAACCGTCAAACCATTTTAGCGTGAAATAGTAACAAACATCTAAGTATACAAACTTTCGTGTTTAGAATATTAGTAAGATTCTCGTATTTATAAACAACGCCATCATAAACAACGGAGCATTCCATGTGGTCAAAAATATCTGAACACGGACATATTGTCAATCGGGTAGGTACGTGCGTGTTTAGATTTTGAGCACCTTGACCGCTGCAATGTTTATGATAGCGACTGAACCTGGTAGTTAATCTAATCTATTATCTAATATATAAAAATCTCGTGTCACGGTGTTTGTTATCGAACTTCTCCGAAACGGCTTGACCGATTTTTATGAAACTTTTTTCTCTATACTCGGTAGGTCTGAGAATAGGTCGTAGGCTACTATTCTTCGCGGACGGAGTCGCGGGCAACAGCTAGTAATATATAAAATCTCGTGTCATGTGTTTGTTATCGAACTCCTCCGAAACGGCTCGACCGATTTTTATGAAACTTTTTTTTCTGTATTCGGTAGGTCTGAGAATAGGTCGTAGGCTATTTTTATACCCATATTCTTCGCAGACGGAGTCGCGGGCAACAGCTAGTCTTCAAATATAATGCTCGATCAAAATTATCTTTCTCATATTACCCAACTTTTGTTCAATGTTTAATTTGTTATTTGGGCAAAAAACGGCACAATATAATGAGTTGACTTAAAGAAAAACTACTTTACTTGTTTTTTTAATTTTGTTACCTACTTATTTAGATCCGATCAGCTAAGATTAAATAGGTTTATTAATTGTAACGTACTTACTTGAAAAATCTATGGTTTTAGTATAAACTCAATTATACGAAATGATCGTTCGACCGAACATTAATTATGATAATTGCCATGTATGCAAGCCGATATAGACCCGCCCACAAAATGGTGCCTCTCGTACTGTATTGCTAGAGTATGTAAGAGCTGGTGTGTATGCCTTGCCTCCTCGATGCCGAGCTCCGGCGCGCCGCCCTTCAGATACTCCGCCAGGGAGTTAAAGCTGCGCAGCAGACACGCGTCCACGTTGGGATCCCGGCGGGAGCAGCGGCCCCCGAACATGTCTGAACACACAAACAGTCTACTTTACTTTTGGTAGGTACCAGTGGCGTCGTGTGAACATTAACGTTACGCAACCCGGAGAGTGAAAGAAGCATGGGTTTTTTTCGAATGACGCCTATCTGGGTTGATTTTCAATTATGTAGTATCTACTTACTTTTCAGTAGGTAAGTACTTTTTACAATTGTCTATCAGTTTGTTACAGACAATTGTTACACTATTAGTTTAGACTTTTGATTATTGGAGTGTACAGTCGATCAATTTGATTCCTAGGTCACCATAGAACCATTTCATTTAGTTAATTTTATAAGTGTTGTCATAAAAAATAAAAATTATGATGAGCGTATACATGTATATGGTGGCCTTGCAATCGATTTGATTGACTGTACCTCAACAGAGTACTGATAATAAGAGAACATAACAAGAACTACCAAACCTGGCTACGTGATGGGACTTAAGAATCCCGTTTCGAAGCCAGCTTGGAATCGGGATTATTTCTCCCATTTGGAAGCCAGCTACCAAGCCTGGCTACGAGATGGGACTTAAGAATCCCGTTTCGAAGCCAGCTTGGAATCGGGATTATTTCTCCCATTTGGAAGCCAGCTACCAAGCCTGGCGACGAGATGGGACTTAAGAATCCCGTTTCGAAGCCAGCTTGGAATCGGGATTATTTCTCCCATTTGGAAGCCAGCTACCAAGCCTGGCTACGAGATGGGACTTAAGAATTCCCGTTTCGAAGCCAGCTTGGAATCGGGATTATTTCTCCATTTTTATTGCAGAGGCGTTTATTCAAAAAGCATGTCTTTGGCGAGCTTTATGATCTACTAAAACCAACGGAAACACGAAATGAGAGGGTGAGGAGAAAAAACGGCGACATCTATTGTGGAAAGAAATGCACACGATAACATTTCTATATTTTTTAGTATTAAGTAGTTCTGTGACAAACAACCATAATAGTATTTTATGAAACTTTTATATAAGTGTGGCTTTAAAAGGCGAGTGACATGAGTTGCGATACGAACGATAGTGAGTATCGCAAAAGAAGACGGCACGAGCCGTTTAGACCAAATTGTACAACGTTGCATACAATATTTTTCCTACGACTATAAGTAGAGGTAATAAATAAAATACAAAATTAAACAAAGAAAAAATTTATTTATGAAAATGTAGATGCAAATTTTGAATACTATTATTAGATAAGGTGATATTAGGAATGTTGGCAGAGGTTGAGTGATTAATATGTATGTCTGAGTTTTGTTCAATAATTTGTGATATAGTAGATGGTTCTGTTGAAGAGATACTGCAATCTGCTTGTGTTTCAGGTGTAAAAGTTTGTGAGCACTGTGCTTGATGATCTGGTACGAATGTGGATGGAATATTCTTCTGTGGTAATGTTTGTTCTATAGATGTCATGAGTAATACCTTTTTTCTGCTGTTAATAGAGTTGTCTATGTAAGTTTCGGCCACAGCTGTGGACTTCCAGCCACCATGTCTTTTCCAAGATGTGAAATCTCCACCTGCATCTGCCAATATTGTGGCTGATGTCCTCCTGAAGCAGTGTCCTGTATATAGCTCCGGGTTGAGAAGATCAAGATAGGATGCAACAATTTTTCCCATTTGGCCGAAGGTGTTTATGCCAATATTTTGTGCTTTATATTTCCCTTTTCCCATACTTATCTGAAGAAAAAGTTGGGATTTTTGCATTGATTCGGGCGAAGCTCCAGATATTTTTTTGCATATATTTCGTATTTTCCAGTTACAGTAAAAGTGCGATCGATCCTGTTTTTAGTGTTCATGACTAAACCACCACTGTGTTATGAGCATCAATTATGTTTGTCATCTTCAAGCTATGAATAAGTATTACAGCAACCTGTAACAAAAACATAGGAAATTAATGTTATAATCAAATTAAATATAAACAATGAGAACATGTAGGATGCGGGCGGATGGCGCAGGACCAATCTATTTGGTGAGCCTTGGGAGGAGGCCTATATATACAGCAGTGGCCGTCTTTGCATACAACAAACAATTTTAAAACTATTTTAAAACAATTTACCTACCTTGTGAAAAAGATGTCCATGGTCTGGTGCTTGATGAATGAATTTTCGCAATTCATCGGGTGAAAATTTTTTGGCTTTCTTTGCCTTAAAACTTTCAGACTTTCGTTTTAATAACGCTAGTAACTTAGCGTATTTCACGATGTCGGTCTGGTGGTACCTATATTATTAAGCGTGTCGTCTCTAAGTTGGAATATTCTACCCACAAATTAAATTAAAAAAAAAATACTGGCTTAAATTTTTCGATTAAGTTTTTGAAATACGCGAACAGCACAGCTCCGAAAATGTCGAAATCTGGTGTTCCCATCTCCACGCCATGAACTTTTAGTAGGATTTATCGTATAGGTAGGTGCCGAGATTTAGTAGGCAACAAATTTTCGGTCACTGCTTGGGCCGCTGCGTATACATCCTCTGGTGTAGAAATAATATTTTCTTCTCCATCCATGTTTTTTTTATTAAATTAAACTTAAGTATGGCAAAAGCAAACAGTTATCAAATAGAGCGGGAACGGGAAGATGTTATTATTATTATTTCCCTTAATGGCGGCCTTAATTCTTGGGCCAATTACGGGAAAATGTTTGACTTAATATGTTTGGTAGATACTTAAAATTGTCTTGGCCAAATTTGTTTTAATTGACGTTCGATATAAAGGCCACCACAAACCGGGAGCACGGGGCGCCGACGGAGCGTCGTGCCCACCTTTAGAATACTGAATCAAATATACGGTGACACACACCGGCAGCGCGGCACACCGTATTTGATTCAATGTTATTGACCGCGTTGGACACGTTCCCGGCTTGTTGTGGCCTTTAAAAAATACGTTTTAAAAAAATATCTTGGAAAGTTATATTTTAAATAAAAACCGCATGAATTCAGTTGCTTGTTTTAAGCCGAGTTTACACCTGAAAGAAAAATCGCGCAAGTCTTTTGCAACATGGACGTTTTTCCTTGCAGGTGTAAACTGGGCTTTAGTTTTGAGTGTAACCTACATTTAATAATCTGTGGCAGCTAGGTGTATCGTAATAACAACATTACGACACAAGTGCTGTTATGGGGAGTAGAGTATAGACTTTTCTGAAATCAATATTATCTATGTAAAAAACAGATAAAAGTGCAGGAGTAGGAAAAATACCTACCTTACGAGCGCACTATTCAGGTTCCGAACTTCGCTAATGAACGTTAAAAACTATAACGCATGGTAAAACTACCAACTTTTGCTATGAATTCTCGTGTAAAACATTAGACAGAAATTCCCACAATTTAAATAGTTTGCAAAATATTCATCAATATGAATAATTTATCATTAGTTCATCAATATGAATAATTTATCTGAATAGGCTACGTTAACATTATCTTACTTAGATAGTAATCCACTACAAATTGCGTTTATTTGAAATTAGAACACATTCGTTCAGAGGGTGTGCCAATTTATTTCAAATTTAAAAATGGAATGTTTTCTTAGGCTGAATATGCACCCCACAAAAATACGGAACGCGATAGTGCATTACCCAAGAGAATTAATCTTTGTATCCAGGAAAATGGCTAACATTTTGATCATCAGCTGGGTCCCCAGCGAGCGTCTCGCGAGGCTAGCGCGTGAGGCACAATGTTGTTCAACACAAGGTTCAAAACCGCGCCGAAAATGGCTGCCTTGCGAGGCAGTTCGCTTAGTGGAGACCAAGCTAATTACTTAAATAAAGTTATTTTGTAATTTTTTAATTTATTTTACATTTATTTAAACAAAATTCCATTAAAAAATGTGTTTCTTGGGACTTGTCAACAATAACAGCAAATAAATTATTACAGAAATTTTGACCAGGTTCGATTCCCGGTTATGTATGAGAAGTAAAAAAAATGTTTGAATGCCATTTTTGTTAAATCTAAAATCGAAGCCATGGTTCCTAAGAACACATTTCGCTATCTCTCATAGTTTCTGATTTATCCATACTGACCCATTTGGATTGATCACCCTGTATAAACTCACGGTAGCGGTACACTGGGCGAATTTCTTGAAAGGGTATAGCCGGGTAAGCATAGTAAAACTGCCCTTAGCGAAAAAATGATTTTCCTTTTACCAGATTATTAACCTTCATATACGTAGTGCTTTCACCAAAAATTAAGCCTCAAATGCTTCTGGTTTAAAAAAAAATGCATAAAAAGAAAAACATTTTTATTTTTTTTTAGCCAAACTACTAACCCGATTTATTTGTAATTTGGATATATTGTAGATATAATTAAGGTCGCTTTTTGAAAAAAATATTATGGATTTATCTTTTGAAAAAATAGTTAATATTTAAGTTGAAGTTTTAAAAAAAAAAAAACTTGCGAGTTAGCGACAGTTACCAAATTTATATATTTCATGTAAAATTTAATAATGTTTAAAATATATTTTTTTCAAAAAAATAAAATGGGATTAACAGTGTTGGGACACAGGATTGCTTAGCTTGCGATATGGCTGTCACGCGCCTGCTAAGCGGTTTGGAACGTCAGTAGTCTCTCGCCCACCACTACCTCTATGTACTAACGTGTCTAACGCAATAAATGGAGTCAAGCTGAAGTATGAATTATCATTCGAAGAGACACATAAAGTTACCCCTACAACAGTGTGAAAATATCGAATTTGTAACAGCCCATACATTCTCTCCCTACAAAGCGAAGCTAAGTAGACAATAAATTATTAAGTACCTACCTATATATTTCGAACGCAATCTTTACGCATTTGAATTAAGAACGTGACGTATTGGTGAACTGTTATGTGCGTTCAAGGCACTGAATGCGTTAGGTGTGTATCGGTTATTTACGTTTGGATGGAGAAACGCGCTACAATCCTGAGTAAAATAAGTGTCAACTTTGACCTTCCTTTAACCTTAATCCTTTTGTTTGCCATAATTTCACTTGCCATTACCGTGGATCTGGCCTACTGTGGATAATGTTTTTGACAAATTTTTGAGTTTCTATAGGTACGATACCTCATTGTCATTTTGTTTGTTAAACAAAAGTAGTATCCGGGATATAAGCAGAGAATAACCTTTATTAACCACGTAATACCATGTAGAAACGATGTCCATTAATACATGAGATGCTTTTAAGATTTAAAAATAAAACGCCCTTTTGTGTTTGGGTTAAATTCCCTGCCGCTGAGTTTATTAGGTAAAATATCATAAAGACAGATATATACTGCTGTTATATTATAATTATAATATAAGGTCACTTCGTTAAGTGTTTAAATTTACTTCCTCTGTAGTCTATAAGTATTCATAAACATACAAAATCAAAACGTTTATTCTGCAAGTAGGGTGAAAGGGCTCTTTTACATGTCACTTTTTTAAAACTACCAGCGCTTTCGTAAGGACCATCACTGCCAAGAAGAATGCGCCGCAAGAAACTTGGCAGAAAGTCATCTTATGAAACAAAAATAAAATAAATAATTACAAACAAAATAAACATATAAACTACAATACAAAATTAAAAAGAAATTACATATAAAAAAAAACAAAAACAGGGATCCCTTAGTTAAAAAAAAAACTAAAACTAAACATCTTAACTATACTACGTTCAGTAGAAGTGTAGGTACCGTCAAAAAAAAAAGGAAAATAAAATATTGGAGATAGTCTTCCCATGTCAAAATTATTCTGAAAATATACATTAAACAATAGGTACGTTAACAAGCGTCTACGTCGTTTAATCGCGTAGTGTGATTTGGTAAGATCATCGTGTATTTAGCATTGAAATTAATTGATTGATTTTGTAGTGGTAGAGCCATGTTGTAGCTAGCCGCTGCATCACGAATGGGCCGGCTCGTCCGGGGCAGTACCACCCTCTCACAGAACACTGGCGTGAAGCAGCAGTAACCCTGCTTGCGTTTCGTACGGTCAGTGAGAGTGCCGGGGGCCCAATACCTCACCCCTTCCCTCTCCCCCTCCCTCTCCCCCTTCCCCTATTCCCTCTCCTTTAGGGCCGACAACGCACTGGCATCGTGTAAAGCGCTGCGGGTGTCTATGGACAGTGGTGTTCATTTAACATCAGGTGACCCACTAGTTCGTTTGTCTGGCCTAACTAACAAAAAAAAAAAAAAAAATTGGTCCTAAAAATTAGACAGTTGCACAAATGCCTTATACTTACATACCTATTTTCATCAAAAATGTTTTTTTAAATTCGGTTATTATTATTATTAAGATCCTTATGGATTTAATGATTTTATTTTGCGAAAGATTTCAACTTGCACTGTTTGTAAATATTCTTGTGTCAGCTGATGTGCTAGTCTTGTTACTACTTTCATCGCAGCGGGTTCTGTGCAGCATTAGTATGCGCGGCGCTAGCTGGTAACGGTAGTGGCGCGCGGCGACATTGACCGCCCGCGGGACACAATGGGAATTAATCACCTCACCTATCTATAACCTTCGATTGATGACACTCGCTGATTACACATGTCTTTTGTGTCGAGCGATAAGACCTTAATACTACCAATAAACCTCTGCAAACAATAGGTAGGTATGCCTCTGCCTACTTTACCTGCATGCGGTTATGTTTTAACCGTAGTTTTCTACTACCTTTAAATATATCGCTGCTTAAATACAAAAGCGACACAAATAACAAAAATAGAAGTCGTTTTTATTGCAAAAATCATATTTCGAATATTAATATATTATTTTAAATGCCATTTCTGCAATTTTTTTTTAATTGTGGCGCTTTTATATTTAAGCAGCGATATGTTCGAGTATAGTCGCGGAATGAAAAGGTACGTCACTTTTCGATTTTAACTCGATGACATAGAGTCGAAAAGTGACAAAGCAATACAAAACATACCTACTTATGCAGACCGATAGACCTACTGATAAATGCAATTTTTGTAGAGAAAAAAAGGAATCTACAAACTGTACAATATTTATCTGAACCAAAAAAAAAATTAACCAATTTTAACCAAAAAAAAATAACCAACTTAACCAAAGAAATTTAAAGAATAAGACCGAAACAAATGAACGACGGGCTTTGCGTCTTTTGGAATTTTGAAAGGATATGAAAAAGAAATATTTACACATAAAACCTAACTAAAAACTGTTGGAGAATGGGCCCCACTCGTCAACTTACAAAATGTATATAAAAAAAGCAGAAAATATCATATAAAAATTACACACAGATTTTAAAGAAGGAATGCCGAATTTGATTAATTTGATTTATCTATTGACGTGGAAGTGACTCATCCTAACACGGGTAACATTTTTACCAGTTTTAGACACTATTTTTCGCGCGCTCTCTGAATGACCGAAAATCATCATCTCAGTCGTACGAAAATAACAATTCATAGTTCTTTTTGATATTAAATACCTCCAAGGTGTTTGTATTGGTTGTGTAGAGAAATGAGTGACCGAGGCAACCGGCTCGTGGAGAGCGCGCGAGAGCGATGACCGGCACATACTTGCGCCTGCGCCGTGCCAACAGCGAATCTTCTTCGGAACCCGCAAAAACACTTACCTAACTGTTCGTTCTATACAGTTAATTCTACACACTTATAAAACTGTTATAATATGGTCGAACAGTTTAAGCCTATTAATAGACTTATCTATTGATACTTAATTACGCAGTCGTATGGAGTTATAACATACACAGGTAGAGCTTTTGAACTTTTAATTATTAAGATTCAAACGAAAATCAATATCAGTGTTGATCTTGGTATAACTTTGTAAAACACTGGTGGACCCATAAAGGTAATAACGACTATTTATTGAATAATAAATTACCTCACTTATTTAATGGTCGTTATTACTTTTATTAATTATGTTTATTTCTGCCTTCCCATATTGGTGTTTTAACTACCTTCTTATTTAAGTAATGTAACTAGAGCAATTATAAATGTTAATTTTTGTATCAGAATCATCGTTAGTGGTGGTAAAAATATAAAGCATATATCTGTATCCACATATAAAAGAGTACTAATGATAGGCTGATTGACTAACTGACTGCAATGTATCTCTTTCTGACTGACTGATAAACAACGCACAGCCTAAAGCACTTAAATACACAGACTGCAAACATACCTTGAGTATCATGGAAGAGCTAAGAAGGAATTTTCAGAATTTTTTACAGGATATGTTCAGAACTAGTTTTTTTTTATTTTTCCACTCTTTTCCATTCTTTCTTTTCTTTTTCATTTTGTTACCATGTAGGTACGGTACGTAACGTACCTACTCACCAGGTCGGAATTTTCTATTAAATCGTTTTCCTACAACAAGCAAGCCGTTTGTATCGTTTACATCGAAACTTTTTGTAATTAATTGGTCCCACCCCAATAGCACCTAGCATTTTCAATACCAACCTATCGTTTTTCATTGTCCAGGCAACATCAGCACAGTTTTCCACAAGTTATGTCGTCATTGTCATTATAAGGTAACGGCGCCTGTTAACGCGGGTATCAAAATCGACGGCCATCACCGCGGTATTTTGAAATATGCATTTCATAATTAAACCGATCGATTTACTAAAAAACGAATTTTCTGCGAATGAAGCTCATTTAATTGACTAACAAATTTATTAGCGCTATTATGTGCGAATGAAACAAAGATCTCGCAATTCATTTATTTCCGCGACGGCACCGCTGGAAGAGGTCTTGCCATACAAACGTGTGACGCCACATGTAAGTTAACTCGAATCTTATTTAGTATTTTACGTAATAGTTACGGCAATTGAATTAATGTTATGGTTTTTAAACGATTGTTTACAGTTTTCTGCACGACTTTCGAATACTCTTTTTATATTTTTTATCCTGGAAATAAGTTTAAAATTGAAAATAAAATACAGCGGTGATAGGCGTCGTTTTTTTATGTGGATTCTAATAGCGTGGTATACCACGGTAATAGATAAAATGGTGATTTTGGTTCTTTATGCTTTATTTTTGGTAAATATGATCTTTTAATATACTTTCTTACAGTTATTCCAATCTTGATCTATTCACACTATTAAAGAACTATTTCCGTTGTATGGAAAGTATTCAACAAACCCTTAATTTTTAACAAAAACTTCAGTATTGTATTTGTAGTTTATATAGAAACCGTTATTTTGTCAAGTTATTTAAATATTGAGATAAAATCATATTTATACTTACCAGTTATGTAATTTTGGTTTTATACCAAGGTGATAACTAATATTTTTGGTTTGTGATGAAAATACAACTGTATCTTATTGTTTTTATGGGTCGGTATTAGATTTTATAACGTTCCAAATTAAGCCTATTACCGATGGTACGACCACATAACCCTCGGTAATAGAATGTATGGGAATCTATTACCGACCCATTCAATGTTTATTTGGGTCGGTGATAGTTTCTTAAGGAAGTATCTATTACCGAGTGACATTTTAGCCTTGTATTAAAATAGATCATATTTAGGGTACCGTAAGTGCAGATTTTTTTGATAAAGTTGAGACTTTTACTCATCAGTCAGAAATACTCATAAGTAGTTTAACTATTTGTAATAGTGTGACAAATTACAAAAGAAAATATATAATCATGTAAGACATATTTTGACGTTTTATTTCTAATTTTTCTTAAAAAAATATGTACAAAAACACCAAAAGTCATTATTTTTTATTTTCCTCGGTGATAGTATCCAAATTATGAGTCGGGTTCCTATTAGCGATGGTAGAAAGTTGTTGCTTTTTATACACTCAGTAATGGAAGCTCAATTCGCGGTAATAGAATCATAACTTGTCCATTGCCACGGTAATAGAAGACTTGGGTATTTTGGTTTCAATAATTATTTTATCAAATAATTAATAGTAAAATAAGTCCAGAAAGTTACGACGACGAAAGTTCAATAAACAATCTTAAATAAAAAAAATATTCTCGGTCGTTTAGAAGCTTTGATACCCTTATTTTTTTGGACTAATTTCAAAACTCCCTTAAGTACGACGGTAATAGGCGCCGTTACCTTAACGTTACTTAACTCAGCGTTAACATTTTACGTTGCACATTTCTCTTCTCGTCATTTCTGAGTTTTCCGTGTTTAGTTTATGTAATAAACAATTTAAAATGTTTCACATGATCATGCTCGGAAATGTACTTGGGTAAGATGTAATGTAATAAAACCTATTGAAAACAAAAACTTTATTGCTATGTGAGCATTGAGTACAGTCGACAGCATTGCGAGATGAGATGAAGAACTTGTATTTCTTGAAAATGTTACTTTCATTAGTTTTAGTGAACAATTGACGTATTACGTGTTCAACGTGTAATATTGACGTGTTCAAGAGCTTTTTATTTGGATTGGAAAGGTGTTATTAAACTAATCTGAAGGACTGGCTGAGTGAGTACTGATCTAAGGGCTGACTAGTGCAGTTAACTGTAGTGATTCGTGTTCAAGGCCATGACCCACTTCATCAAGTCGAGTAAGTAAACGTTTTGAATAAGAAAACGAGGACAAAATGAAAGAAAGTGGTCATATTTTATTTTGCATTCGAAGTGAAAGGTATTATTCCGGCCTTTCCGGTACAGTTTCACGTTAAAGGTGTTCGGGGTATTACTTTGTTATTGTTTTGTAATTTTACGATTAAACTATAAGTGATCAGAAGGAAATTGATGACAGTGAAATATATAAGGTTAAAGTTCGCCGTGTTCGTCCGTCCGTCAGACTGCTCGCGATTTTGTTCAGATATTCTTGGTACGAGAAAGCTATAATTTGTGATGGTTGTAGCGGACATCATAATCACGGTGACAAAGTGATAGAATAAAATTTTGCCAAAAGGAATATGGTCCACCCTTACATGTAAAGCGACAAAAGAGAAAATTTAATTTACGACATTGGTTGGAAACGTAATAGAATTATATATTTCAGCTATGTGTAAAAGCTGTATTTAAATATGTATCTAGAAGTACTTTATGTAGGTAGAACTTTTTCGCGTCGTTCGTCTCAGTCGAAATGTCATAATTTATTTCAAGCTGGTCAAAATGAGCATTGACAAAATAGGATCTTGAAACAGTCAATTCAATACATAGTATACTTAGGTTATAAACTTAAGTAAATTACCTGTTGTATATAACTGCAGTCCTAAGCAACATTGTTACTTACAACTATGGGCATGTTTTCCGAAATAAATTATTATTATTATTATATAGCAGTAACGATTCCGTATAAACAAATTCACGGTTCAAATTTGTAAAATGACTTACGCTCCATATCAATTCTGTGCACTAAACTACATACATACAACAGGTACTGAAGTTTATCACCTATACACACGTAAATTCATGAATAATCTATTACTTTCCTTTAAAGCTGGCATAGTAAATTGAATAAATATATCGGTCCACTATTATGCTTTGGATCTTAAACTTACACGCACACAATGTAGGTACCTAAACTTTTTCGTTGAAGAACTGAAATTGCAAAATCTAAAAACTATTTTTATAGCATGTTGGTAACTTAACAAAAAAAAGGAATTTTTGAAATTTATTTAACTTATAAGTAATTTAGGCTATTTCAATGAATTTTTCGTACAGGTCCTCCATCGCTAATTAGTAATTACTTAATTCACAGTCGTTCGCTACAGCAGCATTAAGTGTCTTTAGTTTTTCACTTAAAATATGCCGATAGTATTTACAGACCGTTAAATTAAAAAAAAACTTTTCGTATTCGTCGGTAAATATCAGATGCACCCTTCTAGGAAAGAGATTTTTTAAGATTGCACTGACTAGATAAGTGTGAACGAAGTTAATTTTTAATGCAAGCATTCTCTTATAAGTAGTAAATTCGCTAAAGAAAATGTTTTTTTTTCTACGAAGAAAAAAATAGATTAGAAGATAACTTACACAATGTCTGTAATTATAAAGTTTCTATAAGTAATAATTATTTCTACTTCTTATCGCGAAGATATTCATTGCTTGCTTGATCGAAGTACCTAAGTCATTTCGTTAAAAAAGTAAACGCAGGTTTCGGCCAATTCGTCGCACCTTTTTTTAAATTGAATTAGGTTTAATTTACTACAAATCAAACGTTACATTTCTTTTCGTTTGAACGAAAATAAGGTAAGTTAAGGTACCATTTCATTTTCGTCAGTCTGGTAATTAGAATCACGATAAACATGGAAATAAATTCTACAATTTGCAAAAGCACAAGATGTTAAATGGAAATATAGGTAGTAGGTAAGGTGGAAGTGATTTGCTGACATCGATAGGTACTTATCTAAAAATGATTGCGTTAATTTAAAGTTAAATTATTGCTCCTATATAAAATTGTACTTAGTTCGAAAAATGCAGTGCAATTTTTTCTATTCCAAAAAGAAAGTTAATTATGCTCATGAATTTAATACTCACTTGTGTCTGAAGCTCCAATTGCAACTACTGCGGCGATGACGAGGGCCACACGAAGTCTCTCCATTATTTTTGCAGAATTTAGAACCAACTTTCTTATTTAATCTGTCTGCCAGGCAATTATTGGAAATTGGTAGAAATCGGAATAATAGTTAGAAAGAGCGTGTGCCGCGAGCTGCAGCGGCAGGAGCAATGCGCGCGCCGCGCGCCGCTCTGCGCCGGCGCTGCCGCCCGCCGCTGCGAGTACCGGCTCTCCCTGACTGATCCTTCTTGGTTTAACTCATTTTCCCTAAACACGCCGGAAACATGCTGGTTGGCTGGTTGATTTTGCCTGTACCTGCCTACATGGTACAATAATAATTAAAAGTAAAATTAAACAGCCTAGATGCAAATGGTATTTGAAAATACATTCAAAAGTCAGCGAAGATGACAAAATAAATTACTTAATAAGTATAAAACCTAAGATGATCTCTGCTTAATCTAATTAATAAGTAGGCTAAAAAGGAGGTCAAAAGTAATTCATAGAGCTTTGACCGGCAGTGCACGTCTCGGGGTACCGTTGGTTCACTTCGACCGGTTTGGTGCATCAATCCCGCCAAAAATGACCCACACAACTTTATTGCTACACTCGCACAAGTTTGGAGTTACGGTATTCGTTCCTAAATCTATTTAACATTAAGGTTATTCTTCATTTTAAAATTATCTTACTTTATGGTTGTTCCAATATTAACTACCTACTTAAATAAATAATGTTTTAAAATACTAGTCATTTTGATTTATTTAAGCGGAGCGTATGTTCCAGTTAAAATGACGAAAATGCACTTAACATGGGATTTTACAACTTCTTTTGTTGCTTTTACAACCCCACTTGAAGATAACAATTAAATAATAGATGTTGGTTTTAAGTACTTTTCGTCATTTTAACTGGAACATACTATACAGCTAAGTTGAATTCCTAGACAGCATGCTAGATACTTATTTTAATTAAAGTAGTGGTTCGGATCCAGAACGTTGGCCCGTTTTCCATGCCCCAACCCAAAACTACCTCAGCTGAAATAGAACTGGGCTGGCCATGTTTGCCGATGCCGGACAAGTTATTAGTCAAAGTAAACATCGAGGGGAGCCCCATAGACTCTATAAAGAGACATGGCAGATATAGGCGTTGGCGGCATCAACGTCGTTCTTCTGGAAGGACTGATTGCTGGTTACAATAGTCCGAGAGTTTTTGGTCTGATGTGATTTTGATCCGATTTCTTAACTGTCAGTTATTATGTAAGCAGATTCGCTAATTCTCTGATTGTCTTGTTGCTTCTACTAAAAGTTTCGTGTTGCTTACTTAGATACAAATATAAATCGTCCAAAACAAATCTGATAAGAAAACGACTCTAACGGATGATGCATCTTGTTAATAAATGAAATTCAGATTAGTGAATTTGGTTACTTTTTTAGTAACTGTTTTTTAGAATGCTGAACGCTGAACGCTGAACGCTGTGAGTCACAATTTTTGAGTAATATATCGCACTCCTAAATCAAGAGTAAGTATGATAACTCATAACAAAAAAAAACCGCCGAGAAAACTGAAAAGCAAAAAGTGCCTCAGCACTTAGCCAGGAGGAGTGGACCTATAATCGTCTACTTGATTGGCTTCTATCACTCCTCCTAGCTCGTGCTGAGGCACCGACTTCCAACTGGTACGTAGATTAAGGTCAAACAAAAAAGGTATTATTTTTTGCTTTTCAGTTTTTTCGGCGGTTTAATTTTTTGTTAAAAAGATTTTATTTTATACTTTTTTTCCATTCTTGGGGTAGTTCTTTTTCCAAATTTATAATTCCAACTTCAAGGTATACCCTATCTATCCAATAAAAAAGAGTTATGAAAATCAGACTACTCTGTAAAAAGTTAGTCAATCAACCCCTGTTTTCCTACCCTTGGGGTAAAAATATTATTTCCAAATTTAAATGGGACCACCCTTGGGATATACGGTTTCCAATAAAAAAAGAATCATCAAAATCGGACTACTCTGTAAAAAGTTATGCGTGATCATACATAAAAAAAAAAAATATATACACGTCGAATTGAGAACCTCCTCCTTTTGTTTTCGTCGGTTGAAAATGACTAGCCATTTCCATTTAGACTTTCCTAAAAGGGAATGCATTCCAACCTCTAAATTAAAACGTGGTATTATTTTGAGATGATATACCTACTTTTGATTTAGGAATGCGATATTTGGATTTATACGCAATTAGAACACGACAATGCTCGTAAATAATGATTCTTACAAAATTATAAATGTTTTCTTTTCGAATCATTATGCATGCACGTCTAATGGGTAAACATTGTTTCTGAAGTAAAACAAAAAGTAAGTAAAAACTTAACTATCCACTATATTTTCTACTAAATATACTTACACTGTTAATCTTGCTAAAAATAATAATAAATAATATAAGCAGTTAATCAGCTTCTCTTAAAAATTAAAAAAATCGTCTTCGTCGTATGATTGAACTGTAACGGGGGCGCCTCTTATTGCTGACAACCGTAGCCCTTCTTTCTGCATTTCGTCCACTTTCGGTATTAATTCTTGTATGATGGTCTCTTCTACGTTAATTTTGTTTAACTCCGTTTGTATCTTTTCTTTGATAGGGCCCTCCAAGGCGTCCATTATCTGGTATCTTAAAAGATTAGGCAAAATATTTACTACGAATTCTATAAGATAGTCTAATGTACCAGCTCCGTTGCAGCGCACTTGGATATTACCGATCTCTAAGTCTATGCCTCTGAACTCGGGATTGTTACGAGTGTCAAGCGGCTGCGCCAGCACAAGCCTGCCGCTTATGTACTCCACCGAGAAAGCCGCAGTACCAGTCCTCGACAGCAGGCCCCCCACCGCGGATATGTCCCATTGCGTAGTTCCTTCAAGTTTTTGAGTACCTATTTCAAAATCTGCTACAATCGTGTTATTTTCCATTTTCAAAGTTATATTTCCTACTCTGTGGAACGAAGATGCGCCAGTAACCCAGGTGTTCGATAAAGAGACAGAAAATATACTGACAGTAGCATTATAGTCTTTTACTCTATACGGGTCCATGTCCAAAGAGCGTACCTGCCCTCTGGCGTCTGCTATCAGCATGTCTAAAGGTGATATAGAATTCGGGAATTGCATGTCACCTGCTACTTCTTCAAGCTTCTTATTGATTTCAGATCTTACTTTGATATAGGCCTCCTTGAGAATGTAAGGTTTAATAGAATCAAATAAAAAGTTTCCGACGGAGTTTACGATTCCTTGGAACATGCTTCCAAATAAGCCCAAGTTCTCAAAATTCATTGATATAGTGTTGAAAGATATATCGATAGCGATATCTTGGGCCCTCAGTTTCCCGTCGCGCTCCACTCCTAGGTTGGCTTTGGCAGTAATTTTGAGTCCGGTGACGTCTACGGTAAACGGCCCTTGCGCTTTGTTTACCCAAGTTGACATCGTGTAGTTCCCTCTTGCTTGTAGTTTGTCTATCAACATAGCAGCATGGACCTGAAATGCAGACAAGACATTTATCAAGTTAGCGAATGTTGTAGGTCTCTATGCCAACGAGCATCGCTGAAGTTCTTTAATTTTGTGAGAAATTAAATATTTTACGGATAACATCTAAGTAAATAAAATTTAGAAAGCAGAATTTCATTTTCTTAAATTAAAATAAATAGATCCGTTTACGAGGAACCCATACGCACCTTTTAGGAAAGTTAGCGCGTTTTAAGTATTTATTGGGATAAATTACTCCTTACTTACTTATTTCTTAAGATACCTAATTAATAACAATACCATGCCTACCTAAAAAGGGACTGTCTGTGTAGTTGTGTATCTACTAGTTTCAAAAGTACCAAAATTGTGTATCACTGAGGTCCCCTGAGTCACCCAAAGCCGTCCATTACAGTTGCCGCGGGGATTTTATTTAGGTCCCTCTGTTTATTTTGTTGCTTGAAAACCTTGAATAATCAATATTTTACGAGATAGATAAGTTTATAAAGAAAAAAGAAGAAAGAAAGAAGTTAATAAAAAAGATACTTTGATTATCATTGTATCAATTTAAACAACCTTTATCTCTCAAAACATTACTCCTGCAATAAAATTTTATGATTTAATTAATATTTAAAGATTTGATCAAATATTCATAAATAATAGAAATAATGGCAAAAATCAAGTTTAGTTTTAGTGTGTTATAAATGTGCGTGTGTTCTTCCAACGAGTTACTGAACTTATTGGCCATATCTACGAGTTTAATAAAATAACGCAAAACTGTTAGTGCCGTATAGGTACTGTACGCGGTTAAAGTTGCTAACGAATTTAACACATACTTCTCAAAAATTCCCACCGAAAATACAAAATGTCTCGCGTCTTCTTAAAAAATAGCGAATTCGTCATATAAAACAAAATGTTTCTTTTCCAAACATAAGCAATTTTAAATTTACGTATGTCTCTCCCTTTAATATTATTTGATGATAGATATTATTATGAATTCTTTTAAATTGTTAAAAGTAAAGAAAACGGAAGACTTGAGGGGCGTTTCAGTTAAGGTTCTACATTTCATTTTAGATGTCGTTGCTCCAACTTTGGCTTTTAAGTATATTTAATAATTGCATAGATGAAGGCGTATTTCGCGACTTAATGAAATATAGTTAAGTAGTGCCCATATTTAAATCAGGTGACACGGATAATTCCTCTGATTATCGCCCAGTATCCATATCAGTTTGGATTCACAAAAGGTACCTAGATCTACAAGTCTACAACAGACGCGGGCTACAGTTTAGTTAAATTCATATTACAAGCCTTGGGAGGAATCATTATGATGCTATAGGTGTATTCTGCGACCATTCCAAAGACTTTGGCTGTGTGAATTATGACATTTTAATTCGTAAATTCAATTTCTATGGTATTCGTGACCTCGCTTCAGAACTCATCAAATCTTACCTCATATCATATAGAGAAACGAAAAGGTAACGGTTAATGGAACGGTACTTATCGGTCGGAGGGATCTGTAGTCGAAATGGGAGTGCTTCAAGGATCTATTTTAGCGCAATTCTTATAAGTATCTGGTTTACTTAAATGACCTAATTTATAAGGTGAGCCAGAAATCAGGCATAGTTATGTTTACTGGCGACACCTCTTTACTGTTCAAAGTTAGTAGAAAAGACACCGATTTCACAGAACCCAATGAAACTCTGTCCATGGTATCCGCATGGTTTGCTGCCAATAATTTGTTACCAAGCCCCAAGAAAACAAAATGTGTTAAACTTTCATTGTTAAATTCGCCACATTCAAATTCGGTCTCAAATATAAAACTTAATGGTCAAAGTATTGAATTTTTAAAATCAACGGTATTCTAAGGAATAAGACTGGAATCTAAATTACAGTGGGGATCGCACACCACAGCACTGCCGTGTCATGACAAAACACTGTATCTAAAAAACACATATTTTTCAGAAATCGCAAAAAACTTTTGCTTTCTTTAATTGGCTACAGAACAGTGAATATTGATCTTATTGCAATAAAATTTGGACAAATCACGGATAATGTGCTACTAGAAGTGGGCAAAGAAAAATAATATTAAAATTTTTACTTTTTACATGAATTTTCAAGCAAAAACGTGTTATGTCGTTATATCCTTTATCAATAATATATGAGAGTTGCTATAACAAAACACTGTAACGTGATACTTAATGACATATAATCATATGAAAATGCTACTTTAAATTTAATTTAGTAATATATTGCTAACATCACTATTCATAAAACCAACATTCTCATCTTAATATATATTTCTTAGTCTTTAGAAAGGATGATTACCTTGAAGAAGTCCCGACTTAAAATAAACAAGGACTTGGACTAATTTCTCGTGTGATTGTTGCGACAAAACACTGTAACTCTTGATACTATACTAAGAAAATGTGAGTTTGTTTTGGCAAAACACGGTATCTGGAGATAATACAGTGTTTAGTCTAATCAAGACCCTACGTTTTAAGAGTTACAGTGTAAATTGCAATGACGTTTTTCAATGTTTTTGATAGAAAATCAGTTTCTCTAAGCATGCATATATAGATTAGGGTCCGAATAGTTAATTTAACGGTGTTAGCACAAAACACTGTAACTCAAATTACAGTGTTTTGTCATGACACGACAGAGCAATTGCGAGTAGGTTGAGCTCTGCTGCATTTGCAGTCAGAAAGATACGGCAGCTAACCGATGTTGGTGTATTTTTCCTACTTCAATATCATCATTTCATACGGCCTTATTTTATGGGGATCTACTTAAATTATTTACTGCAGACATGGAATCAATTTTTATTTTGCAAAAGAGAGCTATCAGAGTGAGAAGCTTTTTTTAAAGATATAGGTATTCTAACCCTGCCGTCGTTGTATCTATTTGAAATAATCATGTAAGTATGTAAGAAAAAACATACCTATGTGATTTTCCCACTAACGTCGATAATCCAAAGGCTACTAGACGGACAGGGAAACTTAAAGTTCCATCTTACAGAATGGCTAAAAACAAAAAGTATAAAGTAAGGGAAGATGCATACGTTTTTAGGGTTCCGTACCCAAAGGGTAAAAACGGGACCCTATTGCTGAGACTTCGCTGTCCGTCTGTCCGCCTGTCACGAGGCTGTATTTCATGAACCGTGATAGCTAGACAGTTGAAATTTTAACAGATGATGTATTTCGGTTGCCGCTATAACAAAAAATACCAAAAAACAGAATTAAATAAATATCTAAGGGGTCCCCATAGAAGAAACGCGATTTTTTTGCCGTTTTTATAGATAATGGTACGGAACCCTTCGTGCGCGAGTCCGACTCGCATTTGGCCGGATTTTTATAATAAAATTCCGAAAACAATAGCCGACCAAACTGATACAAAATTCAAATCCATTTTGAAGAAGACATTTAATATCTAAGGCGTACTATAAAATTAATATGACTATAATCATAGCCAGAAATGTTTAGAAATAATTCCGATCCGCATTGGCGATCCCTAGTCTCAAATAGCGTATCTACTGTGTTAAAAAAAATTGTATTAAATACTTTAGATGTATGTAATTGAAAATCTGTTTGAAAAAAATATACGAGTACCTTATTGAGTTTCTTGCCCGATTCTTTTCAATAGGGTTTTTCCGAACCGGTGGTAGGTACTTAGATTCTTTGACATTCATAGGAGCATCAATAATTGATGCCTAAATTGAATAAAGAATTTTGACTTTGACTTTGAATGGCCAAAATACACAAAAGAACGTAACCGCCACGATTTTCCTATGAACATACGCTCTTTAATTAGGTACTTAGTTGCGACTACGGAGCTCTTCGTTCGTTATACTAAGTCCGACACGCGCTTGGCCCTTTTTAGAGTTCCGTACCCAAAGGGTAAAAACGGGACCCTATTACTGAAACTTCGCTGTCTGTCCGTCCGTCCGTCTGTTTGTCTGTCTGTCCGTCTGTCACCAGGCTGTATCTCATGAAACGGCAACAGGTAGACGCTTGAAATATTAACAGAATATATTTAGTTACATATTCACTTTAAAAATAAATAATTAAAATAAAATAAAACAAATATTTAAGGGGGGCTCCCATATAACAAACGTGATTTTTTGCCGTTTTTAAAGATATGGTACGGAACCCTTCGTGCGCGAGTCCGACTCGCCTTTGGCCGGTTTTTTTTCTGTTCTGCATGGATTATTATATTATAATTTACACACCGTGTTTTTTGATTTCCGTTAAATTCGACACGTTGCTCGGTACATTAACAGAAACTAAGTACCTGTTATATTGATTACTAGCTTTTGCCCGCGACTCCGTCCGCGTGGAATTAGTAATTTGGGCATTAGTAATGTTTTTGGTTTTTTTTTATCCAATTTGCTTTTTCATCAATTATGGCTCTCCTTAGTCCTTAGTTCAACGATATAAAAAAAAATACCCCGCCCCCCGCAACCACCCCTCCGTCACCGTCCCCCCACCGAACCCCCCCCCCCCGCACACCCGCGTTCACATTCACCACCGTAACTACTCCCAAGTCACTACTTCTAAAAACTGTTCTATAAATTCTTAAAATAGACGTATCTTTCTTATTTGTGAACTGATTCAAATGAAACAAACACTAAATGTTAATCCAAGAAAATACCAACATATCAGTGAAAACCGCATCCTTCTAGGTTAAGCCGTTTGTGAGATTAGCGCGCACAAACGCACAGACAAACAGACAAACATACAAACAGATAAACAGACAAACAGACAATAATTCTAAAAAACATTGTTTTGGGTTCTATTGCGCTAGTAAATAGCCCTAGTGTCA
This sequence comes from Archips xylosteana, assembly GCA_947563465.1. NCBI lineage: Eukaryota > Metazoa > Arthropoda > Insecta > Lepidoptera > Tortricidae > Archips > Archips xylosteana. The sequence goes on from OX387343.1 coordinate 20,895,734, forward strand.
GTTTTTCTCAAATATCTTCAATGTACAGACACCGACTTGTTACAGATTTATTATATGTATAGATAGTTAAAATCAAAAAAAAAAATCGTGGCATTTTCCGTTGAGATAAACACGATTATTGATACAATACCAATGTTTACGATTATGACATTGATGTGACACATAATAAAAGAAAAAGTAATAATCTCAATAATCTCCTTGTAGCGAATGAATGGAAAACTCTTTACTGACGAAATTTAAAAGATAAATAATAATAGGACGTAATGAAGGACCTATTACACTGGTTCAGCCATTAAATTTAATTATTGAATAAGTATATTAAAAATAGTAAGAGTTAAGACACTAGATTCTTCGACAAATCAACTCTATTTAATCTGAATAATCTTACCTTAAAGTTAACGGAAATAAAAGAAACTGGTATTTTTAAAATGTAATTGAAGTCTGCTTCAAAAGCAAATACCTTAAAGAAGATATTTTTCATCTGTGTGTAAGCAAGGTACAGTCGAGGCGTAAATATCAATATGTATATGTAAACACTGACCTTCAGATTAGTGGTATAGAGGTGTATACAGATATATTAACAGATATATTTAACGACCGCTTTAGCCTAGTTGGTAGTGACCCTGCCTACGAAGCAAGAGGTCCTGGGTTCGAATCCCGGTAAGGGCATTTATTTGTGTGATGAGCACGAATATTTTGTTCCTGAGTTATGGATGTTTTCTATGTATTTAAGTATTTATTTTATCTATATAAGTATGTTTATCGTCGTCTAGTACCTATAGTACAAGCATTGCTTAGTTTGGGACTAGGTCGATTTGTGTAAGATTGTCCCCTAATATTTATTATTTATTTTATTTATTTATTTATTATATTTTTAATCTCATGGTAATGCTAATGTATATCTTAATACTACCTTTTGCCCGCGACTCCGTCCGCGTGGAATTAGTAATTTGGGCAGCTTATTTTTTTCATCAAATTATGGCTCTCCTTAGTTCCTCGATAAAAAAAAATTACCCGCACCCCGCAACCCCACCGCACCCTCCAATCCGCTCCCCCCGCACAGCAACCCCGCACCCCCCACACCCCAAGAACCTGCACCCTCCACCCCCCCCGCACCGCTCCACACCCCCCGCACACCCCCCCACACAGCACCCCCCGCACACCCGCGTTCGTCCCAAGTCAAGCGTGCCTATAGAAGTTTTACTTCAAAAACCCCCGCACCTCCTCCCCCTCAACCCCCCCGCCCCCCCGGTGTTTTTGTCAAATATCTTGAAAACGGTGCATCCTACGGCAAAATCAATGTAATTTTCATTCCTCACACTCCCTCCTCCGCACCTCTCCCCCTCTCAACCCCGCCCCCCTCCCTCAACAACCCCACCCCCCCGTGTTTTGTCAAATATCTTGAAAACGGTGCATCCTACGGCAAAATCGATGTAATTTTCATCCCCCTTTGAAGCCCCCGCACCCCCCTCATCCCCCCTTACCCCCCACCCCCCTGGTGTTTTTGTCAAATATCTTGAAAACGGTGCATCCTACGGCAAAATCGATAAAATTTTCACCCCCCTTTGAAGGCCCCACACCCCCTCCCCCGCACCCTCACCCCCGTGTGTAGCGTGATGATATATAGCCTTCCTCGATAAATGGGCTATCTAACACTGAAAGAATTTTTCAAATCGTAGCAGTAGTTCCTGAGTTAGCGCCTACAGAATAGATGTTTTACTTCAAAAATCCCCGATTTCGAAACATTCTTCCGCTCCGCTCCGCTCCTATTGGTGTTAGCGTGATGATACATAGCCTATAGTCATCCTCGATAAATGGGCTATCTAACATTGATAGAATTTTTCAAATCGGAGCAGTAGTTCCTGAGATTAGCGCGTTCAAACAAACAAACAATCAAACAAACTCTTCAGCTTTATAATATTAGTATAGATATATAAATTACGTGTCACGTTGTTTGTCCGCGATGGACTCCTAAACTACTACTTAACAGATTTTAATAAAATTTTCACACCGTGTGCAGTGTGATTCAACTTGAAAGATAGGATAGCTTACATCTCAATTTATAGTATACCCCTATTCTTCGCGGACGGAGTCGCGGGCAACAGCTATTTGTATAATATATTCATGACCATGTTCACGGTGTTCTCGAAGAGTTTTTTTTTTCAAAGAAATCACAGGTGGCAGCTATTTTAAAATGTTGTACTTAAATACTTAGGTACTTATTTTGTCGGGGAATTGAGAAGAAACATTTTCCTAATTACTGATTCGATCTTGTAATTTTATCTAGACACGCGGCAGCGTGTCCAGCCAAGTTTAATATTACACGAACCATTTGGAACCACTTTTGACACCTTCATAACTCAAAATCTATTTAACATAAACACAACAAATTTGGATCGTTTATTGATACCAATAAGATTAACTAGAATCCCAAATTTCATAAATATAGCTAAAACGGTTCTTGAGGTACAACATACGTCTAAATGTCGCTATTTTTGCACTGATTCACTGACTGACATAAGATCAAAAACCTTACCCACTTCCAAATGTTCTAAGAAGTTCAAATCTGGCATCCAGTTAGGTAATTACGTGTATATGTTATGGACCAAGTGATAAATCGGGCATTTTTCATAATGCCCATCACCTTTTGGGCAGAGTAATATAGAGTAATTAGCTGACCCTGCAAACGTTGTTTTGCCTTATATCACCTAGGGATATAAAAAATAGCCTACGACTATTCTCAGACCTACCGAATACAGAGAAAAAAGTTTCATAAAGATCGGTCAAGCCATTTCGGAGGAGTTCGGTAACAAACACCGTGACACGAGATTTTTATATATTAGATAATCAGAAAACAGTAAATTTTGAATTTGAAATATTTTCCAAAGACTTTAATTAATTATATTAACACGCTAACACGCCTATCACAATTATATTTAAAGCAAAAACTTTTTCTTTCTTTGACCCACTTTTTGATCACCGGTTGTGCCGAAATTTTGCATGCACATGTACCTAAGTTGGATGACAACGTAGTATTATTGTGATATGGAGCTGATCTGATGATGGAACTGGAAGGTGACCATAAGAACTCTGTAGTAATAAGACTAATAAGACATGACCCCGTCGAATATGGGCTCGTTTGATTTGTCTTGACGAGTACTTTGATCCTAGATGGTAACCAGGGTATGGTGATGGAGCTCGAACGTGGCCAAAGGCACTCCACAATAAAACGACATAGCCCCATCGAGTTTGGGCTCGTTTGATTCGTCTTGACGAGTACTTTGGTCAGGAGGTAAGTTCCGCAGTTTATGTATATTCGGCCGGGGCGCACCTCCCGGGCAGGCGTATGGCAGTAGGTCGTCAGGTCGTCGCTCGGCATTCGGTTCACACGCTAGCCACGTCGCGCGTAATTATTTTTCTGTGATTTTGTAACAAACAATAACTTCTAAACGAACTTATAATCCGCACAAAAGATACTGTTGCGTTTAAAGATAGTTTACTGAATAATACGCACTGTTATCTTTCTTGATTTACATACCTACCTAAATATCGGCGAGTAGGAACACTGTGCTCTTGGTTTCGGTTCAGTGTAGATGAAGCTTAATATTTGACTTGGCTAGTTTTCCCCAGTAAATTGAATGTAGAAGATAAGTTAATTAGCCAAATACAAGATGATTTGTATGTGAAAAGTAGCCATGTCAAATGTTAAGCTTCAATTTAACATAAGTTATCTACTTTGAGTAAATTATTCGATAGTTAAATTTAAGAATTTATATTTATTTATAAAACACTGTTGCAGTGGAAAAACCAAATAAATATAGTGTTATACTTGTTTAGGATGTAATTTGTTCTTACAAATAGATTTCAGTATTACCTGCAGAACTTTGGCACCTATTTAGATCTCAATCCTTTTGTCAGTGAAGTCCACAATCAAGCATATTTTTTGTAGTATTGAACTTAATATTATGAGTTGAAATCGGGTTTTGTTCCGCGTACCTTGATTTCAGAGAAGCCCGATATTTCGGCACAGTTGCATGCGCCATGATCACGTGACGACTATAAGTATTGAACTTGGCTAACATTTTTCACAGTTAATGTTTTTGGTGGGTTATTCTTACCTGATAATAAGTAAGTAAGTAATATAGTTTAAAAAAATGATTACATAAAGAACAGGATTATCCGGTACGTATTAAACTAGGTTGAGCCTGTATCTTGGCACCCACAGAGTCAGTTTATAAATAAACATAATTTTTGACACATTACACAGTTCAGTAGGTTGTCCCGTAGCTTTATATGGAAATATAACCATAAACATTGCAGCTGTAATGTGAGAAATATTTTTCACCTCACTAGCTCGGAAAGTCCTTTTTGTTTGTTTGACATGTATTGAGAAAATCGCTTTTTATCCACATGTGAAGAAAGAGTTTTGACATTTGAGGGCAGCTTAAGTGATATTTGACAGCTAACGAAACGTAAAACGTTAAAAGTGCTGAATTTTTAAAATCACAATTAATGAATTGCATCGAGTAAAAAACACTAAATACAGTCTTACAACTTTATTTTAATTCATAAATATCAGCATTCAACATTAACCTTCATTCTTGTTGTAAAAACGGATAAAATGTTATGACAGTCCAAGTAAGTCGATGTGCGAACAAAACGCACCCGAAATAATAAAAAAAAAACTTAAGTCAAAACTTTTCAATTAAATATTCGCATGTTTTTCTAATTATTTTCCTCGCTGTAGTGAGGTGAAAAGTTTTGTGTTATACACGGGTGAAAAGTTATTTTACGTCTCGTGTGTTGAAACACTCACTATCGAAAGGATTCTATTTTTGAACCACTCGCTTCGCTCGTGGTCAATCATAGAGTCCTTTCGATAGCTCTTGTTTCAAATGAACACTCGCTGGTAAAATACAACTTTCCCCCTTGTATAACAAATAACTATTACAAAGCTATCAGAACAATATCTAAGTAGGTATGCTAAATTACTTACCTAATACATACTGCAAAAACAGATTTACAAGACTGTGCAATGATAAACGTGTAATACTAACCTCCATGGCTCCAATTTCGGCGTTGACGTATAGTATTCGGAATTTGCTTATTCCATGTACAGCAGTATTTTTGAAGTTCAAAGTGGTGCCAAAAGATATAGTTTGTTTCATGTCGGGCACCGGATAGGGCTCCGGTATGTCTGCCCCGGGGATCCCTATTGGATCAGGTTGCTTGAAATGGTTCAATATCTGTAAAATTTTCTCGCTGAGCTGTTGTTCTCCGTCAATAAGTGTTTCCTCAGAAGTCTTAGGTGGAGACATATCTGAAAAATATGGATGTAACGAATACATTCAAATATTCTAAGTTTGATTTAAAACCGTAGTTATGGCTTGAACCTACCTCATTGATTAGTTTACTTAATCGTCAAATGAAGGCCTACAAAATAGAGCAGTATATCTTAATCTAGGTTGTAATATACACTCGTATACTGTATACGTCGTTAATTGGCCCGATTGGCATATTAGTTATGTGACCTTTGGCGTTTGAAGAATTATGACGCCCAGTTTAAAGGTTAAAAGACGGAACTTTCTTGTACCTAATAATTTATTTTAACAAAAACATAGTTCTTAGAGATATAGCGTGAAATATCACAAAAAATCAAGAGTAATGAAAACTGTTCAGATTCGATAAAAAAAATTATTTCATTGCTCCTTGGGTGTATAAATGCAAACACATAAACATTCGCATAACAATGTTAACTTAAAATAGGGCACTTAATAATAAAATAAGCACATGCCAAAGAGTGACCGAATCGCAGTTTTTAAACATATGCGTAGGTACTACAAAGTACGAGTACCACCAATTACATAGTAACGTGTAGGGTTTCGTAGGGTTTCCGTAGGCGATTAAATACATATAAGTATTGGCAATAGTATTGGCCTATATTTAAAAAAAGATGGTACACAAGGTAGAACAACATCAGAAAGGTACATGTCGAAACACCATATTATAGTTTTGCCAAGAAAGATGAGACGTAAATGGTCGAACAAACATTTATAATTTTTGTTGATTCGCGTGTATGTACAGTCGTGGAATGAAAAGGTTCGTCACTTTTCGACTCTGTGCCAACGAGTTAAGGTCGAAAAGTGACGAAACTTTTCATTCCGCTACTATACACACAGTGGTGACCACGGAAAGGCCAAGAGCCCAATGACACAGCTAATTTTAGTTAACTTGAACACAGAGTCGGTGATTTTAAGACAATCGGAATGAGCACGCACCTCTTGGCAGCGCGGCGGCGGCGCACGCGGCGGCGGCGGCGAGCACCCACGCGCTGCGGCCCCACATGCTGGCTTCCCGTCTGACGTCTGACCACAAACTACACTCAATTCAATTTGCCCGGGAGGGGTCACAGTTTATCTGGCTGCAAAGTGCAACGTCACACTGTGCCTTAGTCTCTTATCGAACCCGATATTTATATTTCCGTTGCAATGTTTGCATTGTTTGTCGCTCATTAGTTAATGGATCGCATCAAGTCCAGGGTTACCTAATAGACGACGAATGGATTAATATGGTATACTTTAAACCATAATTACTATGATTTAAAAAAATGCAGAAGATTAATGGGTTTTTAACGCTTTGTTTGTTTTGGCAAATAAGTTTTAATTTGCACTTAAATTGAAATTCACGTGGTGTACCTATTGTTCAACATTGACATGTTAATTCCGCTTTTAAATCACTTAGAATTATTTTAGGATTGAAAATTCATAACACACATTGAAAATAGTTCTTTTAGGGTTCCGTGCCAAAAAAAGTAAAAAAATCACTTAGTTATAAGTCTGCATGTTTGTCTATTGGTCTGTCAAGACTCCTTTTCTCATTATCATATGTTAGGTACTCAATAAATATATGTACATTCCTTATTTTTTATCAGATATACCTACTGTGTGCTACTGTGACAGTGAAAGACTAAATTTGTGTGAAGTATTTAAAAAAAAAAATTTAGGGCATCACTCGCCCCAAAAAAATCAAAGTGTTAAAAAAATGTTATTTGGAAAATATTATAAACAAAAAGTTACCTTGGCATTTATACCTGTAGCGGCCTCAAACAAAAGTAAATAACTACTCACTTGTTTACAACGTGAACCTATAGGAAGTAAGAAAACCAAGGCATGTTTAAACATAGTGACGTGATCGCCAACACCTCCTTAGGCCTGCATCATTGTGTTCATTGAGGTACGAAGAAGGCTAGAAGACGTTGCCGTTCCCGGTTTTCTTTCTTGAACCTTACAATGGTTAGGTACTACATAAGTATAGCCTGACCCTTACCATAGCGATTTTTACTTTTGAGGCCTGTTCATGTGTCACTTGTTTTATAACAATCTTGATAAATAAATAAAAATGATACAGTAGGTAAACAAGGACTGTTTACTACTGTTTACAAGGCATGAAGCTAAGAGTTTAAATAATAATAATGGTTCATTTGTCCTGGTGTTACTCTATACCAATTTTTTTACTGTGTAATGGTTCATTTGTCCTGGTGTTACTCTATACCAATTTTTTTACTGTGTATGTATGTGTGATGTATACTACCTAGGTACGGCTTGTTCGCTTGCGATGGTAATTTAGTATCGATTGAGGTTTCGGACTATCAATTAAACTCCATTAATATTTCAGGTATATGTATAGGTATTTATAATGAATAATGCAACATTACAAAAAAATAAAAACTTAATTTATAATTCACAAAATAGTAAAAAGGGAGGAGGGCGGATAACATGACTCAGCTCTTATACTCCCGACTGGCTGCGCAGTGCGCGTCATTTGTCTCAATGGCTCACTAGAGCGGCTTTATTATTTAACGCACTCAGAATCACAATCGCTTTCACCACCTTTTTCTGTCAAACGGTAAAGGATGAGAATAGATAGAGACGGCGAATACGATCGCGGGTGGCGGCGCGTCAGGCAATACGGCCTCTGGCACCGCTCCCACAACTGCAGGTGGGCAACACTGCCGAGAGGCCGGTACGCGGGTACGCCACTGTGCTTCGAGCCAAACGAATAGGAAATAAAAAATTTAAAAATTAAAGAAATCATCGTCGTCGTATGATGTTACACTTGTAGGGGAATCTTTTATTGACGACAACTTGAACCCTTCTTCTTGCATTTCGTCGATTCTAGGTAATTCTTGTTTAATAGTTTCCTCGACATTAATTTTATTCAATTCTTGTTGGACTTTATCCCTAATTGGGCCCTCCAAAGCATCCATAATTTGATATCGTAAAAGATTTGGCAAAATGTTCACGAATAATTCTATAACGTAGTCTAAGGTACCTGCTCCATCGCAACGGACTTGAATATTGCCTATTTCTAAGTCTAAATCTCTAAATTCAGGGCAGTTCCTAGTGTCCAGTGGTTGAGCTAAAATAATTCTACCACTCACGTACTCGACAGTAAACGAAGCCGTGCCAGCTTTTGTCATGAGCCCTCTAATGGCTGTCATATCCCATTGTAAACTCCCTGATAGCTTTTGTGTACCTATTTCAAAATCAGCTATTACAGTGTTATTCTGCATTTTTAACGTTATGTTCCCGACTCGATGAAAGGACGATATTCCCGTTATCCAAGTATTGGATAAAGCCACAGTGAATACACTCACGGTGGTGTTATAATCCTTAACCTTATACGGGTCCATGCCCATTTCTCGGACCTTTTTCCTTGCGTCTGCGATTACCATATCTAACGGAGATACAGAATTTGGGAATTGCATGTCACCAGCTATTTGATCGAGTTTATTGTTTATTTCATTTCTAGCCTTTGTGTAAGCTTCTTTGAGGATATATGGCTTAATGGAATCAAAAAGGTACGCTCCCGCAGAATTAACAAGGCCTTGAAACATGCTACCAATAAAGTCAAGATTTTCAAAATTAGCTGCCATTTTGCTAAAGGATATGTCGATAGCGATGTCTTGGGCCCTCAGTTTCCCGTCGCGCTCCACTCCTAAGTTGGCTTTGGCGGTAATCTTGAGTCCGGTGACGTCCACGGTGAACGGCCCGCGGGCTTTGCTCACCCACGACGACATCGTGTAGTTTCCTCTTGCTTGTAGTTTGTTAATTAACAATGCAGCGTTAACCTGAAAATGTTATAAATATGCATGTCATTAAAACTTTGTTACCATGTTAATGATAATGGACTGACAAAATAATTGGATCTAATCGTCACTTAAATAATGTTGTACGGTCAAGTGCAAAAATAAGTATCGATTTAATCCTCCCATAGTTATATACCTATACCTTAATTCGACGACATAAGAGCTATGGGACATATTTATGAGCAAGTTATGTGCTCCCATATTTTTACACTTGACTGTACACTTACCCCCTGTTTCACCATCCATTGATCAAATTTATTTGACGGATAAATGTAATGCCGTCTTTGTTTGTTTTCTTCGAATAGACGGAGACGGCATCACATTTATCCGTCAGTTAAAATTAATCAATGGGTGGTGAAACAACCCCTAAGACTTGTACGATGTACGTCACAAAAATAAATATTGACTTCTGAATGGTGCCTAGATTACTAGCTAGCAATTATATGCCGCAGAACGTAATCAATCGTAATAATGAAACGCACAGGACATGCCAGTTGTGTATGGCCGGGTAAGACTTCATGATATATAAAGCTAATCAAGTAGCGGAAAATAACCCACTGTTACCAGTTGAGTGGAGACAGTAAAAGAGTTGACAGCATCAATGTGCCTTTGCATTTTCATTGTTACGAAAATTTTCCAATAATTATTTTTGATAGTTCGTTAAATTACACCATTTATTCATCTCTTCATTAGTGTAAACCACTAGGCCAGGCAGGTACATTGAAGTTCCTGAAAGTTATATGCATCGTGTGAAGGAAGACCAACCAACCGCGCAAAATGTCATGTGTCTTGACATAGATATATTCTTATCCTACAGCGGTTTAGATTTCGAGATTTTAAAATTTTACATTTTTGTTAGAGATTAATAAAAAAACATAAACACACTATTTGAGACATAAAAAGTACCTCCTATCTATTAAGAAATACCATTACCATTATAAAAAGATTTACGTTTTAGTTCCATCAGTTATATACCTACGCATACACATGTTATGTAGGTAGTATGCACTTGTTTGTAGGTTTTGTAGCATACCATGTATACCTAGCTGGTATCCGCAACTTAGCTCGAATCCTGGAAGCGTTTCCGCTTTTCCGGGATAAAAAGTTGCTGTGGTAATAGCTTTCTATTAATAAAGTGGTGGAGTTCAATAAGTAGGACTTTACCCGGTAGTTAATCACTCACTTTGATACGTGTAACCAGAACTACCAACTTTTTGCATCTCTAAATTGCTTGTGGTAGCTCTGGCTACATAGGGGAGTACAGACGGTTTCCGATTTAATCTGTAAATGGTGGTACAGATACGCTATAAAATGTTTTCAAAATACAGACTACCTACACAAAATTTAAATATTGTTTCAGCGTAATGAACACAACTAGAGTAGATTGTACAACAAGAGCATAAACCGAGCCTTTCTACCCGTAACGTTCATATAGCCACCCGAGAGAGCGGGGTGGGTATAGATAGGGTGACTAGGCCGGTCTGAGAATAGGTCGTAGGCTATAATTTATATGGCAAAACAACGTTTGCTGGGTCAACTAGTCTTCTTCTAATATATAAAAATCTCGTGTCACTGTATTTATTATCGAATTCCTCTGAAACGGCTTGACCGATTTTTATCAATTTTTTTTCTCTATGTTTGGAAGGTCTGAGAATAAGTCGTAGGCTATTTTTAAAGTTCCGTACCGAAAGGGTAAAAACGGGACCCTATTACTGAGGCTCCGCTGCACGTCCGTCTTTCCGTCCGACCGTCTGTCACCAGGCTGTATCTCTTGAACCGTGATAGCTAGAAAGTAGAAATTTTCACAGATGATGTATTTCGGTTGCCGCTATATAATAACAAATATTAGAAACCAGAATAAAATAAATATTTAAGGGGGCTCCCATACAACAAACGTGATTTTTGCTCGATATTGATAACAGCAACAGGTAGACGCTTGACATATTCATAGAATATTTAATTATATATATTCATTAAAATTAAAATAAAACAAATATTTAAGGGGGCTCCTATACGAAAAAAGTGTTTTTTTTTTGCGGAACACTTCGTGCGCGAGTCCGACTCGCACTTGGCCGGTTTTTATACCTAGGTACCCCTAATCTTCGCAGACGGAGTCGCTGGCAACAGCTAGTAAGTTTATATTAAGTCACGTCGAGTCAAACCGTCACACTGACTTCATCTTTTATTTAAAGGTCCTACTAATTTATCTAGATAAGAATAAAGCTCATCTGGATAAATTCAAAATAACAAATGAGTGATTATTTAGTTATTTCAAATAACAAATAATTTAGTTATCTTCCCGGTTATTTGTAAAAAGATAAATTTTGTCCAACTAACACTAACCTACCCAAATCATTTCTGCTATCCTTACGGAAAACGTCACTTAACAGAATTTTACGGAAAACTCTTAAATATAATAATTTAATTTAATTTGTGATTTTTCGACCTGAATCTGGATAGACTTATACCTACTTAGAAGTATTGGGGGTAACAAAAGATTGTCTAACGAGGTAAGAAAAGCACACCTATATCACACGAGATATTATTATCTTGGGTGCCAAGGGTAAACATTTCCTCACTCACACTCACACAATCAAGATCTGCTTCACTTTCTGAGAAAGAGAGAGAGAGATTTTGTATTGGACTAATTTTTGGCAGATTGACCTTTCATTTAATCAATCATTGTTTGTATTAGGGCCTAAGGACACGGCGTTTTTTAAACGCGCCGTCGACGCGCGTTTGTATCGATACAAACGCGATACGCTCGCGGGTTATTATGGCTGTTCTATGGAATGAAATACGCGTTGTAAACGCGCGTTCCTAAAATGCGCTTCGACGGCGCGTTTAAAAAACGCCGTGAGCTAGGGGCCTAAGACAGACGACCGGATAGCAGCCTAGTGGTTAGAGAACCTGACAACGAAGCTTGAGGTCACGGGGTCGATTCCCGGTCGGGGCAGATATTTGTATGAAAAATACGAATGTTTTCTCTCGGGACTTGGGTGTTTAGTTTAATATGTATTTAAGTATGTATATTTATATAAAAATATGTATATCCGATGCCTAGTACCCATAACATAAGCTTTGCTTACTTTGAACTAGGTCAATTGGTGTGAATTGTCCCGTGATATTTATTGATTTATTTATTTATTAGTGTTGAATTACTTCTCTATGAAAAATCAATATGCTAAATCGATTGTATATTTAAGTTTTTCAAACGTTGTTTAATTGCGGTCAATGCAAACAGTAGACTTACAGTTTAATTGCGGCCAACGCAAACAGTAGACTCACAGTTTAATTGCGGCCAACGCAAACAGTAGACTCAAAGTAACTGCGGTCAATGCAAACAGTAGACTCACAGTTTAATTGCGGTCAATGCAAACAGTAGACTCACAGTATAATTGCGGCCAACGCAAACAGTAGACTCACAGTTTAACTGCGGCCAACGCAAACAGTAGACTCACAGTTTAATTGCGGCCAACGCAAACAGTAGACTCACAGTTTAATTGCGGTCAATGCAAACAGTAGACTCACAGTTTAATTGCGGCCAACGCAAACAGTAGACTCACAGTAACTGCGGTCAATGCAAACAGTAGACTCACAGTTTAATTGCGGTCAATGCAAACAGTAGACTCACAGTTTAATTGCGGTCAATGCAAACAGTAGACTCACAGTTTAATTGCGGCCAACGCAAACAGTAGACTCACAGTTTAATTGCGGTCAATGCAAACAGTAGACTCACAGTTTAATTGCGGTCAATGCAAACAGTAGACTCACAGTTTAGTTGCGGTCAATACAAACAGTAGACTCACAGTTTAATTGCGGCCAACGCAAACAGTAGACTCACAGTTTAATTACGGTCAATGCAAACAGTAGACTCACAGTTTAATTGCGGCCAACGCAAACAGTAGACTCACAGTTTAATTGCGGCCAACGCAAACAGTAGACTCACAGTTTAATTGCGGCCAACGCAAACAGTAGACTCACAGTATTTGCAGTCAATGCAAACAGTAGACTCACAGTTTAATTGCGGCCAACGCAAACAGTAGACTCACAGTTTAATTGCGGTCAATGCAAACAGTAGACTCACAGTTTAATTGCGGTCAATGCAAACAGTAGACTCACAGTTTAATTGCGGTCAATGCAAACAGTAGAATCACAGTTTAATTGCGGCCAACGCAAACAGTAGACTCACAGTTTAATTGCGGTCAATGCAAACAGTAGACTCACAGTTTAATTGCGGCCAACGCAAACAGTAGACTCACAGTTTAATTGCGGCCAACGCAAACAGTTGACTCACAGTTTAATTGCGGTCAATGCAAACAGTAGACTCACAGTTTAATTGCGGTCAATGCAAACAGTAGACTCACAGTTTAATTGCGGTCAATGCAAACAGTAGACTCACAGTTTAATTGCGGTCAATGCAAACAGTAGACTCACAGTTTAATTGCGGTCAATGCAAACAGTAGACTCACAGTTTAATTGCGGCCAACGCAAACAGTAGACTCACAGTTTAATTGCGGTCAATGCAAACAGTAGACTCACAGTTTAATTGCGGCCAACGCAAACAGTAGACTCACAGTTTAATTGCGGTCAATGCAAACAGTAGACTCACAGTTTAATTGCGGCCAACGCAAACAGTAGACTCACAGTTTAATTGCGGCCAACGCAAACAGTAGACTCACAGTTTAATTGCGGTCAATGCAAACAGTAGACTCACAGTTTAATTGCGGTCAATGCAAACAGTAGACTCACAGTTTAATTGCGGTCAATGCAAACAGTAGACTCACAGTTTAATTGCGGTCAATGCAAACAGTAGACTCACAGTTTAATTGCGGTCAATGCAAACAGTAGACTCACAGTTTAATTGCGGCCAACGCAAACAGTAGACTCACAGTTTAATTGCGGTCAATGCAAACAGTAGACTCACAGTTTAATTGCGGTCAATGCAAACAGTAGACTCACAGTTTAAATTGCGGTCAATGCAAACAGTAGACTCACAGTTTAATTGCGGCCAACGCAAACAGCAGACTCACAGTTTAATTGCGGCCAACGCAAACAGTAGACTCACAGTTTAATTGCAGCCAACGCAAACAGTACACTCACAGTTTAATTGCAGTCAGTTGACTCACAGTTTAATTGCAGTCAGTAGACTCACAATTTCACAGACCCTGATTTATTTCACACATTTATTTAGTGTCTTTGGGTCCATGCCGCGGGGGGAGACTTTTGTTAGGTAATTTTATCTAGTTTTAGTTTGGGTTAATTTTATTTTATTTATAATTATAGTGTTAACCCACTTGCAATATGTTTATTTCCACACATAAAACCACAGAAAGCCATTACTCCTAAAGAACACATTTTTAAATTTTATTTCCTCTCATTGTTTGAGGACCTCACACGCGGTGAACTTTTTATTTATTTTTTTATTGCGTTTTACATTGTTGGTGTTAGTGTTACACAAATAAGATAAAGCTTCAATGTGAACCCTGTAAGGGCACAGCAACAGTAGGACAGATACGCATTACATTAATATGTTATCTATACTAAAACAGCGTCAGTATAAAATATAAACTATTATTTAAAACATTATTGAGCATTTTTACAGCTAATTAAAATGAAAATTTAACAGATAATTAGTTTTACAAAGACATATACCTGTACACGCACACATTCGCATTTACCAATTAGGGTAATTCCGGGGTAGATGGCCATAAGGGAGAGATGGCCCGTCGAAATAATTCCTGAACCGTTGGCTAGATGGCACAAGTAACAGTTTAGTTCGCTCCGCAACGCGCGTGGGAGAAAGCGTGCGTGCAACTTTTTGGCGAAAAAAAATCAAAAAGTAAGTAAAATCCTCGTTATTTGTTTCGTGTAGTGAAAATATTTTTCATAGGGTTCTTGTTTTAAGTTGTTATGATATTAGTTTCGTAAAATAATGGTTATTTTTGGTTTGGTTGCAAAGTATATGAGTAACAGTTTGTCCTAACTACAAAATTACTCGCATCCTATTGTGATTTTTTTTTTAGGTGTGGCCATCTCTCTCGGAGGAAAAGGAGAGATGGCCGGTGTTAGTCGGTATATGATGGCCATATGGAATTATATCCGAAGACTATCTGATGACAGTGACGACGTCCTATTAATAATGACAGCAAATCGGGATCAGAAAAAGAAGTTAAATGAAAGAGATAATTGTCGCGGTTGTTGAGAAAATTATTATATTTATTATGAAACTCTTCTCTTCGAGGACTGGCTTCAATGCACGGTGTGCCAGTTTTGGGTACATGAAAATTGCACTGAATTTGAAGACACGTGCTCTAAATGTGGTGCAGAGAAAAAAAGGCTGCTAAAAAATAGGAAATAAGACAAAAAAACTACGTTAATATTAGAATTAAGGATATGGCCATCTTACCTCTAATGCTGTGGCCATCACACCCGCACACCTCAGGAGAGATGGCCAATTGTGATTTTTAAAACACGATTTTTTTTAAAGCGATCTTATTGGAAATTGTTACTTTTATGTTTAATATTTAATAGTACATTGGTCAAAGTTTAATTACAACTAAATATTTTTATTGTGACGCGTAAGGTTTTCTTTTAGCGGTGTTTATGAAAAACTATGGCCATCTACCCCGGACTTACCCTACACCATATCACATTAGCATTACCTATCGTTTAGTTATCACAATATACCTAAATAGTAAGTTATAGATAACATTTGCATTTTTTTTTACAAATCCTATAATAAAATAAAATAATTTTTCATCTGAAAAGTCTTGGTTACTATAGTAAGATTTCTCATTCAAAAAATGTCTTTAGGCGGTGCTTAATGTTCATGTTGTTGTGTAAGTAACAACTTACAAAAAAAAAATGCATACTTCTAAAATATACATGGATGCTAGTGTTAGGATGTTTTGTTCTTTGAAGTGATTTTTGCAGCTTGTCCTGTCGTCTATTTACTAGAATTCTAATACAGCGTTTTTTGAGTTTGAACAGTTGCAGTTGTGGGCTTTTTCCTCATAAAACTATGCCATACATACTTCAGCCAAGCGTGAGCGTACGTATGCGTAATAGGCACTTTATAGTCGCATGTGTACACGACGAAAAAAACCGGCCAAGAGCGTGTCGGACACGCCCAAGATAGGGTTCCGTAGCAGGTACGAAAAAATCTTTGCATACTTTATAATGTGGTTGTTTTGGTCCCAATTCCCACCGCGCGCAGAATTTCAACGTTCGGCGGTACAGCGCCATCTATCGGCGAATTGGGTAACTAATCTAATCTAATGTAATTCTTTATTATTATGAACCAATTTCAATTTATTTTATTTTATTTGAAAGAAGATACTGTTAGCGTGATCTTCTAGGTACTTACAGAAAAAAAATGCTTGCAAAGGCGGTTAAATTACAATCTTAGTTTAGAAATATTTTTTTACAAAAACTTAAAAACTGCTCAACTGATTAAGTTGAAAATAATTTTCCTAGAAAGTTTTTATTAAGTTTAACTTTCGTGATTTTTTTCATATTTTTTAGACTTGCTGTTCAAAAGTTAGAGGGGGGGGGGGGCACATTATTTTGAACTTTCGGAGTAAATATCTCCGAAAAAATTCACTTTATCAAAAAATGGTCTTAGCAAACCCCTATTAATTTTCAAATACCTATCCAATGATACCCCACACTATAGGGTTAAACGAGAAAAAAAAATCACGTCTATGGGAGGTACCCTAAAAAAAATTTTTTTAGTTTTTTTTATTTAACCACTTTGTCGGCGTGACTGATATATATAATCATGCCAAATTATAGCTTTCTAGTACTAACAGTCTCTGAGCTTAGCCGCGGACATACAGACAGACGGACAGACATGGCGAAACTATAAGGGTTCCTAGTTGACTACGGAACCCTAAAAACGAAGAATACGGATTTTGCTGAACCAAAGATTTTCTTTGGCAGGATTGATCTTTGGATCCCTAAGATGTCTTTTTATCTGTGCACTTTTTTAGTTCTTATAGAGCGTGCGTAGGTGAAACGGCTTAACTTAGAAGATATAGGTACCTAGCATTTATATGTTCTTTCCAGTTCATGGTAGTGTTGATATGTATGCCCAGAAGTGGAAAAGAACTGGCATTCCAATGTACAACTTTGAAACTTAGGTATAATGTATGTCTAAACTTCGTTATTGATAGGGTCTGAATTGCATGAGTTTGGTTTTTCTGAAATTTAATTTCATATTCATCATCATCATCATCATCATCATACGTCCCACTGCAGAGCACAGGCTTCCTCTTAGAATGAGAGGGTTTGGGCGCGCGGGCCCAGTGCGGATTGGGAACTTCGCACACACCATTGAATTTCTTCTCTGGTGTGTGCAGGTCTCCCCACGATGTTTTCCTTCACCGTAAAGCTCATGGTAAATTTGAAATACAATTTTCGCACTTGAATTCCGAAAAACTCAGAGGTGCGAAGCCCGGATTTGAACCCACGACCCTCTGCTTCAGAGGCCATAGGTCTAACCACTACGCCACCACGGCTTCAATTAATATTTAATTATAAAAATTAATTAATTAATCATTTATTTTATTATTTTTTCATATTATGATCGTCTAACCAAGCCACAATACCCAAGAGGACTGCAGTTATAGAGTAATTCAAATTTTGTTCATTCTGGGATGGGGAGAGATGTCGTCAGCAAAAAGGGTGCAAGAAGTGTTTATAATTTTGGGCAGATCATTTATATAAATCAGGAAACAGAAGACATCCAATAACACTCCCTTAGGGTATTGATTGAGACATTTTAGTGGCTTCAGAACGAATATTTTGTATGTGGCCTGACATGATTGTGGTTAAAGTGTTCCACCTCAATACATTGTGTGCGATTAGCAAGGTATGAAATAAACCAATTAAAAGCAGATATATAATTTTATGGTCGTCACCGAACGAGAAGGTAAAAAATAAAACAATAGTATGTGTCTTCTTACCTCCATTTTTCCAACTTCGGCGTCAATATGCAGTATACGAAACTTGCTTATTCCATGAACAAGAGTGTTTTTGAAATCCATAGTGGTGCCGAATGATACCGACTGCTTCATGTCGGGCACCGGGTACGGGTCTGGGATGTCCGCGCCGGGCACGCCCACCGGGTCCGGCTTCTTAAAATGTTCCAACACCTCTAGGATCATTTCACTCATCTTTTTTTCTCCATGTTCAAGTCGAGATTGTACAGCTGCGTCCTGAGGATATCCTGTTAAATGAAAATTGCATCACTTTTTCTTAATAACTAAAAACGAATCAAACTTTGGCTTAGCCTTCAGACAGATTGTTCATAATGAAATAGTTCTGTAACCTGGTGGTTTTAAAAAGTATAACGTATTAAGAAGTTCACACTCCTTAAGTAAATAGGATGTGGTGACGCACCCACGACGATAGCAAAGGCCGCAGCCAGCACGAGCTCCCGGATGCGCCGCATGCCGCGTGCCAAGCGCCACCACACTAACCCGCTCGGGCCACAATTGACGGGTCAACTTTTATCATACAACATACAAATATATTTTACGCAGATTTCATTTCATGTATCAGACTATTATCAGTACCCAATGTCGTCATTTAAGTTCATTGGCAAAACAAGCCACGCATGTGTTTGATAGTTTCGTTATGTTATGTCTCATAATTCCAAAATTATGCAATTTTGGAGTGGAAACAAACTATTTATAAATGTACACTTAGGCCGTTCGTACATTGCGCTACGCAAATCTTCGATACCCAAAGATTTTAGTCTCTATGCGACTACCGCAGTACAAACTCATAGAGGTTCGTAAACAGGCACACGTGTCGACGACGACACAAAACTCGGTGGTGTGAAAAACCCCAGAAAAAAGACCAATGCTAGGAATCGAACCCAGGTCCTCAGCATTCCGTGCCGTGTGCTATACTCCTACACTACCACTGTTCTAGAGGTTAGACACGAATAATTTTTCCCATACATCGTACCTACATTTCAATCTGTTAAATAATCAACTTATGCAGTGATAAGCGCGCATCTATGTTAAACCCTCTATCGTGAGACTTCAACACTCCTTCGGAACTAACCGCTCACCCGGACAAAGAGATGGCGCTACTGAGCCAACTTTTCACAAGTTAGTTATGAAGTATCTTTTTGTATTTTCTGTGTATGCAAATGCAAAGTTTTTGTTTCTGCTGAACAGGCCTCCTCCCAAGGCTCGCCAAACAGATCGGTCCTGTGCCATCCGCATCCAACATGTTCCCGTTGTATTTAATTTGATTATAACACCAAATTCCTATGTTTTTGTTACAGGTTGCCGTTATATTTGGCATTATGGGTGCTTGTCGCAGACAGGAGTTAAAGAACTTGAAGATGACGAACATAATTGATACTCATAATACACTGGTGGTTCAAGTCATGAATACCAAGAATTTTGAATATTTACCTACTATTTATTAGATATGGTGATATTTGGAATGTTGGCAGAGGTTGAGTGATTAATACGTACGTCTGAGTTTGGTTCAACTATTTGTGATAAAGTAGATGTTCCTGTTGAAGGAATATTGCAATCTGCTTGTGTTTCAGGTGTAAAAGTTGGTGAGCACTGTTCTTGATGGTCTGGTATGAATGTGGACGGAATATTCTTTTGTGGTACTTACTGTATGTTCTATAGACGTCATGAGTAGATTAGAGACTTTTTTCTGCTGTTAATAGAGTTGTCTATGTAAGTTCGGCCACCGCTGTGGACTTCCAGCCACCATGTCTTTCCAAAGATGTCAAATTTCCACCTGCATCTACTAATATTGTGGCTGATGTCCTCCTGAAGCAGTGTCCTGTATACATATACTTAGCTCCTGGTTGGGAAGATCAAGATAGGATATGTAGCTGCTAGCTACAATCTAGATTGACGTCTGTCAAAAAACAGAAATATCACTTAGCGTAAACACTCGCCGCTCTGAGAAGTGCGTGCGGTGCGCCTGCGAGCGAAATGTAGGCAACTTCGGCGCTACACGTATTATATATTGGAGCCACACTGACGACACACTATGAGAGTGCGTTGGTATATTTGCCTCGGATATTTGCCAAAACAGCGCAAGCTATTCAACGAGTTCAGAACGCGTGCATGAGGTTTTGCTATAAAATACCAAGGAGAGAACGTATAACACCCTACTTAAACGAAAAGCGAATATTGAGGATGTCGGGCCGAAGGGAGCTACATTTGGCGTCATTCGTTCACAAAATATTCCACACGAGGAGGCCAGTATACTTGTTTGATAAACTGGTTCTAATCAAAGATCTAAGCTCACACAAATGGAACACAAGAAGCAAGCTTACTGACAAGGCTATACTACCCAAGCACAAGGCAAAAGGCACAAGGGGTGGGTTTAAATTTTCGGCAGCAAAGATATGGAATGATCTGCCGCCACCACTTCGTAAAAGTATGTCCCAACCGACATTCTAATCAAAAGTTAAAGAATTGCTAATAGCGAATCAAATAAACAAGGGATAAAGCCTCCCTGGCTGGATTCAATGTTGTCTTCTGTCATTATTTTTTTGTCTTTGTCATTTTTTATTTTATTTTATTGTTTTTTTCCTAACTTCCTTATAACTACTAAAAATTTAAAATTTTAAAGACCCCCCAACGCACTTATGTCACTCGTATGTTTCAACATTAAGTCAATGCCTGTTATGCGTCTAAATAAGATCCCTTCCGCAGCTAACAAAAGAGCTGATAACTTTGGAACGGCTGAACCGATTTTGATGAGACATATGTAAGAACCATTGCTAAGAAACCTGTTTTATTTTTTTAATATTAAATATAGGTTATAAATTCTAAATAAGTTATTATTAAATGTTCTCTGTTTAAATTTATAGATCATAATTTTGTGTCAACTACTATCCCAAGAATAGTTTATTCGCTCAGAGTCGGAAGGGCCCGGCTGAAAACCAGCGCCGAGCCCTCGCGGCGCCGCGCGGGTTCTGCTATTGCTGAGCCGGTTCCTTTTGCCACAATATGCTTTGTAGTCATATACCTATTGTTTTTATTTTGCTTATTTGTGCTCTCTTTGTATTTTGTGGCAATAAATGATTTTGTATTTGTATTTTGTATTTGTATATTTATGTACCTTTTGGAGGCGTGGTTGTAATCGCGGATAACACCACTAGGTGTGCCTACTGTTGTGTTGTATAAATGTAACCTCTCTACACTCTAAACTAATAGGGAGTTTTACTTAATACACCCAAGCATCCCTAAAAAAGATACAACAATTTTTCCCATTTGGCCGAAGGTGTTTATGCTAATATTTTGTGCTGTAGATTCCCTTTCATGTATCTGGAGAAAAAGTTGGGACTTTTGCATTGATTCAGGCGAAGGTCCAGATATTTTTTGCATATTTCATAGTACCTTTTTCCTAGTTACAGTAATAGTGCAATCAATTTGGTTTTTGGTATTCATAACTTGAACCACCAGTGTATTTAGCATTTTCATAAATACATTTTTCTTCGTTTCATTTTATATTTTGTTTACGTTTAACACCTACCTATAGTCGTAGAAAAAATTATTGTATGTAACGGTGTATAATTTAGTCTAAACGGCTCGTGCCGCCTTCCATTGCGATGCTCACCTTTTAAGACCCTTTTAAGATCTCACCCACTTTACATCTACAGCCGCGGACGGACGGAAGGACAGATAGACATGGCGAAACTATAAGGGTTCCGTTTTTGCCACTTTGGCTCCGGAACCCTAAAAATGACGATGAAAACCTGGGTAGTTGTTACGTCGAGTGGCCGCGCGAGCAGAGCGGTAGCGCGTAGTACGCGTTTGGCAGCCCCCGTGGCGTGTTGCTCTAAGAAAAAGGGCTAGGTACGGATTACATATCGAGCTAAACTTTATTAACCATTATTTTTCTCAAACATGCTATGAAATATTGACGTTATGTTCCTTATAATACGCCACGAAGGGTCACGTTGCAGGTGCAGGTGCAGCCGGTGGTGGAGGACGACGAGACGAGAGGTCAATAATGGAATTTCATACAACTTTGCTGGCCAAGGCCAGCAAAGTGATCGTCTATTGTTTCATACCATGACGTTTATAGGTCTATGGCATCATAGCATTTAGCCATTAAAAAAAACTATAAGCAATATTTGCGTTTTGGTTCATTAAGACATTCTGCCACTACGCTTATTTAAGGTAAGGTAAGATGATGATGATGATGATGATGATGGTGTGATGATGATGGTGATGATGATGGTAATGATGATGATGGTGATGATGATGATGATGATGATGGCGATGATGATGATGATGATGATGGTGATGATGAGATGATGATGATGGTGTGATGATGATGGTGATGATGATGATGATGATGATGATGGTGATGATGATGATGGTGATGATGATGATGATGATGGTGATGGTGATGACGATGATGTTGATGATGATGTTGATCATGATGGTGATGATGATGATGGTGGTGATGGTGATGCATGTTTGAGAAAAACTCTATACAAGCCTTGGCCACGAACAGGGATTGCCGGCCTCGTATCTCTAGATGGCCTCGTTAACACTCGGCCATCTATAACTACTCGGCCGGCAATCCCCTATTTCGCGGCCGCTGCAGTAATGTACTATTTTCACCAGCTGAGTAATTAAAACAGGCTTCTTTATGTGGAAAACAAGTGGAAAACGCAAAGTTCCTGCGGTATAAGAATAAGTAAATTCTATAGAAAGCTCGTTGTCCCTGATTGAAACAGGCTTCTTTTATTCGGAAAGCGCAGTTTGCGCGGGGAAAACATACATTTTTAGATCGAGTTTAAAAAAAACTATTACTAATAGACTATCTACATTTTGCTAGGAAAATGGGAAATGAAAAGGACTTCATTTCCCATTTTATCACGTCCTCATGTTGGCAGTGGTTGGGCCGTTTACAGAGCTGTCACGTTGAATCTAGTACGTGTATTGTTGATCGAAGCTTTGTAAGCATAAAAAATTATGTACGAACAATCCGTTTGTGTTGAGATAAGTAACCATTACTTAAGTTAGATCATTGACGTGGTTCTGTACAACTGAATGGTTGTATTTTGGACGCACTCAGGAATAAGTGAAACTATCTCAACTTTCATACTTTAAAGCAGCCATACTCAATCTTTCTTTTGTATGGGCCACAAATGTGGTGCAGCAGTGGTGCAGCGGGCCACAGCATTGATTGTCAACAGCCAAAATGACTGTATAATTTTCATCCCAGGTTTTGCACCCATAGAAACTTAGCGGACTGTAGGCTGAGCATAGCTGTTTTGAAATGTTAAAAAACTTATGCGTTATCTTCTAATATATAAAAATCTCGTGTCACGGTGTTTGTTATCGAACTCCTCCGAAACGGCTCCACCGATTTTTATGACACTTTTTTCTCTGTATTCGTTAGGTCTGAGAATAGGTCGTAGGCTATTTTTTCTTCGCAGACGAAATCGCGGGCAACAGCTATATAATATAATTTTCCTACTCCTGTACTTTTATCTGCTTTTTACATGGTCGCGAACAAATATATAAGAACATAGATAATATGACTTCAGACCTAGAGACTTGTATCGATACAAACGCGCTGTAAACGCGCGTTCCTAAAATGCGCTTCGACGGCGCGTTTAAAAAACGCCGTGAGCTAAGGGCCTAAGACAGACGACCGGATAGCAGCCTAGTAGTTAGAGAACCTGACTACGAAGCTTGAGGTCCCGGGGTCGATTCCCGGTCGGGGCAGATATTTGTATGAAAAATACGAATGTTTGCTCTCGGGACTTTGGTGTTTAGTTTAATATGTATTTAAGTATGTATCTTTTCCTACTCCTGTACTTTTATGTGTTTTTTACATGGTCACGAACAAATATATAAGAACATAGATAATATTATGACTTCAGAAAGTCTGTACTTAATCTATTCGCCATAACAGCACTTGTGTCGTAATGTCGTTATTACGATACACCTAGCTGCCACATAATATTAAATGAAGGGTACACTCAACACTAAAGCCCAGTTTAGACCTGCTGAGTTGAGTAGAGTAGGGTACAGTCGGGTACAGTAGGGTAAAATAGGGTACAGTAGGGTACAGTCGGGTACAGTAGGGTACAGTCGGGTACAGTAGGGTAAAATAGGGTACAGTAGGGTACAGTCGGGTACAGTAGGGTAAAATAGGGTACAGTAGGGTACAGTCGGGTACAGTAGGGTACAGTCGGGTACAGTAGGGTAAAATAGGGTACAGTAGGGTACAGTCGGGTACAGTAGGGTAAAATAGGGTACAGTAGGGTACAGTCGGGTACAGTAGGGTAAAATAGGGTACAGTAGGGTACAGTCGGGTACAGTAGGGTAAAATAGGGTACAGTCGGGTACAGTAGGGTAAAATAGGGTACAGTTGGGTACAGTCGGGTACAGTAGGGTAAAATAGGGTACAGTAGAGTACAGTCGGGTACAGTAGGGTAAAATAGGGTACAGTAGGGTACAGTAGGGTACAGTAGGGTACAGTCGGGTACAGTCGGGTACAGTAGGGTAAAATAGGGTACAGTAGGGTACAGTAGGGTAAAATAGGGTACAGTCGGGTACAGTAGGGTAAAATAGGGTGCATGTATGTATGTAAACTCTTTATTGCACATAAAAATAAAAATACAAATAAACAGAGAAGAGAACAAAGGCGAGCTTATCCCTAAAAAGGGATCTCTTCCAGCTAACCTAGTTAAGAGAAGACAATTTAATATATAATGAATAAGCAGACAGTTAAAATTACGTGCGGTAAAAAGAACTACCTGATATATCTTGAACTTAAGAACAAAAAAAATTACTGAGTACCTACCTACTGATTAAAATATCACATTGTGTTCGACCCAGGTCAATTTGAAACACGTCTCCTAGGATGCTACTTGAATTATTTATTACTTATTTTGATTTATTCCCACGCAATTATAACATGAGTAAATTAATAACGATGCTGTGTCTAGCGCAATAATTTTCTGACTGGCCTTGTATCAACAGGAAGACACAAGTGGAAGCCACTTTAGCCACTGTCAAAGCGACCCCTGGCTTGAGGACTTTGAGGAAACGCGGGGCTTTACGTATATCGCGACCTTCGATCGCTTGAGGTTGTTATGGCCTGTGAGATGACACTCGACTCTATTAAATCTATAATAATCATGAACGTTGGTCAGGTACCAACTATCTGATAAAAGTAAACTCATTATAATATTAGTTGGTGACCTCATACTTACAATAAACAGTACTTATATAAATAAAAAAGCAATATGTGCAAGAAGATCTGAAATCTAACGAGAGTTTCCCGGTACCTAAGTATATGAATTTTGTGGTAAGTCCAAATCTAGATTTTCTTACCAATTTTTGAAAAAATACGTATACTCATTTTGTCCTCAGGCAGAGGTTTTTTCCGAACCGATGGTGAAATCTTTGGTGTTTATAACTTGACTTTGACTTTGATGGTTTCTGTATTTGAAATTACAGTACTTCAGTGTTCAAATATGGTCAGGGATTACTCGTTGTCACAGAATGTATCTACAGACAGTTTTTAATGGGTAAGAGCAATCTTTACTTCTGCTAAAAATAACAGCGTGGGATGTCATTTCTGTTATCTCGGTACTTAAAAAAATTTAATTTCGTAATAGGAGACTGAAGACTCCTATTAATATTATTGAGATTCGATTTGTAGCATTCGAACATGGCGGATGTAGACAGTATCTAATTTTGTTATTTCTGTTTCTATGGCTAGTTGAAGTATAATTTTGATAGCGTTTTATGCGGCGATTAACAGTGATCACAAAATTCTATGTATATTGCTCTCGTGTATGACATTTTTATATGCACAAGTTGACTCCACGTGGTTTCTGGAATTTTACTATCACCGTTCACTTTGTCTTTCACGGTGCGCTTGAAAACAGGACACTTTACTTCAAAGGTGCGTATCAAATTACATAAAGTTTGAAAAGAATTGGACAAAATACAACAGTCAATACTTACTGCATTTTCACAGAAATAGCCGACTTTAGATTAAACGATGAAAACATTCGTCTAGTTATGTTTGATAGGTACTGTGGGGGCCTGCTCAGGCCCTGCGGTGTAGCTTCACTATAATACTTTAGTTAAATATACTCTTATAAATGAATTTTGCCCATTTTTTTCAAACTTTATGTGTTATGACACACTTCCATTTTAAGATATTTTTCTTTAATTACTTACTAAATGAAAAACCTCGCCTTGAATACTTTTTATCATTAAGACAAGTATGAGGTTGTTGTTAGGTAAGTAAAAAAGTCTATCTTGTTAGGTAAATACCTATATAAGACTGCGAAATCGGCTGCAACCCATAGTGGCGACGCGAGCGTTGCTGCAGAGTATCGTGTCTAGCCTAGCGATTTGTGATAAACACGAAACCGTCAGAATGACTAAATATCTGATTTCGCTGATTATCACTGTGCAAGTCATTGTTAGTGTGTTCCCTAAGGAATTACGTAAGTCTTTAAATCCACAGTAGGTTACACATCAGGGTGTATTTATCAATATGCTACCGGTATAATTCGTCCTTTAGAAATTTGCAACTACATTCAATTATGTATGTATTGCGTCATTGTACTTATCTGCTTAGTTTTCTTGGTTCATTGATAATTAGTATCATTCAATCATGCCATATTGTTTTAACATTCTAAGTTAAAAGTAAACGTTAATAAATTTCAGTCCTGTCATCGGTCGGATATAAACTGCACTTACATGTCCCGGCAGCACGTAATATGTACCTATAAGCTGTCACTTGGGGAAACGGACTACCGGCAGCAAAAATGTCGTATCTACGAGTAGGTACTACTAATCAGCCCCATGCATCCCTAACACTTTAAACCTTTCGAAAGTCCCTTTGATATATTGCAAAAACATAGTCAAATTAATATCAGTTTAGAGAAGCAAGTAAGACTCGCATTTACTTCATTGCAATGATACTTGTAATAGCGAGTCTGACACTCTTAAATTGCTGCTGGTAGTCGTTGCACTAAAATATACGTATTTAGTATAATACTTCACTATCATAATTTGATGCATTTTCATATCTGCAATATTCTAGAAATAACAATTCAGACATTGGTCTTCCTAAAAACTATCAAACCCCAGGCATATCATCCAATTGTAAAGTGCCTGACTAAAATGGAGATCAAAAATGGTTAGCGCTTTTGCCTGTGACAATTAAGAAATAAAGCGATGTCACACGATATCTAAGCTCGAGGTTCGATTCCCGCGTCGGGGCAGATTTGTATTAGAAATACTTACGAATGTTTTTTCTCGAGTCTTCGGTTTTAAATATGCATTTAAGTATGTGTCAATTTGTTTATCTGTTGCCTAGTACCTACCCATAATACAAGCTTTGCTTACTTTGGCACTACTTAGGTCAATTGGTGTGAATTGTCCCGTGATATTTATTTATTTTTTATTTATTTATATCATTGGATTACTACTTAACATCAGGAACCCTATCTATTGTCATCTCGTCATTGGTCACAAGCATTGAGGTCATCCGTGAAAATAGGTCATTTTCAAATTTTGCAAAGAAACTGTTACTAGGTATTTGTATGGAGCTACCACTATGTTACCATAAAATAAATTATATACAAATACTACAAAAATACTGAGCATCTTTTTTCGATTACGATAATCAATAATTATTTATGATATACTCGTAATATAGCCGATTGCAAATCATCAATCATTTCACCCAAATAACCGCAGAAAATAGACCAATTAAACGAAAACCACTTTTTTAAACCTAACACAAGGAAAAATTTATCTGCGCAAAATTTGAAAATTACCCAATTATAATGCAGCACACACTCAAAACTCACAATTAATGCATAGTATAATGTGTGTTAAGACATAGTGTAATGCTTGCATAGGTAAAAATATCAATTAACTGAAATGAAATACGACCGAGATCAAAAAATATTAAACTAGGTAAACCCTTGATCCTACCGAGGATTAATTAGCTCCATTGTTACAAGCCACACCGTAAGGCATAGTCATGCTAACGTCACAGCTAAGACTGTCATTACGTGCAATTGTTACGCACGTTGTACTTGTAGCCTGCCATGCTCGAGGGATATTTGATGGACTTTATAGTCAACTAGCCTTTACTCTCGACATCGCTCGCTTAAACCATTAAGTCTGGCATTTGAATTGAAATTCCGGGATTTTCCAAAAACTCCGCGGGTCCTTTCAAAATTGACAACGTGCTCTTAGATCATTAACGTTGCATAAAAAACAGCCATGCCATATTTCATTTCTTTACACCAAGCAGTTGATATTCCGGGATTTTATTCCGATTGCGTGGGAATGTGTTTTATTCCAGAGATCAGGTTATCTAATAATACACACACATATTCACAAACTGTTGTATTTATAATATTAATAGGATGGCACTCACTGGGTGGAAATGCAAGATAAGTCGTTAAGATTAACTAAATACCTTACTTGCCTTAAACATTCAGTTTAATTTTAACAAAAAGCTGATTCCGAGGTAAATCATTCTATTGTTGGCGCCAAAGACAAGTAAGTAATTTACAGCCAATGTTGGCACCTTAGTCAAAATAAGTACCTAAGTCATCAAAACGAAGACGAGAAGTCTCGACCGGTGAAATTCTAACACAGAGTCATAATTATAGAAATTAAAGTGTTGATAAGTAAGTTTATTTGCCTACTCTACATATTGAATTTGAGCCCAACAAATTTTGAGATTGGATATTTACAAAAAAGAACAGATCTCTTTATTGCAAACGCTTTTTAAAAATTAATTACTAGTAGGTACGGTCAGCATCAAAAGTAGCTGGTCACTTTTGTACCTTGTCGTAATAACACAATGGTACAAAAGTGACCAGCTACTTTTGATGCTGACTGTACCTACACATGAAACCAAAATAATTATGAATAACTATGTTATATAGGTATCATAATTTAATTGTTAGGTAGTTGCTTATTTTTAATTTTGAAGTGCCTCACCTGCTCGTTTGCCCCCTATTACATATTATGTAAAAAAGCAACTTATTAACGAATAATCATCTTATTCGTAAACAAAATTTTCTTCTTTTGTCGTCGCTGGCTCTTTTAAAGTAACCTTCGCTAGAAAAAAAAACTTGAGAATATTTTTCAATGAAATCATCCACTGTAGCCCATAGCTGTAGTCTGAGAGGTTTATTTTTTAACAGTATGCTTAGTATAAGTTTTACTTCACCAAAATACTTCTCGATCGCGCTTACGTAAAAATTTCAATTCTATGGAAACATGGACGCGCGCGCGCGTAGGCGCTGTCCATGTTTCCATAGTAATTGATTTTTTTACGTAAACGCGATCGAGAAGTATTTTGGTGAAGTAAAACTTATACTAAGCGTACAGCTAGCCGTCGTCGTCTGAATCGATGCGACGCATCTACGGGTACGGTAGTGCCCCCGCCAAGACGAGCCAAGCAAAACTCAAGGGCACTACTACATTTTCTCGAAGCGCTTCGTCGTTTTTTTGAACCCACATAGCTCGAGTTTGGATTATACTTACCAGATAAACAAAATTCTCGGAATATGATGTCAAATAGTAGACTCATTAAAAATATAAAGTTTCAATTGCATAAGTCCTATACTTTAAATTTTATTAATATCTAAAAAACCCTGATTTCCTTATTGACTCACCGATAATCATCAAAATTCTAAGGGTATTACTTCCTGAAGTCCTAGAAAGCTAAAATTTTATATGTATCTACCTAATCTAGTATAAGTAGGGGAGAGTGGGGGACGGTGGATCACGGGGAACAGTGAATAAAAGAAGCTCCCCTAGCTCTGTTTGTATTGCACACACTAACAAGTGCTGGTGTGTTTAGTTTACCAAAGCGGTTTCGACCTCCCGCGCGTCCAATTAGTCGCCCGTTAACACTACCTAATTTAAGAATAAATTAGTTAGCCGTATTTGCCCAGGGTACTTCCCTACCCCTTAAAGCTTACCCATCGGATAGAAGGGAGCACTCTGAAAGGTTCTACATTGAGAGTGCTAATCTTACGAGTATTAGGAATAAAACAGCACACTAATTCGAAGTCGTTTAGGCGGCATTGTTACAACAGTTTTAGTTAATTCAAGCTCTCAAAGATTTCATGTCCAAAATTTACTCGGGTACATAGTATTATATTTTGTTTCAGCCGACTATATCCAAGTATGCAAGCGAGATCAAAGTACAATAAATGCCTGCGTTCGCAAGTCCATCGAGACACTAAGACCCAAACTAGCCGAGGGTATGCCAGAATTCGGAGTACCCCCCACGGAGCCCTTTTATATTCCTGAGGTCAGTTTTTATAATCACCAATTGGCTAAGTAAAGTTTTTTTAAGAGGTGCTAATTATATTTTTTTTCGACAGTCGGCGTTCTGAAGATCGAGAAACTGCAGCTGTTTTATTTTTGTCTCCTATTGTTTACTGGAAATATTTTTTAAGTGTTCGAGTTGACATTTGTGAGATTTAATGGCTGACAAGCGTTTCGTGCTCAGTACTTAGTAGAAACAGAAAAAAACTAAGTCATCTGTCACTTTTGTACATGTCAAACCGTTTGCGTTTCGTTTGCTTTGCGTTTTGGTGTGACTTTTGGACTATTTTTAACAACCTCCGCATTTGTCCGGATTTTGATCCGGATTTACAATTTTACCGCATTTCTCCACGACTTATGCACGATAATTGAATCACGATTGAATATTTTTGATCATCATTTTGGAACTGCTTTTTGGACAATGCAAAGTAAACGAAACGCAAACGGTTAGATTTCATTTGACATTGACAATTGACTTCGTTTTTTTTTCTATTTCTGCTAAGTACTGAGCACGAACCGCTTGTCAGCCATTAAATCTCACAAATGTCATCTCGAACACTTAAAAAAATATTTCCAGTAAACAATAGGAGATAAAAATAAAACAACTGCAGTTTCTCGGTCTAGAAGAAGACTAGTGTCGAAAAAAAATATATTTAGCACCTCTTCAAAAAACTTTACTTAGCCAATTATGTCGAATGTATTTCATTTCATTACAATTGTCACATTTTACCCTAATTTCAACATCGATTGTACTAACTATGTTAAGGAGAGTCTATTATTATTTCGACGGTGGAAAGGAGAAACCCTTTAAGAGACATTTTGGACGAAATTTTTTTATATAGCTCAAACGATGCAGAAAAAAAGCTGATTTCAATGATATATATATATAACTTAATTTCGTTCAAAATGTCGCTAGGGTTTCTCCTTTGCACCGTCGTTTTTATTTTCAACCGACTGTCGAAGGAGGGTTATATGTTTTTCGAGCGTATGTATTTCCATGTATGTATCATTCTTTGGCACG
Source organism: Archips xylosteana (assembly GCA_947563465.1). Classification (NCBI taxonomy): domain Eukaryota; kingdom Metazoa; phylum Arthropoda; class Insecta; order Lepidoptera; family Tortricidae; genus Archips; species Archips xylosteana. The sequence continues at coordinate 20,927,259 of OX387343.1, forward strand.
CCCTGCAGCTTAAACGGCTCAATGGATTTTGAAGTGGGAGGTGTCATTAGATTCGTCTCAGTTCCGTGAGAGACATAGGGTATATATTTTCTTGGAATTCCCATGGAAACGGGAATTATACAAGCGGGTTTTTTTTTCATCTAGTATTGAAATTAAAGTTCCGTGTTTTTGGCGCATTTATTGCATTCATTTGAACTCGTGCTGTATCATTACTATTTAGCAATGTTGTAGTCCTGAATTTCATATGTAGGTAAGATATTTGAGGATACACTCTAGTGACAAGTATTTATCAAAACACGATTACCTACCTACTTGTAGTTCGCTCGATAGAAGAAAAATCCAAAGTCGTCTCTATAAAATAAAATAAACTCGTAGTACCTACGACGCTAATACTGCACGGAAGGTCATGACTTTTTGAATGTTAATAAAACAAGATGTTTCCTAGGGCGTAGTTTTGCTACAATTTCAAAATATGTATTTGTTTTAGTAATAAGATGAAAATACCCAAAAACACGCGCAGTCCAACCAACCTATCTTGAGCCATCGTGCCTCCCCCAAGCAGCCCCACGCCCGAAATCGCCCACCCAAAATCGATTAGCGCGAAAAACTCGGTAGGCCCTAGAAGATATTATTCCTTATCCATTACCTTGCATTTTTAAATTTCTACTGTTAAGTTAGTGAAATCTTATTGCTAACAAGGCCTTATAAATAATAATATTTGGATAGCTGGTCGTGGACAGCGGCAACTTGATCCAGTTCCAGGCAGTGGGCAAAGACGTCAAAGTATCCGGAGCGGGCAACTTCACCATCAAAAACGTTGCGTGAGTTCAATACTAATAATACGTATATGCAGGTACCTACCGACAGTAAAATTATTTATTATATAATATACAACAACTAAAAAAATAGTAAGTACCTACTTCAGACACCTCACATCGCACGACCATGGAAAAAATTGCGGAGCCATAATAATATTCTTATAAAATAAAAGAATACGAGCTGCTGCCAGCGACATCGTCTGCAAAAAAATATTTATCGCCATCCCGCCGGACTACCCTATGTCCTTTTCAGGGTCTCTAACTATCTCCATACAAAATTTAATTTAAGTAAATCGATTCAGCGGTTTAAGCGTGAAGAGGTAACAAATAAACAGACACTTTCGAGTTTATAATATTAGCATGGATCTATTCTGTACTTACTATTTTAGGTTATGCTAATAATTAAAATGCATCAGAAAAGAAATTAAGTATACACGAGAACGTTGCCAACCATGCTGCGCCTACGTTTAATGATGTTGCTTATTTGCCAAAACCATACATTGCTACGAGTACTATTATAGGTACTATTATATTATCTGTGAGACTGTGACAAAACCGTGCTAATTTTCCAGGTGATAATAATTGTACCTACTCGTTAACGTTTTTCGTTTATAAGGTTCCGCAGGCACGTCCGAAGACCCTATAGGATCACTCATGTGTTACCTGTCCGTCCAGGGCCGGATTAACCACTAGGCAGAGTAGGCTGCTGCCGAGGGGCCCCGCACCGCCAAAGGGCCCACGCGCGCAACAAAGACAAAAGGTTTCACAGTGAAAATTCAACTAGAAAAATTGTGTTCTCGATGAAAAAAAATTAAAATTTAATCTGTTTATTGCAAATTAGTGTTACAAAAAATTTTTTTTCTTATACTTGTTACAATCTTTAATTATTTAAAATTTTAAAATCTTTAATGACGAACTAAAACAATTACTTTGCTCACCCGCGACCTTACGATAGTTACGTTTATGCAAGAAATGTGTGTTCATGCAGTTCCTCCACCTCCACACTGTACGAACACACACAAATCACATAAACCCAACCATAACCACAACCAAGCTACACTGACGCGTTTCGAACTCAATCAGAGCTCATCTTCAGAGTTACCACAACCGTATGCTATGCTACCAAATGTTAAACTAACAAACCAAAACAAATGTTTTAACTTGTCACTGTAACTTCTCAAGTACCCACTTTATTTTTCAGATTCTCAAACTACCCTACAAAAATTAACTGGGTGTAGCTTGGTGGTGGTGATGGTTGGGTTTATGTGATTTGTGTGTGTTCGTACAGTGTGGAGGTGGAGGAACTGCATGAACACACATTTCTTGCATAAACGTAACTATCGTAAGGTCGCGGGTGAGCAAAGTAATTGTTTTAGTTCATTAATATGGACCTCCGGAAAGTAACGCCTGATTCAATAAATCTTAAATGACAATAAGTATTTTTGGTATTTTTCGATGCACGCTACCAGTTGATTTGATTTGACTTCTTGAAAATTGCGCTTGATATTTGGCTGAAAGGGGGCCCCGAAAATTGCATTGCCTGGGGGCCCCAACATTGTTAATCCAGCCCTGTTTACAACAAACGCGCTGTGTCCATTGGACCGATCAAGTGAAACATTTTGAATACCTAACACGAACATGCTAGGTACCAACGTAAATAGCTAAATTTTAAATTTGGCGGGCACTTTTGGGGGCCAAATAAAAAGTCCCATCCGGCGCAGCTAAAACAATATTTTTATACTTACTAATTAAGAAAGTATGTACTCCTTAATTAGGATGCTAAGTTAAAATTCTTAGACGGCCAGATGGCCTAGTGGTTAGAGAACCTGACTATGAAGCTTGAGGTCCCAGGTTCGATTCCCGTGTCGGGGCAGATATTTGTATGAAAAATACGAATGTTTGCTCTCGGGTCTTGGGTGTTTAATATGTATTTAAGTATGTATCTATCTATATAAGTATGTTTATCAGTTGCCTGGTACCCATAATACAAGCTTGCCTAGCTTACTTTGGGACTAGGTCAATTGGTGTGAATTGTCCCGTGATATTTATTATTATTTATTTAATTCTAATAAACGTTAAATATTTACATATTTTTTGTCATTTTTGTGAGCCTTGCCATCTTTTAGCTCATTTAAAGAAAACCTATATGAGATAACTCCAAGTCATTTAAGTAGGTATCTACTTTATTTGCAATGAAAAGTCTTCACCCTGGTACGCGATTCCATTTCTTCGACTGGGTTGAATGGCAATACAAGCACTTATTAGTTCATGTAGTCATTTAATTAATAATATAATAATATTTTTTTTTGGTTTAAAACAGTATCTCGCACATTACAAATATAGTTTTGACTTAAAAACTAACAATTTTGGTGAATACTCCTTATGCTCCTACCCTCAACACAAAAAAAAACTGATACTAAGTTAAGTAATATTAATGTGTATTATTTTAAATGCTTTAGCACATTATTAATTAAATAACAATTACAGCACTTTGGTTCATATAAATAGTATTAACATGAGTGTGACTGAAACAATTATCAAGCCAAACGGACCATAATAACTTACAATTTGCTAAAAAAAAGGTGCTTACTTACATTTTAAGCGCAACCCAAACTGACAAAAAAACAAATGTTTTCTATTTATATTAGAAGGGAACTAATCACTCATGAGCTACATGTTTTAATTTGAGTGTTTAAATTGTGTCAATGTTCGTACGTTTAGTTATAAGAGCCATATTTTCACGAAATAATTGTCCAATTTACTTTGATCAATTATAACTGAAGATACACATTGCCGAACAAAATCCCCTTGAAAGAATGTCCGAACTATTTATTTGTTTGCGTAACAAATAAAATCATCACCTACACAAAGTAATTACTTTGTGTGAAAAGAATAAGTGACGAAATTTGAACCTAGTCTTTACTTAATTACAGTTGAATTTCGCAACTTCACAGTTAAAAATTTATTTACGTGTGCGTAGAGAAAACTGATCCCAAATACGTAAATACGTGACGAAATTTGAACCTAGTCTTTACTTCATTACAGTCGAATTTCGGTAGCGGCAAAACTCCACAACGCTTGACACTTGACAGCTAAACTCCACAATTTCCACACGTTTGGTCGGATATGAATGTAAGCCTTATCAGAAACGGCATAGTGATTAATTTCACTTGCTACATTGAAGGCGACGTTGTAAGATTGCTTTGACGAGTTTGACGTTGCTTTGGCGGACGAAATGATGTTGTAGAACAAAGAATGCATTCCGACTTTAGGAGAGGACTTTCTTTACAAAAAGTTTTTGTCAATTAATGCAATAAAAAACGGTGAAATTAAGGTTAACGCCAACACTTTACAGGATGAATGGGGACGTCATTTAGATAATTTTAAAGCTAATTTTCTTTACTCCAAATGTTTACCGTTTTCGAGATATAAGTATAAAATGATAAACTGACTACTCCACGACCAGATGGCCTAGTGGTTAGAGAACCCGACTACGAAGGCTTGAGGTCCCGGGTTCGATTCCCGTGTCGGGGCAGATATTTGTATGAAAAATACGAATGTTTGTTCTCGGTTCTTAGGTGTTTAATCTGTATTTAAGTATGTATCTATCTGTATAAGCATGTTTATCCGTTGCCTAGTACCCATAACACAAGCTTTGCTTGGCTTACTTTGGGACTAGGTCAATTGGTGTGAATTGTCCCATAATATTTATTTATTTATTTTATTTATTACTAATTTGTAGGAAGCTTCACCCGGCTGTGATTATTACATTATACAAGAAAAACTCTTAATGACATTAAAAACTGCATAATATTTTATTACCGACACATTTTGCCTGACACGTTTCAGAGTCAACGCCATACTATAGGTAGAGTCGACGCGTGCCGTGGTTCTTATTACAATGTCATTAATGTCTAATTTTGACAAAACCACGCGTCTTCGTGGGTGGCACTAGGTATTATAACTAATAAATAACTATATATATTATAGTTATGGCTCACCTCAACTGCTGCTTATACTCATACCTCAATGTGCGGAATTGCAGATTTTTTTATTCGCCGCAAACCTTTCATTGTGATATACTTGTCAGACTCCATAAAATGATCTGAGCAAACAACATTTGCATCATTCGCCTTAAAAAAATCCTCGCCTCTCTCTTGTGCTACAATTTTCCTCCACATTTCTCTATGCACTTCATTTTGAGGAAAACTAAAATATAAGTAGAAAATGATTGTACTTCATTATAATTTAGGGTTTGAATTAACAGTCACACTATCGCACACGTTTCCCAGTAACACATACACACATACATGACATACGTATACACATCCAGGAAATCAAAAATTCACACAAAAACACATAAAATTCTAGAAATAAAAAAATAGGGTGATGGCAACTCCACTACACTTTTGTTCTATGTTCTGTTGTTTATCTGTTTCGTTTTACTGATAAGCTTTCCTGTGCGTGTGACAAAGACAAGGCATATGTCAATGTTGTGGAATTCTGACAACGTTAATCTTTTAATTAGCAATTTAGAAATGGCTTTAAAATTAATTTAAATCAATATTTCTCTCTGATTCTTAGAATTTAATAGAAAAAACAACAGATACTCACCGAAAGTATGATATTCCATTAGATTTGTTCCGTTTTTTCGAGTGATTTTTGCACTTTTTAAAGACGCACGTGGGCATCGTTACGCTTGCATTGACAACAACGTACTGAGAAAAAAGTCGACCACTTTTATCAAAGTGGAGCTCATTTGGCTCGGACATATTCGGGCGCGCGACTGTGCATCTACAGTTATAATTGATCAAAGCCAATTTATAATTATACCTAACGTCAGCAGGCTGTCACAAGTAAACTTGCGCAAGCGATGCGCGTTACATTGCGCTCGGCGCAATCGGCAGCGATCTAACTGCGATTATATGTGTAGAACAAACTGACCCGATAGATAGGCAAGAGTCGAGGTGTTCATTGTTCAAAGTATAATCTTAAAAAGAAAACTTGTTTTTGGTGAAATTATGAAAGATACACCCAACACTACAGAGGGCCTCAAAATTCGGTAGAATCGAACTCACCCGCACCAGAGAAAAGTTCTATGAAATTTGTTACGCGTTAAATTCCTTCACCTTTAAAAATAACATTTAAGTATAAATAATCCGAGCGTTGTGTGTGATGACATGACGTGATGAGTTAATCTAACAAGGAGAGGTACCACCTACCCAACTGTCCGGCTCCGATATCATTTATTTTGAGATATAGGGTAAGTCCAGGATAGATGCCCCACTTTTTGAAATAGCTTTATAATTCAAAAACTTAACAAATTATAGCATTGCGTCCAATGCGTATGGTAACTATAGTCCTTAATCTATTATTTTACTGTACTTGTTTTAATATAAATCGTATGGATTTTGTGTAAATTGTACTTTTTTTGACCCCTTATAAATGGGATAGGTGCCTACCGTGGGGGATAGACGACTCATCGCAAAAATGCGTCAGAGGATAGATGCCCTTTGAAATTAAACAAGTTAAATAAAATTTACCTATCAGTCTTTTATATTCATTGAAAATTCGCCTAGTTTGAACAGTATGAGCCACGAGCCTCTTCTCATTTTAGAATCCTAGTACTGGATGTTTTACTGAAACAAATTATAAAAGCTCAATCAATTCCATATAAAATGTGATTTTGCTTCTAATTACAAATGCAGAAAAAACTTCACTAGATACCAATCAATATGTACCTAAATTACATAACTACCTACTAGCTAGGGTCAATTGTTTTTCGTCATTTTTGGCAAAACGTCGTCTTAGTGTTATAGACGGTATTCCATATGTTCAGGCTTCTTCATTGACTCCTTTTTCTCCCTTCTTCATTTCCTCGAAGGCTGCTAGCAAGCTTTCTTCAGACCAGGCGACGTTACGCGGAACTACGCCCTGTTTTCTCTCATATTTACAAGGCATTTCGACCCTCTCTAAAAATTATTTGAAACAAGTTGAGGATAGATGCCCTTAGGGGCATCTATAGCGATCGAAAACGGGGCAACTATACTTTTCGCAGAGGATAGATGCCCTTTTCGATAAAAAATCAAGTAATGATAAAATCACTATAAAATATACTAATCCATGCAGCCTAAACATCAGTGCAACCAAATGAGTTAGTTAAAAGCGCAAATTATAAGCCAGTCTAAAGTTATTCAAAAACAAATACTTACGAATATAATTTTCACGCTCTGCGAGATCTCGCCGCGGAAGGTTTTGGCACTCATGGACTAAACGCGTTCGCTCTTGCTCATGATAACAGCGGCCCAGGGGTTTGCGGGGAGGGGGCTTGCTATTATTTATTGGAATTTTGGTCCCATAGCCTTGCTACTAGTAGAAATTGAAATCGAGGCATCTATCCCACTGGGGCATCTATCCTGGAATTACCCTATTAGAGAGTAGTCTAAACTAACAGGCCCGATTTTTTTGTGCCTATTCTCAACCTCTTTGGAAAAATTGTCCTTCAAAGTACTGAAAATTGACTAAATCCTCAAACTTCTATAGAAAAAAAAATTGAAGCAAGATGAATTTTTTTTCTGGTTTGATTATACCCATGTTTGAGGACATGAAAAATAATGAGCACGTGTTTTGTTATATCGGCTCAAATTCATATTTTCCTAAAAAACATCGATACGTCAAATCACACATAGGATAATTACAAAAAGTATTTTCTTAGAATGACACTTATAATTATAAACGATAAACGATATGGCTACTTGAAATAAACAGCACCATAATGTGTCTGACTGACATTGTAATAATCGATTTGACAATATACTGATATCGTCAAATTATTTTTCATCACACTTGCTCGTCAATGGTGTTATTCCATGCCTGTATACTAAATGACAATGGCCTAAATTGTTTTTAAGCGAGTTATGGTTTTACGTACTACAGTTTTTCCACCCAAGGGAGTTCTAACTTTAGTTTTAAAATTTGCAAACAAGTTAGTAGGTATGTAATTTCAGACTAAGGAGGTTTCAAACAGCCAACGTTTTATTTATATCTTTAAAACTTAGCTATAACCCTTTTTTACAACACAAAATTTATCTAGGCTTCATGAAACTTCGTTATTTTTATATTTAAAGTTAATAACAAATAGTTTTGCAATAATTTAAGTAAGTATTTTTTTAACATGTTGGCAGAATCTGGCTGTATGACCATTCGAATTCTAAACTAAACACAGTTTACATTATCTATTGTTGATGACACGAAAAAAGTGGTAATCTGTATTGGCTGGCGGGTAGCCATTATTTTAAACAATTAAGTGTTTAGAGACAAAATATTCTATTTTTTAGATTTTTTCTCTCGCATTGTGATGAAAATCATTGCATGTATCACGGTCAGTAAGGGGATTACAAACTCGAGCTCTCGTTAGTAATCCCCTACTTACGGCCCTTGATGCACAATGTACTATTATTATCACATCTATTATTATTATGGTTACATTACAAAGACAGTGTATAGATAGACTAAAAACAAATTTTTTCAATAATCGTCACTCGTGGGGGTCATCTTCAAGAAGGTAATCTTAACACCTGGGCACAATTTTTCACTCTTTTGGGTCTTTTGAAATTATCCAGTCATTATGAGCAACTCTGGCTAGAGAGAAAACCTATTTCACAACATAAACTGGATGATATAAAATCTTTCCTCCACCACATTCCTACTGATGCTAGATGATATTATATTAATTTGACTAGATTTCGTGATTATAATTTGACGGTTTCAATGGATCTATAGATTTGGATATAGAAGACGAAGAATAGACTAAATATATTTAATTATTTTTTTCACTTACTTCTCGGAAGAAGATTATTTAACCTTATAAATCATACTATGTAAAGTAACTAAAGTAATAAAATTGACTGACATCAAAAAAAGTGTATTGAAATTTTTGGATATAATCTTATTCTGTTTTGACATATATGTCACGTAAAACAAAATCATTAAAGAATCAAAAGAAGAAATGTTGATGAACACTTAGACAAATTTCACATAAAAACAAAGTACTTAAAATTCAAACAAAAATCCGCTGCTTTAGAGCATCAACTTTGATAGTGAATTTGTATTTTAAAATTGTATGATTTGGCAACTTAGTGTTGCCAGAAGAAGAAAAAATATGTCTAAATATATAATTAAATTACTTTAAGTGCATCCTGAGCCCGAAAATTAAAGTAGCTACTGAAAAAATAAATCATGGAATCCCATCCCTACTGCCCCCGCAATCCCTACTTACCCCATTTTACGGTACCATAATACCCTATACCTTCTTAGAGATACATAATCGGTGAGACAAGCTTGACAAGTAAATGATAATTAAAGGGTTACCAGGGTAAGACGAAATTTAATAGTGATGTAGCCGACATCGATAATCAGTGTGGATTCGATCGTACGTATTGGCGTAAAAATTACAAAAAGCCGTACAAATTACGATTAAAATCGTATTAATTCGTAATTTACTAATGTCCCGCCCAGCCCCGTCCTCTGCCAATCACGACACACACATACCTACTGGTGACAAAATATGAACCTATGTTATGGTAAGTACTGAAAATTGCATCAATAAATCTTACATACACATTCGTTTTCGTTTTGTCTATTATCTTATCACCAAGTATGTAATTTCTATTTTCCTTGCGCGGTCGGCCACCATATTTTATGTGGGATGCAATTTTTAATTTGGAAATGATTACGTAACTTGTATGGTATAAAAGCAATGTATAGAGACAAGGTCGTTCAGTATGATGTATTATAAAAACTTGGTCAACTTGGTAGTTTCATAATAATATACATATAGTATCGACCCAGGCTCCGTACCCACTATTATACTTAGTGTATTTAAAATTTAATGCGAGACTATGAACTGTAGTCTTAAATATTATCTTGGCTGGCGGACTCGATGACGGCCATAACCGCCCGGCCACGACGCGCGTTTGGCGGCGCGGCAAGCGTTTTCTGTGTTCATTGCGCGGCCGAGACGCTCGCCGTACAGTGGTTACCTGGCGGCACACGCAATGAACTGATAAAACGCTTGCCGCGCCGCCAAACGCGTGAAGTCGTGGCCGGGCGGTAATATCATTCGCAAATTTAGATATAGCGGAATTAAAGTGATTTCAATTTAAAAAAAAACTTAATAATTGTCATTCGTTGGTATTTGCACTTCCTTTAATGACATCTTGCATTGAAAAGTAAATTATTAAACTAATTTGATTAGGTCACCGACCGTAAGAAATGGATAAATATTACAGGTAGCCAAAGCCGCAATGTTTTTTTGATATCGACACGAACAGCACCCAAGTTCAAGTGCTTGCTCAAGTGTTGCCCTGTCAGTGGCAACACTTGAGCAAAATGAATTGTCAAAGTTGTCTCACGGATATGACCAAGTATATCAGTAACTATAATTATTAGAGAGTTCAAATTTGGCATGCAAGTAGATGATTATAACAGTAATAAATGTAGGTATTTTTTAGGATTAGTACATATCGGTAAATCCCACGGGATAAGGAAAAAACGGGATTTATAGTTCAAATCAATGGGTCCCTTTCTCCGTAACCATTCCTTTAGGAATATAGAGGTACAGTCAAAAGGGATTTTTGGAATTTCCTATGGGATAGAGATCGGGAGTTGTCCATAAATCTTATTTGTACGCGGACGAAGTCGCGGGCAAAAGCTAGTATGATAAACGGCGCTTTAGCGATTTTACCTTTCCACTGTCGTATGTGTTAATCTAAGTTAGGTTTGCTTATTTTGGGACTAAGTCAATTGGTGTGAATTGTCCCGTGATTTTTTTTTTGAGGTTTTACACTATCTACTCGTGGTGTCAAATTTCATCCAGATTCATTGAACCAGTTTTGTGAGGTGGAGTAGCGAACGTCCAAATTTTATATTTATAATATAAATAGAACGAATAGATGTAGATGTAATTATATATACGTAAGCAAAATAAGTACAAGTGCGGGTGACGGCAGGGTGGACCTGGAGTCGCTGCGGATCAGCGCGCGCGTGCGCTTCCCGCGGCTGCACTTCGCGGGCCGCTATGTGCTGGACGCGCGGCTGCTGGTGCTGCCTCTGCATGGCTCGGGCACCATCGTCGCTGACGCCGGTTAGTTCCTACACATACCCACACTGTTTTTGGCTGCGGTTTCTCGGCGGAGTGGGACCGCGGCAAGCACGCAACGTAGACGCTGCGATGACTTCGCGATCATATGCCGATTACGTGGTGACGCCGCGTGTGCACGGTGGGCACGCCACGTACCGAATAGTTGGTGTTAAGGCGGCAGGCGACAGCACCGAATAATCACGGCAACATCGCAGCGTACAAGCCACGTACTTATTGCGTCCACGTCGCGATCCCGCTCTGTCTAGAAATCGCCGGTCAAAAACACTATACAGGATGTTTGGCAGTTGAGTGTAGGGGTTTTAAGCGGTGATAGTTAGGGTCATTCTGAACATTTTTGACCACATTTACTATTACACCAAGTTGCACGGTTTTTGAGATATAGCCATGTTTATAAAATTACTTTTTTGCCAGATTTTTTAAAATTTAACATCCTGTATAGGCTGTATTGAATTAATTTTGAGTGTTTTGCCTTCGCAATTCCCTGGTTCTTCAAAATAAATTTAAATGATTGCAGATTACTGCTAGATTGATTAAAAAAACTTCTTTGGACGTGACGAGAAAAAAAAATCTCAAATACTCTTGTAAAAAACTCAAATACTTTTTTAACTTTACGTGTCTACAAAGAAAAAGTAACAGCGATTTACGCGTACAAATTACTTAATAAACTTATTTACGAGCTTTCTAAGCATGTGCCACTTAAGAAAAGAAAAGTAAAAAATAACAAAAAATTAAGTGTTTCCAAAAAAGAGACATCATTTCCATACAGTGCAAGTACACATAGTACGACTACGACGGTACTGGCTACACGACTCGTTCGCAGTCCTGATTTAACCCCAGTTGTTTTTTTCGTCTGGGGTAGGTTAAACTACTTAGTTTAAAGTGAGTAAAAAGAAAATCTTGCAAACAGTGCTATTTTTCCAGTTAAAATAAAAAAATGATATTCTTTTTGAAAAATAGCTTTGTTTGCCAGATTTTATTTTTATTTAACATCCTGTATAACGAACGGTATTGAATTATTTTTTCGTGTTTTGCTTTCGCAATACCTTAGTTCTTCGAAATAAAAACAGAGAT